>CM069140.1:71756270-71821270 GCA_035221665.1 Okamejei kenojei | reverse complement strand
ACAATTAATGATGGTTAAATATAGTATTCGTAATGTAAGCAAATGTTTTACACACAGCTTCATTTTTGCAAATAGGTGTCCCCAATAATCAGTTAATTTTGCCTTTTAATGGGCTCAGACATCTCCCGTCTCCCAGCAATTAGTTTAAAACGACATCCTTTAGTTATCGACCTTCCCTTCGAGGGTAATTGATCTTTCCTGTAAACCCTTCTGAGGACTGCCACAATATTGTACACCAGCGTCTCCCGAGTTCCAAAGCAAACAACCTCACCCAAGTCAGTCTCTCCTGATAACTATAAGGCAGCATGTTTGGACGCCACCTCTCTGCTCTCTCCCTGGCTTCACCTATCTGCAGCGTGGAGATCGTAGTGAAAGGCCTGGATAGAGTGGATGTTTTCACTGGTGCATTTCACTCTCTCTGTCTCTCCCCCTCTCTCTCTCCCCCCCTGTCTCTATCTCTCCCCCTTGTCTCTCTCTCTCCCTCCTCTCCCCCCCCCCTCTCTCTCTCCCCCTCCCTCTCTCTCTCCCCCTCCCTCTCTCTCTCCCCCTTGTCTCTCTCTCTCTCTCCCCCTCCTCTCCCTCCCTCCCTCTCTCTCCCCCCCTCTCTCTCTCCCCCTTGTCTCTCTCTCTCTCTCTCCCTCCTCTCCCCCCTCCCTCTCTCTCCCCCCTCCCTCTCTCCCTCCCCCTTGTCTCTCTCTCTCGCCCTCCTCTCTCTCCCCGCTCTCTCTCCCCCTCCCTCTCTCCCCCTCCTCCCCCTCTCTCTCCCCCTTCCTCTCCCCCCCACCCTCCCCCCACCCTCGCTCCCCTGAACCCCCTTCCCCCCTCCCCTCCACCCCTCCCCTACCCCATCCTTCCACCCCATCCCCACCCCACCTTCCCTCCCCATCCCCCTCCCTTCCCACCCACCTCTCCCGCTCCCCTCCCCGCCCCTCCCCCCTTCCCTCCCCTCCTCTCAGCCCCCCTCTCTCCCTCTCTCCCCCTCCCTCTCTCTATTCTTCCATCTCTCTCACCTCTCCTCCACCACCCTCCCCCCCTCACCCACCCTCCCTCTCCTCCTCCCCTCCACCCCCCTCTCCCTCTGTCTCTTGACCTTCTGTCTATGCCCCTTTCTCTCTGTCTCTCCCCATTCTCTCTCTGCCCTCACTCTCTAACCCCCCCTCCTCTCCCTTTCTAGATGTGCCTGCGAGTTGGGGGCTATGTGGCAGTGGATAGGGTGGTTATGGGGTAAAAGGAGCAAATTAATAATATTAATATAATATCAAGGGGGGTAGTTAGCATTTGTGCGGGGGGGGGGTAGTTAGTGTGAGTGACGCCGCATGCCGCCGCCCCCCCCCCCTCCAGCCCCCTCCCCTCCCCCGCAACCACACATTGGGGGAACAGACCCAACGGGTCTGCACCTGGCCTTTAGAAAGGAGATGAGGAGGAATTTCTTTAGTCAGAGGGTGGTGAATCTGTGGAATTCATTGTCACAGAAAGCTGTGGAGGCCTATTCAGTGGATATTTTTTAAGGTGGAGATTGATAGATTCCTGATTAGTTTGGATGTCAGGCGTTATTATTCACACAAAGGGTGGTGTGTGAATGGAACGAGCTGCCAGAGGAGGTAGTTGCAGCAGGGACTGATGTAGGGTTTAAGAAAGTTGGACAGGAACATGGATAGTGAAGGAAGGAACTGCAGATGCTGGTTTAAACCAAAGATAGACTAGACACAAAATGCTGGAGTAACTTATCAGGACAGGCAGCATCTCTGGAGAGAAGGAATGGGTGACGTTTCGGCTCGAGACCCTTCTTCAGACTGATGTCAGGGGAGAGGGAGATACATAGATAAGGATGTGTAAGGTGTGAGGCCAGGACAAAGGGCATGGAGATCAAGGAAAATGTAGAATGGATTATTGTTAGCTGAGAGAAGGTGACAACAAAGCAAACAGAGATAAAATATAGTCGGAGACAGTCAGACTGGTCGGAGAACTGGGAAGGAGGAGGAGGGAAGGGAGTGGATGGATAGTGAAAGCAAGGGTTAAGGCATGGACAGGTCAGGTTTGGAGGGATATGGGCCAAACGCAGGCAGGTGGGAGTAGTGCAAATGGGAGATGTTGGCCGGTGTGGGCAAGTTGGTCCGATGGGGCTGTTTCCCACACTGTCTCACTCTATGACTCTATGATAACTACTCGTTTGAGGAATTCACATCCCGACCTCCATTCCAGTGTGGGATGCCCATAGTTTTTTTGTTTTTCTTAGTTTTAGAAATTCAGGCCATTCGGCCCACAGAGCCCGTGCCGGCCACCGACCCCCCGCACATTAACACTACCCTGCACACTAGGGACAATTTGCAATTTTTTTTTCACCAAAGCCAATTATAACCTCCGAACCTGTTTGTCTTTTGGAGCGCGGGAGGAAACCGGAGCTCCCGGAGAAAGCCCACGCAGGTCACGGGGAGGAGCGTGCGAAGTCCGTGCGGACTGCACCCGGTAGTCAGTGTGGCAACCGGGTCTCTGGCGCTGAGAGGCAGCTACTTTACCGCTGCGCTTTATCGGGTTGTTTATGTGAGAGCGGTCGGCTCCATCGACTTCAAACCTGTTGATGACAATCTTGGGTTGCATTCAACACGGTTATTCTTAACACAAACGCCATAATCATGCAGTATGTTCCAAAAGGAGGAAATTAGCGCAGCGCGCGAAGCATGCGCCGGGATATTATGAAACCTGAATAAATTATTACAAGCACTGTAAATTAAAATCAAACTAATCACAAACAATGCTTTTCATTTCCAGCTCATATACTTCCTATAAATCATGTTATTCTTTTAAAATCAGATTTTGTTGGTTAATTAACCTGTAAATATAACATTCTCATTACAGCTTCACCCTGTTGCATTTTAATTACTTTTACAATATTAGTCTTTACTTGCAGCTATTTTTTTTTTTTCCCCGCACAGTTCACTGTTCATTCGATGCTGTTTGAAGGGGAAAAAGTACATTGATTAAACTCTAAAGACTAGTCAATTATTATTTTTTTAATTCCCACTGACAGCTTAAATCAGTGAGGGAGTTCGCTTGATTAATTAAATTCTTCTTGGGGACCGAGCCTGGCGAAATCTTTCGCTTAATTGGCGCCAGAGTGTGCGATTCCTCGCGCAAGTGCAACATAAATGTAGTTTTGTTTGCACAGGGAATCAAAATGGAAATCTCTTCCCCTGTGTGGCATTTTAAATAAGCCACGGATGTGAATATTCCCTCGCACAGCGTCTAGATCTTCGGTTTCGGTTTAGTTCATTGTCGCGTGTGCCGGGGTACAGTGAATGGCTTCCATCGCGTGCTTTTAGATGCACAGAATCTCTTGTAGGGGAATCGAGGACCAGAGGACATGGGTTCAAGGTGGAGGGGAAGACAGATTTAATAGGAGGTCTGAGGGGTAACGCTTTCACACAAAGGGTGGTGGGTGTCCAGAGAACCCGCCTCCACCGCCCTCTGAGGCAGGGAATTCCACAGACTCACCACTCTCTGTGAGAAAAAGTGTTTCCTCATCTCCGTTCTCAAAGGCTTACTCCTTATTCTTAAACTGTGGCCCCTGGTTCTGGACTCCCCCAACTTCAGGAACATGTTTCCTGCCTCTAGATTATTAAGGGTTCGGACACGCTAGAGGCAGGAAACATGTTCCCGATGTTGGGGGGAGTCCAGAACCAGGGCCCACAGTTTAAGAATAAGGGGTAAACCATGTAGAATGGAGACGAGGAAACAGTTTTTCTCACAGAGAGTGGTGAGTCTCTGGAATTCTCTGCCTCAGAGGGCGGTGGAGGCCGGTTCTCTGGATACTTTCAAGAGAGAGCTAGATAGGGCTCTTAAAGATAGCGGAGTCAGGGGATATGAGGAGAAGGCAGGAACGGGGTACTGATTGGGGATGATCAGCCATGATCACATTGAATGGCGGTGCTGGCTCGAAGGGGCGAATGGCCTACTGCACCTATTGTCTATTGAAATGATATGGAGTGCTAACTTACAGCGCCAGAGACCCTTGTGTGGAGGGTAGGACTTGTGTGTGAGTGCCCGTTGGTTGGCACGGGACTCGGAGGGCTGAAGGGCTTGTTTCCACGCTGCATCTCTGAAACTAAAATTGATTGAATTCCAAATGTAAGCAAAATTGTCCCTGCAGATTTACTGGAATCTTTCGATCTTGTGCAGAAGCGGGTAGGGCAGGAACTTTACTTTCGGGAGACATTTAGCAAGTGATTGTGATGTGAAAGGAGAATTTCTTAGCACACACATTGAATAGCAGTGAACTGCTCTGCAGTGGAGAACAAAAGCAGGCAATCAGTGGGAGTGGACCTGTTGGGTCGCTGTGACTATACGAGCACCCAGGAGTCAATCATTGGCCTTCTGCTTGCAATAATACCTCAATGATGTTGAGAGTGCTTTAAGCAAACTCATCAGGAAGGCTGGCTCCCTCCTGGGGGCGGAGTTGGATTCACGGGAGGTGCTCTTTTGGAGGGGAGGATGCTCCTCAAACTGCGGAGCATCCTGGACAATACAGCTCACCCCCTCCAAGACGCACTGGTCAACCTGAGGAGCACCTTCAGCAACCGACTGGTCCCATCGTGACGCAGCACGGAACGCCACAGGAGATCCTTCCTCCCTCAAACTGGACCAACTCCTCCCCCTTCATGGGGTAGACTGACTCCACTCCCTCCTCTCCCCCCCTCCCATTCAGTGTGAAAGTACACAGCTCCAGATTCAGGGCAGCTTCATCCCAGCTGTTATCAGGCAAGTGAGCCATCCTACCACAACTAGAGAACAGTCCTGAACTACTATCTACCTCATTGGAGACCCTCGGACTATCTTTACTGGCTCTATCTAGCACCAAATGTTATTCACATTATTGCCTTTATCATGTATCTCTGTACACTGTGAATGGCTCGATTATGTATAGTATTTCTGCGGACTGGTTAGCACGCAACATAAGCTTTTAATTGTACCCCGGTGCACGTGACAATGATCTAAACTGAACTAAATTAATTCATGGTCTCAAAATGAAGGGACTCAGCAGCCAGGCTCGATGTAAAAACAAGGAGATGCAGATGCTGGTTTACATAAGAAAACACAAAATGCTGGAGTAACTCAGCTGGTCAGGCAGCTTCCCTGGAGAAGATGGAAAGGTGACGTTTCGTATCAGGACCCTTCCTCAGACCCTTCTTCAGGATGGATGAACCAAGAATAAGGGGTGAGCCATTTACAACGGAGATGAGGAAGTCTTTTTCCAACATTGAGTTGTGAATCTGTGGAATTCTCTGCCTCAGAAGGCGGTGGAGGCCAACTCTCTGGAGGTTTTCAAGAGAAGGTAAAGCCCCTGTCCCACTGTTCGAGGTAATTTACAGAGGGAGGGTCACGGAGGCACAGAGAGAGGGTCACGGAGGCACAGATTGAGAGGGTCACGGAGGCACAGAGAGAGGGTCACGGAGGCACAGAGAGAGGGTCACGGAGGCACAGAGAGAGGGTCACGGAGGCACACAGAGAGAGGGTCACGGAGGCACACAGAGAGAGGGTCACGGAGGCACAGAGAGAGGGTCACGGAGGCACATATTGAGAGGGTCACGGAGGCACAGAGAGAGGGTCACGGAGGCACAGAGAGAGGGTCACGGAGGCACAGAGACAGGGTCACGGAGGCACAGAGACAGGGTCACGGAGGCACACAGAGAGAGGGTCACGGAGGCACAGAGAGAGTGTCACGGAGGCACAGAGAGAGGGTCACGGAGGCACAGAGAGAGAGGGTCACGGAGGCACACAGAGAGAGGGCCACGGAGGCACAGAGAGAGGGTCACGGAGGCACAGAGAGAGGGTCACGGAGGCACAGAGAGAGGGTCACGGAGGCACAGAGAGAGGGTCACGGAGGCACAGAGAGAGGGTCTCGGAGGCACAGAGAGGGTCACGGAGGCACAGAGAGAGGGTCACGGAGGCACATAGAGAGGGTCACGGAGGCACAGAGAGAGGGTCACGGAGGCACAGAGAGAGGGTCACGGAGGCACACAGAGAGGGTCACGGAGGCACACAGAGAGGGTCACGGAGGCACAGAGAGAGAGGGTCACGGAGGCACAGAGAGAGGGTCACGGAGGCACACAGAGAGGGTCACGGAGGCACACAGAGAGGGTCTCGAGGCACAGAGAGAGAGGGTCACGGAGGCACAGAGAGGGTCACGGAGGCACAGAGAGAGGGTCACGGAGGCACATATAGAGAGGGTCACGGAGGCACAGAGAGAGGGTCACGGAGGCACATAGAGGGGGACACAAAGAGAGGGTCATGGAGGCACACACAGAGAGGGTCACGGAGGCACAGAGAGAGGGTCACGGAGGCACACAGAGAGGGTCACGGAGGCACACAGAGAGGGTCACGGAGGCACATATAGAGAGGGTCACGGAAGCACATATAGGGGGTCACGGAGGCACGACGTTGAGGCGGTGCGTGTGGCGTCGAGGCGGCTGCGGGCCGACAGGCCGTAGCCGCGCGGAATTTTTGAACGCGGTCAGTTTTTCAGAGCCCCGCGCGATGCCGGGACCAGCTCCGCACAACTCTATAAGCGGTCCGGCGATCGAAGTGGGACCGGCCCCGCGAGGCCAGACGGCTCAAGCGACCACGTTAGGTCGCGCTCACCGCGTGCTGGTGGGACAGGCCCTTAACGGTGCTGGAAACCAGCGTTCAATCCTGACTCCAGCTGCTGTTCGTTCGACTTTCCCCACGTAGGTCTTCTTCGTGTGCTCCTGCCTCCTCCCACACTCAAAAGACGTACAGGTTCGTAGGTTAATGATCCTCAGTCGAATTGTAAAGGTGTGTGGGACAGAGCTAGTGTGTGGGTTGGCATGGGCTCGATGGGCCAAATGTCCTGTTTCTGCGCTGTATCGATAAAGTTGAGGGTGCCAACTCTTGGCGGCCACTGGGGTGCAGCGGTAGAGTTGCTGCCTTACAGCAACAAAAAGTAACAATGATAACGGAAACGGGCCATTGTTAGCTGTGTGCTGGGTGAGAACGAGAAGCTGGTGCGACTCGGGTTGGGGGAGGGATGGATGGAGAGAGAGGGGGAATGCCGGGGTTACTTGAGGTTAGAGAAATCAATCATTCACACCACTGGGCTGCGAGCTGCCCAAGCGAAATGTGAGGGGCCGTTCCGCCGATTTGCGTTTAGCCTGACTCTGACAATGGAGGAGGCTTAGGACAGAAAGGTCGGCGTGGGAATGGGAAGGGGAATTAAAGTGTTTGGCAACCGGGAGATCAGGAATGTCCAGGCGGAATTTGCTGAGTTGCTCCAGCACTCTGTCCCGTAGGCAGGACCCGAATCATTGGCGGCAGTAAACGGCCTGTCCCACTTGGACGACCTAATCCACCCGTTTAGAAGACCCTAGACGAGTTGAAAAAATGTCAAGGTCGTGCTGACTCGCCGAAGTAAAAGACTATGTCTACGACCTCCTACGACTATGTCTACGACCTCCTACGACCCCCTTTGACCTCAAGGGCCTGTACCACTTTCACGACCTAATTCATGACCTTTTTTACTCTCGGACATTTTTCATCGTGCTAGAAAAACGCCCCGACCTACTTGATGCCACGAGTACCTACGACCTACCTACGACCTACCTACGACCTCCTGACGACCTCCTGACGACCATGCTGCGAGTATGAGTCAAGGGAAAACTCGGGTCGTGAATTAGGTCGTGCAAGTGGGACAGGCCCTTTAGGTCCTCCACACCTGAGACCAACTACGACTAGCTACAAGTGGAAAATGATCACATGATAAAATGATGTCATGTTTGCATTTTTTTTCTCGGGCCAGTTACCGACCTGCGACTGCCTACGACTGCCATCACGACCTACTACCACCTACCGACGAGTGAAAAGCATAAATAGTTTCCGTGCCGACCTTTTTTTTTACTCGTGGACATTTTTTATCAGGTTGGAAAAAAAACGCCGCGACCTACTTGAGGCCACGAGGACGCGGAGACCACTCACGAGCACGAGGAAGAGTCACGAAGACCTCCCACGACCTCGTGGCGACCATGTTGCGAGTTTGAGTCAAGGGCAAACTCGGCAGAGGTCGCCAATTAGGTGGTGAAAGTGGGACAGGGGCTTAAGGCAGCAGCTCTACCGCCGATTAAATAGCGACTGCGGGGGAGACTGATGCATTTTTTGAACAGCAGCTCCCAGTAGCTGTGGAAGAGCGTGACTTTTGCTGAAGTTAGTGACGGCTTGCGCGTGCCTGATCCTCGCGGAGTTCCCTCGCCCACTGTCAGCACACCACTTCTGCTGCACTTTCACCTGATTGAAATGTCATTCAGTGAATATTCTTTGGAGAAATCCTTCAGCTAATTATTTCTATCCAAGGAAAATTAATTGTGAAGTCATGGAAACAGATCAGAAGAATAGCTTTGGGCTGAAAGAGACGTTTTCTCCTCTGGTTAGCTCCATCATTGTTGAATCCCCTCGCTCTGTATTGAATTAACCCCGGCAATTATGTTCGTTCTGCCGCTCCTCCATTGCGCAAAACATGCCAGAAGTGGAACTCAATGAAACTATCGATTCAAACTTCGGAAATCAATGGGGGTGGCAATGAACACTAATTGCAGTCTTCAGCCTTCATTCGCCCACCATCATCCCCTCCGCACCTATCCGTGAACCCGACCCATGGTCACACACAACCTTCCGTGAGGCCAGAGAGACCTTTGGCCTGTTTATTGTATAACCTGTTATCGCCGCACTCAATGGTGATGGTCCTCAATACAACTCATTGTCACAAGGTGGGGTTCATCAGTCAACCAGGCCCCTTGGTCATTTTAATATAGCTCGCTAAGCAGTTTAGCTTAGTTTAGAGATACAGCGCGGAACCAACAGGCCCTTCGGCCCACCGAGTCCGTGCCGGCCAGCGATCCCCGCACATTTAGGCTAGTTCCGCACACACTAGGGACAATTTATCACGATACCAGGCCAATTAACCTACAAACCAGTAAGCCTTTGGAGTGCGGGAGGAAACCGAAGATCCCGGAGAAAACCCACGCGGGTCAGGGGGACAACGTACAAACTCCGTACAGACAGCACCCGTAGTCAGGATCGAACCGGGGTCTCTGGTGCTGTACGGCAGCAACTCTACTGCTGCGCCACCGTGCCATCCCAGTATCAGCAACTATTTCAACCAGAGCAAAGTACGACCAAAGCAAGTGCTACATTGCAACATCGAATTCTCCAATCTAAGGTAACTAACCTACAAACCAACCGCCCTCCCCCCTCTTCCCGCTTCCCCACCTGGATTTACATCCATTCCTCCCCTTCTGCCTCATCCCCGACCCCTCCTTCCCCCAGGCCTTACCCCTATATTCCTTCCTCTGGCTTCACAATTCACACCTCTTCTACCTTCATCTCACAGATGTTGTCTTTTCATCTCCCCCCCCCCCCCATTGCTTGCCGGGCTTTGCCCTTCCTCCAACTTTCTTCCCCCGCTCCCAAGCATTACAATCAGTCTGAAGAAGGATCCTGACCTGAAACATCGCTATCCATGGTCTCCGAAAAAGAAGGCCGTGAAGCTCATTAGAAACTGAAAATAAATGAGGGAGAGAGAAAACGGGGAATTGTAGACCAGTTAGCCTTACATGGGTGGTAGGGACGATGCTGGAGCCCATTATTAAAGGCGATTGTCAGCATCATTGACTGACGTATCAGGTCATCAAAAAAGTCGCGGCGTGACGCAGCGGTAACGTGACGCGATGACGTATTGACGTGCGGTGTCTCCTCAAGTGTCGCAACATTTTTTTTGTCGCCGCTGGATTTTGAAAAGTTCAAAATCTTTCAGCGACCCTGATACGTCAGTCAATGACGCCTGCAGTCGCCAAAAAAAATCACCAAGTGGGACAGGCCCTTTAAGATGTTATAGCAGCGCATTGGGATAGCAGTGTCGGAATCAGCATGGATTTATAAAGGGGAAATCATGCTTGATTAATCTTCTGGAATTTTTTGAGGATGTAACAAGTAGAATGGATATGGGAGAGCCAGTGGATGTGGTGTATCTGGACTTTCAAAAGCCTTTGACAAGGTCCCACACAAGAGATTAGTGTGCAAGATTAGAGCATAGAAACATAGAAACATAGAAAATAGGTGCAGGAGGAGGCCATTAGGCCCTTCGAGCCAGCACCACCATTCAATATGATATTGGCTGATCGTCCGCTATCAATAACCCGTGCCTGCCTTCTCCCCATATCCCTTGACTCCACTAGCCCCTAGAGCTCTATCCAACTCTCTCTTAAATCCATCCAGTGATTTGGCCTCTACTGCCCTCTGTGGCAGGGAATTCCATAAATTCACAACTCTGAGCACATGGTATTAGGGGTAGGGTATTGACATGGATAGAGAACTGGTTGGCAGACAGGAACCAAAGAGTGATAATTAACGGGTCATTTTCAGAATGGCAGGCAGTGATTAGTGGGGTGCCACAAGGCTCGGTGCTGGGACCACAGTTATTTACAGTATATATTAACGATTCAGACGAGGGAATTAAATGTAACATCTCCAAGTTTTCAAATGACACAAAGCTGGGTGGCGTTGCGAGTTGCGAGGAGGATGCTATGTGGCTGCAGGGTGACTTGGATAGGTTGGGATGAGTGGGCAGATGCATGGCAGATCAGTCTAATGTTGATAAATGTGAGGTTATCCACTTTGGTGGCAAGAACAAGAAGGCAGATTATTATCTGAATGGTGTCAGATTAGGAGAAGGGGAGGTGCAACGAGACCTGGGTGCGCTTGTACATCAGTCACTGAAAGTAAGCATGCAGGTACAACAGGCAGTGAAGAAAGCTAATGGCATGTTGGCCTTCATTGCGAGAGGATTTGAGTTTAGGAGCAAGGAGGTCCAACTGCAGTTGTACAGGGCCCTGGTGAGACCGCACCTGGAGTATTGTGTGCAATTTTGGTCTCCTAATTTGAGGAAGGACATTATTGCTATTGAGGGAGTGCAGCGTAGGTTCACCAGGCTAATTCTCGGGATGGCAGGACTGACATTTGATGAGAGATTGGGTCGACTGGGCTTGTATTTACTGGAATTTAGAAGGATGAGAGGGGATCTTATAGAAACCTCCTCCTAGAGCATGTTCATATTATATCCTTCCCCCCTCATCTTAAATCTATGTTTTCTGGTTCTTCGAAAATACACACAAAAAGCAGCAGTAACTCAGCGGGACAGGCCGCATCTCTGGAGAGAAGGAATGGGTGATGTTTCGGGTCGAGACCCCTCTTCAGACTAGTTAGGGAAAAGGGAAACGAGAGATATAGACGATGATGTAGAGAGATAAAGAACAATGAATGAATGTTATGCAAATAAGTAACGATGATAATGGAAACTGGCTGTTTGTTGGGTGAAAAGGAGAAGCTGGGGAGGGATAGAGAGAGAGGGAATGCCGGGGTTACTTGAAGTTAGAGGAATCAATATTCATACCATTGGGAGGTAAGCTACCCAAGCGAAATATGAGATGCTGTTCCTCCAATTTGCATTTAGCCTCACTCTGACAATGGAGGAGACCTCGGACAGAAAGGTCAGTGTGGGAATGGGAAGGAGAATTAAAGTCTTTAGTAACCGGGCGATCAGGTCGGTTCAGGCGGACTGAGCGAAGATGTTCAGCAAAAATATCGTCTAGTTCATGATACCCCAACTCTGGTAAAGGGCTTTATCCTCGTGTGTGGGATAGAACTAGTGTACCGGGTCTGAAAGGCCTGTTTCCACGTTGTATCTCTAAACTAAACTAAATCTCCTTTAAAAAAACATTGCCCCTCTCAAAACTATGCCCTCCAGTTTTTGACATTTCCCCACTGGGGAAAAACGTTCTGACTGTCTACCCTATCCATGCCTCTTATAATTTCAGTTCAGTTTCGTTTATGAGAGGTACAGTGAAAAGCTTTTGTTGTGTGCTAACCAGTCAGCAGAAAGACAATACATGATTACAATCAATTAATTTAGTGTTTATACTGTAGATATATGATGAGAGAATAATGTTTAATTCATGGTAAAGCCAGTGAAGTTAGTCCAAGGGTCACCAGTGAGGTAGATAGTAGTTCAGCGCTGCTCTCTGGTTGTGGTAGGATGGTCCAGTTGCCTGATAACAGCTGGGGAGAAACTGTCCCTGAATCTGGAGGTGTGCGTTTTCACACTTCTATGTCTCGTGCCCGATAGTAGAGGGGAGAAGAGGGGGTGGCCAGTGTGCGACCCGTCCCTTTATTATGCTGCTGGTCAATAGGAAGGGATTTGGGCTTTTGTTGAGATGTTGAGGGTCATAGAATGATAAAGTGTGGAAAGATGCCCTTCGGCCCCACACTGGCCAACATGTCCCAGTTGAACTAGCCCCACCTGCCTGCGTTTGGTTCATGTCCCTCCAAACTTGTCCAATTCATGTACCTGTCTAACTGTTTCTTAAACGTTGGGATAGTCCCTGCCTCAACGACTTCCTCTGGCAGCTTGTTCCATGCACCCACCACCCTTTGCGTGAAAAGGCTAACCCTCAGATTCCTATTAAATCTTTTCCCCTTCACCTTAAATCTATGTCCTCTGGTCCTCGATTCACCCACTCTGGGCAAGAGGTTCTCTGTGCATCTACACGATCTATTCCTCTCACGATTTGTACGCAGTGGTACGTTTATTCAACTTTATACTTTATATAATCTTTTGTACAATGGTTCGTGTGATGGTATAGAGCTGCGTCCACAGCTCACTGCAATTTCGACGGAGCCGTTCCCAAACCAAGCTGTGATGCATCCCGATAAAATGCTTTCATTGGCACATCCGTAGAAGTTGATGAGAGTTTTTGAGGGGGTCAAGCCGATCTTCCTTCATTGCATCAAGGATTGCAAATCTTTGTTGTTTCGGTAGTCAGTGGATGGTAAGTTATTTAGTTTATAGAAGATTGAGCGTGACAGATGGTTTTCACTGTAAGGTAATGAGAAGATATGGGAGTCAGCAAGAAAGTGGATGAGTCACAGGATCAGCCGCAATCTCATTAAACGATGGATCAGGTTCGAGTCCGGTTTCCACTTGTTACTTTCTTAATAATAATTTGATTTACGCTTCTTCATTTCTTTAATGCATAATGATATGGAGAGACGGTAACCTTCACTCGGTCCTTCAGTCTTCAGGACGTTTAAGTTGAAAGCCTCGTGAACTAATGCTGTTAAAGAAGGCGACCAAACCACAGCTAGCTCACTCCCGGCCAAAGCAGAAAGAAATGCTTGGAAATTAAGAGGGAACCACAAGAGACTGCAGATGCTTCAATATTAATATTCAATATGCTCAGAGACAATAAATTCAAGAAATATCAGCAGCATGTGGAAAATACCAGCAGGTGGAAAATAGGGCGGCATGGCAGTGGAGTTGCTGCCTCACAGCGCCTGAGACCCCGGTTCGATCCTGACCACGGGTGCTGTCTGTATGGAGTTTGTATGTTCTCTCCGTGACCCACGCGGGATTTCTCCGTGCGCTCCGAATTCCTCGCACACTCCAAAGACGTGCAGGTTTGCAGGTTAATTGGCTTCTGTAAATTGTAAATGACCCCTAGTGTGTCGGATAGTGCTAGTGTACGGGGTGATCTCCGATGGCACACACTCGGCGGGCCGAAGGGCCTGTTTCCACGCTGTATCTCGAAAGACTAAAGGCTAAAGATTGCAGGTTTTCACCCTCTGCAGTTTTCTTTGCTCTTGAAACTAAAGGAGAAATAGACCATTTGGCCCCGCACTCCAGGATGGAAATATCAAATACTAGAGGGCATAGCTTTAAGGTGAGAGGAGCAATGTTTAAAGGAAGATGTGCAGGCAGGGTTCCCAACTTCCTCACTCCCAAATAAGGGACAATAGGTCAAAATACGGGACAAATTCCCGACGGCAGTTCTTTGACCGACTCGGCCGTGGCTGGGTGAATGATGGGTTGGCCCGGGTGCTGAACTGCACACAAAGTCCAGCCGGCGGGCCAGCTGAGGAGTTCTGGCCCGGGTCGCGCGACGTCGCTCGCAAAGTCCGGCGCCCCATCCAACCCTTGATCGGCAATGAGAAGGAGGGGTGGTGGTGGTGTCGGCAGTAAGCGAGCATCCGAAGGTCGGACAGCTGGCCGGGCTGCCGACCGACGGGGCCACGGGCGAGGCGCTGCTGCTGCTGCACTCCCTGGGCTGCACCACGTCGGGACGGGTGAGGCGGGGCCGGACGTGGCGCTCTGACCCGACCGTCCCCTCGACCCGAGTAGTAGCAGCCAAACACGGGACAAGGGCGGTCCCGTACGGGGAAAAAAACGCGCTGCCTGGGGCGGTGGTGGAGGCAGACACGATAGCGGCGTTTAAGACACTTCTAGGTGGGTGCATGGATATGCAGGGAATGGAGGAATATGGATTATGTGCAGGCAGATAAGGGTTGGTCTTGGCATCACGTTGAGCACAGGCATTGTGGGCCGAAAATGCCTGTTGCTGTGCAGACCTGTTCTATCTAATATGTTTTGCATCTATCTTGGCAATCCCTCTCAGAAATGTTACATTCTTTGATTATTTATTGATTGCAGTTTAATAATTGGGAAAAAATTAATATTGAAATTCTGGAAAGGTCCTACATCCCCCACAATCAAAATGTGGATTACAGGAATGTCGGAGACACTTCATCTGGAAAGATTAAGGCTTGTCCTATTGGACAAGTTGGATCTTTTCAGAGGAATATGGTCTCCATTTATTGAATATCAAAATGGCTCGGTACGAGAGCCTGACTGAAGCCTGAATAATGGAATAGATGAAGGATTACATATAACAAATCATGGATATATCTCCAATGATGGATAACTTTTTTAATACTCCATTCATTTCCTTATTTTTGATTTCCTACTCTTACTTTATTTTTCTCTATCTTTTCTTACCTGCAAAAAAAAGTATAGAAATATATGACATCATTGTTAATATTAATAATATTACAAATGTATGTGAGAAGTATATTCTATTAATATGTACTTACATCTAATAAAAATATTTAACAAAGAAATGTTATATTGTTTCATGAGATCACCTCTCCTCATCCTTATAAATTGCAATCTACTCTTTCATTCATCCCTTTAATTTTAGCGTCTAATAAAATCAGGACATCTGATTTTAACTTCTTCTTCTTTTCGTGTCCATCTTGTTACAAATGTTGACCTCGCTGTCATCGTCCGTCCTGAAAAGGATGCAAGCTTCCGGCGACAATCAGTGGGATTGTCGCAATAGACGATGGTGGTGGCAGAATTAGCTCAGGATACTTCCAGTTTCCATGTGGACACTTCCGCTATGGGGCCATCATTTTAACTACAAGTTCTGTGTGCAGACTGACAGGTAAAACTTTCCTGAAAACTAAAACTAAATCCATGGTATAATTAAGTAAGTAAGTAAGTAAGTAAGTAAGTTTATTGGCCAAGTATTCACATACAAAGAATTTGCCCTGGTGCTCCGCCCACAAGTAACAACATGACATACAGTGACAGTTACGAATGACTCAGAAAACACTAACCAATAATAATTTAAAACATTAATGATAAAACACCATTGATCAAGCATGTGAACCAACAAAATACCAGATCAAAGGGAGGCTACAGATTTTCGGCTGTTGAGTAGAGCAACTGCTCGCGGATAAAAACTGTTTTTATGTCCGGCTGTGGCAGCTTTGACAGTCCGGAGTCGCCTTCCAGAGGGAAGTGATTCAAAGAGTTTGTGGCCAGGGTGAGAGGAGTCAGAGATGATCTTGCCCGCTCGCTTCCTGGCCCTTGCAGTGTACAGTTCATCAATGGGGGGAAGGTTGCAGCCAACAACCTTCTCTGCTGATCGGACGATTCGCTGCAGCCTCCGGGTGTCGTGCTTGGTGGCCGAGCCAAACCAGACCATGATGGAGAAGGTGAGGACAGACTCTACGATGGCCGTGTAGAATTGGACCATCATTGCCTGTGGCAGATTGTGCTTCCTCAGCTGCCGCAGGAAGTACATCCTCTGTTGTGCCTTTTTGACTATACAATACTCACTGGAGCTTTATCATCCACTGGCAATAAAAAAAAAACACAATTAAGTTAGTCAGATGGAAGTTTTACGTCACAAAGAGCTGTGTCGATTGTCAGCTTCACTTCTCTGAGTTCTTTCTCCTGGACTTCTAGTTTCCTCTGGGCAAATTAACCTTCTCAACAAATCCCACCTTCCAGCGTTTTACTTGGAGAGGCATTTTACTGGGACTCGTGAGGTTTTAACCAGAGGACATGTCAATAGCAAATAAAATCAGAGTTTAGTTTAGTTTAGTTTATTGTCATGTGTACCGAGGTACAGTGAAAAGCTTTTGTAGAGTGCTAACCAGTCAACGGAACGACAATACAGGATTACAATCGAGCCATTTGCAGTGTACACGTACATGATAAGGGAATAACGGTTAGTGAAAGATAAAGCCAGCAAAATCCGATCTAGGATAGTCCGAGGGTCACCAAAGGGGTAGATAGTAGTTCAGCACTGCTCTCAGGATGTGGTAGGATGATTCAGTTGCCTGATAACAGCTGGGAAGAAACTGTTCCCGAATCTGGAGGTGTGCGTTTTCACACTTCTGTACCTTGTGCCTGACGGGAGAGGGGAGAAGAGGGAGTGTGTAGGGTGCGACTCGTCCTTGATTGTGCTGCTGGCCTTGCCGAGGCAGCGTGAGGTGTAGATGGAGTCAATGGAATGGAAGGTTTGTGTGACGGTCTGGGCTGCGTCCGCAATTCACTGCCATTTCTTGCGGTCTTAGACGGAGCTGTCCCCAAACCTAGCTGGGATGCATCCTGATAAATTGCTGGCAATGGCACATCTGTAGAAGTTGGTGAGAGATGTAGGGGGAAACTTGGAGAGGCACTTTATTGGGAGTCAAGAGGTTTTAGTTATGAGGGTACGTCAGTACAAAATAAGATCAGAGAAAGCCAGAACGTACTCAGATGACCAAGCGGATCTGTGGAGAGGGGCAGCACTGTGGCAGCGCCAGAGACCCAGGTTCGATCCCGACTAAGGGCGCTGTCTGTACGGAGTTTGTACGTCCTCCCCGTGACCGCGTGGGTTTTCTCCGGGTGCTCCGGTTTCCGCCAAAGGCGTGTGGGTTTTTAAAGTTAATTGGCTTCTGTAAATTGTCCCAAGTGTGTAGGGTGGAACTAGTGCACGGGGGTCGCTGGTCGGAACGGACCCGGTGGGCCGAAGGGCCTGTTTCCACGCTGTATCTTTAAACTCTAAACTCAGGGAGACAGAATTAATGTTGCAAGAAACGGCGTCGTGCAGCAGAGAAGCAGACCTTAGCCCACCATTTCTACACAAGCGTACAAGTACCTATCTATACTAATCCCATTCACCACTACTTGGTCTGCAGCCTTCAAAGTTTGGTTTAGCTTCCGGCCACTGCCACCAACTCAGGCAGTGCATTCCAGACTTAACCATTCTGTAGGCTATGAAATCATTCATAATGTCATAAGGACATAAGTGATGGGAACAGAATTAGGCCATTCAGCCCGTCGTCTACTCGCTGTCATTCAATCGTGGCTGATCTATCTCTCCCTCCTGGCCCCATTCTCCTGCCTTCTCCCCATAACATCTGACACCCGTACTAATTAAGAATCTATCTATCTATCTATCTCTGCCTTAAAAATATCCATTGACGTGGCCTCCACAGCCTTGTGTGGCAAAGAATTCCACAGATTCACCACCCGCCCACTAAAGAAAGTCCTTCTCATCTCCTTCCTAAAGGAACGTCCTTTAATTCTAAGGTTAAGACCTCTAGTCCTAGACTCTCCCCCTAGTGGAAACATCTTCTCCACATCCACTCTATCCTAGCCTTTCACTCTTCGGTAGGTTTCAACGAGATCCCCCCCTCATTCTTCTAAACTCCGGCGAGTAGAGGTACAGCTTTGTGTCTATCTTCGGTGTAAGCCAGCATCTGCGCTCCCTTCCCACACTAACCCTTGAAGGATATTTGGACACGCGCGCGCAGGTTTCCTTGTCCTTCCGTACTCCCTGCGGGATTACCATTCATGGGACGTCTTCTGCTTTTATGAGATTTGCCCAACATACATTACCTCTCGTTATCTGGATTACATTCTCTCTGCAATTGCTCTGACCAATGTACTAAGACTAGCCTCCTCACAATTACCAGCACCGCCAATGTTCATGTCATCTGCCGACTTACTAATCATACCTCCTACATTCACATCTAAGCTGTTAATGTACATAACAAACATGACATTTCGACAGAACAGGTTGTGTGAAATCACACTTTGAGTTGCGATGGTTGGGAGGTGCAATAATCGAGGCGTTTAAGATGATAATAGAGTTCCACGGAGCAGATAAAGAGAAATGATTTGCTCTGGTGTTTCAGTTGCATGGAACAGGGGACTTTGTGAGATCCGGCAGCAGAGCTAGTGCATACGGCCCATCAACTCTACTCCGCCATTCAATCATGGCTGATCTACTAGGTCAGGCCGGGGGGGGGGGCTCCTCCCGCCGCGGGTACCTGCTCCATGGTCAGAGAGTCGGCGACTAAACCGTCTCCCCCCCACCCGGTTTGGCGTAGCAGGACCCCCGGCAGGACCAAAAGCAAGACCTGTCAAAGGGGGGGATGAGCTCCTAGCGAGGCAACGGCCATCCACACTTCAGGAGAAGTTGCGATCACTGTCGTACACAACATTGTAAGGAATGATGATCAAGCTCACATCAGAATCCTATACTTCCAGCGGCAGACGTCCGCAGGAACTGGAGGACAGAGACGTGTGGTGCGTCCGTCACCGTTCCCGTTGGAGACCAGCACCACTGCGTCGCCAATGTTTTCAACGATGATGAATAATCTATCTTCCCCTCTCAACCCCATTCTCCTGCCTTCTCCCCATAACCCCTTACTAAGCGAGAATCCGTCGATCTCCCAATTTAAAAATATCCACAGACTTGGCCGCCACAGCGTTCTGTGGGAATGAATTCCAAAGGTTCACCACCCTCTGACAAAATAAATTCCTCCTCACCTTTCCCAAAGGAAGGTCCTTTAATTCCGAGGCTATCTTTCGATCTATCTTTCGCTCTCAACCCCATTCTCGGGGTGGGAGGTTGCAACCTTCACGTGGCCCGCCCGGTTTCGACTAATGCAATCAACTCGACGTGCACAAACGGAAGATCAATAGGAACAAGTTGTCCGACAACTTTAGGCTGTGCACGCCACACGAAAGGAGAAGATGAACCCCATTCTCCTGCCTGCCTTCTCCCCATAACCCTTAACACCCTTACAAATCAAAAATCTATCTATCTCTGCCTTAAAAATATCCACTGACTTGGCCTCCACTGCTGTCTGTGGCAGCGAAGTCCACGAAAGAAGGGTCACAAGTTTTACTCCTTGGAAAAGGAGATCGTCCCGTGAGCAAACATTGAATGGAACAGCATTCATAGAACATTTTAAAAACTGCAGATGCATAAATTCTGAGAACAACTGAAATCTAAAATCCAGCAACTAAATTTTTGGAGAGAATTCAAGTGTCAAGAGTATTTTATTGTCATATGTCCCAAAACAGAACTATGAATTTTTCACTAGCAGGACCATATCAGACATGTAAACAATATTTTGTAAAACCAATGATGGACAACGATAGAAAACGCTCTCTCTCTCTCTCTCTCTCTCTCTCTCTCTCTCTCTTTCTCTCTCTCTCTCTCTCTCTCTATATATATATATATATATATAATAACAAAGACAAATAAACAGACAGCTATGACAATTAGCAGTCTCATAGATAATTGTGGATATGTCAGAATATGCCAGCATAAAAAGATATCTGAGATAGACACAAAATGCCGGAGTAACTCAGCGGGTCAGGCAGCATCTTTGGAGAAAAAAAATAGGTGACGTTCTGGGTCGAGACCCTTCTTTAGACTGTGAGTCAGAGGAGAGGGAATCTAGAGATATGAAGAGGTACTAAAGAGCAAATGAATGAAAGTATGCCTTTTGCTGTGAGCTGTGGGGAGAGGTTGAGCACGCTTGGATGTTATTCCTTGGAGCGCAGGAGGATGAGGGGTGGTCCTACAGTGGTGCATGATATCACGAGAGGAATAGATCGGGTAAATAGATAGGGGAATCGAGAAGGTTTAAGGTGAGGGGGGGGAAAGATTTAATAGGAACCTGAGGGGCAACTTTTTTACACAAAGTGCGGTGGGCATGTGGAACAAGCTGCCAGAGGAGGTAGTTGGGGTATGGACTATCACAATGTTTAAAAAAACCAATTGGACAGGTACATGGATAGGATAGGTTTAGAAGGATATGGACCAAAACGCAGGCAGGTGGGATTAGTGTAGATGGGGCATGTTGGTCGGGATGGGCAAGTTGAGCCGAAGGGCCTGTTTCCAGGCTCTATGACTCTGGAAAGTTAAGTTAACTGTTTTGAAAGCCAGTTATTAAAGTTTCATTCCCATACGTGCATCCATTTATGTTCTAATCAGCTCTGACCTGAGAACAGAACATTGTGATACCTTCACTAAAATACTACTTATTCTAAGAAACAGAATCACATCGCTGCGATCAGGCCAGTCACCATTCTTAAGTGCAAACAACATGTAAACAGTGACTTGAACATTGTGAACTTTCTCAACATTTCTTGTGAGAGCATTTATCGAAATACAACACAGAGCCAAACCCAAGAGAATGTACCGACGGTGATCAATTGCGTGATCAAGGTGTGGGAGTTTCGATGAAAAATCGTGGCATAAAATCACAAGAGTAATAGGTCGGGTAGGCGCACAGAGTCTCTTGCCCAGAGCCGGGGAATCGAGGACCAGACGTCATAGGTTTAAAGCAAATTAAAGGGAAAAGATTTAATTACTATCACACTCGCAAGAATACTTTATTAGCCAATTATGTTTTGCAACATACGAGGAATAGGGCAGCACGGCGGCGCAGCGGTAGAGTTGCAGCGCTTACAGCGCCAGAGACCCGGGTTCGATCCCGACTACGGGCGCTGTCTGTGTGGAGTTTGTACGTTCTCCCCGTGATCTGCGTGGGTTTTCTCCGAGAACTTCGGTTTCCTCCCACACTCCAAAGACGCACAGGTTTGTAGGTTAATTGCCACGATTAAAATGTTAAATTGTCCAAGATGACGATATGCAGAGGACTGCCCTGCCGACTACAGAATTCAGAAGGTTCAGAAGCAATTTCATTTGCCAAGCCACTCGTACGAATAAAAAGCAACGGAACACACAAAATACATTTTAACATAAACATCCACCACAGTGACTCCTCCACATTCCTCACTGCGATGGAAGGCGAAAAAAAAGTTCAAATCGCTTCCCTTCTTTGTTCTCCCGTGGCCGGGGGCCTCAAGCCCTCCGTTGACGGGACGATCTTACTCCCGTAGCTGGAGGCGTTTGGGCCCTCCGCATGGAGGCGATCAGCTCCTGAATCGGGGGGGGGGGGGATGTAAGCTCCCCTGCGCTGGCGATCGGACACCGGATCGGGGCTGGTCGAGCCTCTGCGTCGTTGGAGCTCCCGACTGCCGGCCTCTCCCGAGACTGCGAGGAATCTAAGGGGTAACTTTTTCACACAAAGGGTGGTGGGTGTATGGAACGAGCTGTCAGAGGAGGTAGCTGGGGCTGGGACTATCCCAACGTTTAAGAAACAGTTAGACAGGTACATGGATAGGACAGGTTTGGAGGGGTATGGGCCAAACGCGGGCAGGTGGGACTAGTGTAGCAGGGACATGATCTGGATGAGAAGATAATGGAGGGTGCTTCAGAACCGTTACTAATAAACTTTTCCACCAGAGGTGGTGCAAGTAACAACAGCAGAGTGTAGAATGGTGGGTGGCAGAGACAGGGAAGGAGATGCAAGCTTATGGAAGCCTTCAAAAATTGGATGAGAAATGATCAGCGTCTGTCCAGACTAAAAGTCAATGAAGATCAGCGAGAACTCAGCAGTATGACTTTAGAAAAAGAGTCATGGATAGGACAAGGACAAAGGACAAAGGATATTTATTGTCACATACACCAGTTGCTGTAGTTAAATTTGTCTTGCCATGCAGCACACAGATAAAGATGAGACACAACACTAAAGAATTAACAATAAACATAAAAACAACCCCCCCCCCACAATGGTTCCCACTGTGGGGGAAGGCACAAAGTCCAGTCCCCATCCCCGTGTCCACCCATAGTCGGGCCTATTGAGGCCTCCGCAGTCGGCGCTACAGCGGCCCGATGTTTGAGGCCTTCTCGCCGGGTGATGGTGCTCCGGCGTCAGGAGAATCCGCACAGCGGCTTGGGACACCTGGAACGGCCGCTTCCTTACCGGAGTCCGTGGCTTGCGAAGCCGACAAGGCCGCGCCGGATGGAGCTCCACCCCTGGCGATCTCGCCGAGAGATCCCAGGCTCCCGATGCTAAAGTTCAGCGCCGCCGCCCGCAGCCGGCCGCCCCACAGTCCCGCAGCTCCGCGATGTTCACCTGCGGTCTCAGCATTCCGGAGCTCCAGCGCGGGACCCAGGCAAGGTATCGCCCGCAACGCTCCGCGATGGCGCTCCAGCGCTGCGCCGCCTCCGAAGCCGGGGTTCTGGCCGGTCCCCCTCAGGAAACGCCGCTCCAGGCCCGCCGGTAGGCCGCGAGCACGGGTCGAAGTTGCAGCCCGGAGAAAAGCTGCCTCTCCGACCAGGTAGAGACCAGGAAAAGCAGTTTCCCCCTTCCCCACCCCACACCCCCCCACCACTCACATAAAAAGAATAGACTCCAAAAAAAAACACTAAAACTCACTAAAAATAAAAGTAAGAAGTTAAAAGACAGACAGCTGCAGGCTGGGCAGCCATACCAACTGGAAGGCGCCCCCTAATCTGTGGTGATCGGTGATGTTTCAGGTCGGGGCCCTCCTTCAGACTGATCTATCGGAAGGAGCTGCTGCCTTCCAGGTTCGATCCTGACCACGGCTGCTGTCTGTAGGGAGTCTGTACGTTCTCCCCGTGGCCTGCGTGGGTCTTCCCCGGGTGCTCCGGTTTCCTCCCGCGCTCCAAAGACGGACAGGTTTCGTAGGTTAATTGGCTTCGGTAAAGATTGAAAATTGCCCCCTCTTTCTCGTGCGTAGGATCGCGTGAGCGTGCGGGGATCGCCGATCTGCGCGGGCTGGTGGGCTGTTTCAGCACTGTATCTCAAAACTAAACTAAACTAAACCAAAGAGACCCAACCCAAAACATCACCTATCCATGTTCTCCAGAGATGCTGAGTTACTCCAGCACTTCGTGCCATTTTTATATAAACCTGCATCGGCAGTTCCGCATGTCGGCAACGATGACTCCGGACAAGGCTTCGTATCTTAAACTTGGATTGAATGGTGGCTGGGCCACCAAGGTTCTTGGGTGCTTTCAAGCTAAATGTTTCAACTTTTCAGTAGTTAGCTTAGTTTATTGTCATAGTCAGGTGCACCGAGGTACAGTGAAAACCTTTGTTGCACGCCATCCAGTCAGCAGCAAGGCGAAACATGATTACAATCGAGCCATCCTCAGTGTAACGATACCAGATAAAGGGAATAACGTTTAGTGTGAGGTGAGGTCCGATTGAAGATAGTGTGAAGGTGTCCAACGAGGTAGGTGGCAGCTCAGGACCGCCCTCCAGTTGTTGGTAGGACGGATCAGTTGCCTGGTAACATCTGGGAAGAAACTGTCCCTGAATCTGGTGGTTGTCTAACCTGATCTCCCGGTGGCCCCAGCACTTCAACTCCCCCTCCCATTCCAAATCCGACCTTTCTGTCCTGGGCCTCCTCCATGGCCAGAGTGAGTCCCGCCGCAAATTGGAGGAGCGGCACCTCATGTTTCGCTTGGGCAGTTTACACCCCCAGCGGTGTGAACATTGACTTCTCCAATTTCAGGTAGTCCCTGCCTTCTCCCTCCTTCCCCTCCCATTCCCAGCTCTCCCACAGCCCACTGTCTCCGCCTCTTCCTTTCTTCTTCCCGCCCCCTCCCGCCCCCACATTAGTCTGAAGAAGGGTCTCGACCCGAAACGTCGCCTATTCCTTCGCTCCATCGACGCTGCCTCACCCGGCTGAGTTTCTCCAGCATTTTCGTCTACCTTCTGAATCTGGAGGTGCGCGTTTTTGACACTTCTGTACCTCTTGCCTGACTGGAGAGGGGAGAAGAGGGAGTGACCGGGGTGAGACCGGTCTTTGATTTTGCTGCTGGCCTTGCCGTGGCAGCGCGGGGTGTGGATGGAGTCAATGGAAGGGACTCGCTGAGTTTCTCCAGCCTTTTGTGTACCCTCAATGGAAGGGAGGCGGGTTTGCGTCCTCATGATCCTGTCACGGAGAGATTCGGGCTAATAACATCAGCACGACTGTTTCTGAGGGAGAAGGAGGTTCCTCCGGCTGTTTTGCCGTGCGTATTTGGGGGTGTGTAGCCTTACTGGATGAACTCGTGGTGTGCGCACTCACGAGTGCCTTTTCCACACACAGAGAGTCCCAAAGCCCTTTGCAGACAATTAATTATTCTTGAAGCATAGTTGTTGGTGTGGGGCAGCCAAGCTCCTCACCTGCCCAGGAGAGAGCTCCGGCTTGATTACTGATGGTGGAACAGTTCCTCAATCACCACTCTCAGCCTTTGTGTTCAGTAAACACGCACTCCATCCATCCAGGCTGACTCGCGCCTACGTTGCCCAGCACATCTTGAATCAAGCTCGACACCAGGCAGGCTTGCAGTCTCCCGATACACTGCTCCTCCCTGCAGTTGGAAAACCTGTGCTGGAATGCTGCACTCCCTCTGCTGGAGTGAGGCTCCCCCTGTTGGAATTCCACCCTCTCTGCCGGTGTGAGACTTTCCCTGCTGGAATTATCCAGTCTCTCTGCTGGTGTGTGATTCTCTCTGCTGGAAAAATACACCCTCTGCTGGCGTGAGACTCCTCTGCTGGTGTGCGACTCTCTCTGACAGAAGTGTACACCCTCTCTGCTGGTGTATGGAACCCCCTGCTGGAATTATCCACCCTCTCTGCTGGTGTATGGAACCCCCTGCTGGAATTATCCACCGTCTCTGCTGGTGCGTGACTCCCTGTGATAGAAGTGCCCACTCTTTCTGCTGGTCTGAGACTGTCCCTGCTGGTCTTCCACTCGCTCTGCTGGTGTGAGACGGTCCCTGCTGGTATTCCCCTCTCTCTGCTGGTCTGACTGTCCCTGCTGATATTCACTCTCTCTGCTGGTATTCCACACTCTCTGCTGGTGTGAGTGTTCCTGCTGGTATTCCACTCTCTCTGCTGGTCTGAGACTGTCCCTGCTGGTCTTCCACTCGCTCTGCTGGTGTGAGTGTTCCTGCTGGTATTCACTCTCTCTGCTGGTATTCCACACTCTCTGCTGGTGTGAGTGTTCCTGCTGGTATTCCACTCTCTCTGCTGGTGTGAGTGTTCCTGCTGGTATTCCACTCTCTCTGCTGGTCTGAGATTATCCTTGCTGATATTCACTCTCTCTGCTGGTATTCCACTCTCTCTGCTGGTGTGAGTGTTCCTGCTGGTATTCCACTCTCTCTGCTGGTATTGGCACCCCCTGCTGGTGTGCGCCCCCCCCCCCCCCCCCGCGGGAATTATCCATTCTCCCTGCTGGAGCGAGATTGCCGCCAGCGGGAGGTACGCCCTCTCCGCATGCGTTAAACTCCCCGTGAAATCAAAGCACTGGAAACGCTCAGCAAGTCGGGCAGCATCTGTGGAACGAGAAACAGTTGATAGTTTGGGATCAAGTCCGCTCGTCAGGACTGCTCCATTGTGTGTCAGTCACAGGGAATGTAGGGGAGGAATGGATAGAACTGAGGGAATAACTCTGGCTGCGCGGAGGCGCAGAGGAAGAGTTGCCGCCTGACGGAGCCGGAGACCCGGGTTCAGTCCTGACTACGGGCGCTTCTCCGTACGGAGTTTCTGCCTTCTCCCCGTGACCTGCGTGGGTTTTCCCCCGGGTGCTCCGGTTTCCTCCCACACTCCAAACACGTACAGGTTTGTAGGTTAATTGGCTTTGGTAAAATTGTCCCTAGTGTGTGTAGGATAGTGTTGGTGTCGCGGGGATCGCTGGTCGGCTGGAACTCGGTGGGCCGAAGGGCCTGTTTCCACACTGTATCTCTAAACTAAACTATACAGTCACATCCACGTTTGGCTATCGATTTTACACTTGAAATCAATCAGGAAGCACTTAAGAAACAAACACTATGTGATTACATTTCTAGGTCGCAGCATCTGTGCTCCACAGCATTCTCCGTGCCAGGGATATATTCCCCCTACTTCCCTGCCACATGCGAGCCGCCAGACAGTCCATCAAGGACGATCTATTACCCTCCAGAACCAGTGGCGCTGTGGGCCGGCACGGTGGCGCAGCTGGTCGAACCCGGGTTCAATCCTGACCTCGTCTGCCGTCTGTGTGTGGAGTTTGCACGTTCCCCCTGTGACCTCGTGGGTTTCCTCCAGGTGCTCTGGTTCCCTCCCACGTCCCAAAGGCGTGCGGGTGCGTCGGGATAATTGGCCTCGGTGAAGTTGCCGCTCGCGTGCCGGGGGAGGACGATAAAGTGGGACAAGGTAGAACAAGTGTGAACAGGGTGATTGGTGGTCAGAGGCGAACAGAAGGGACTGTTTCAATACTATATTGCTAAATTAAACTTCACACTAACGCCAAACTTTGTTTGCAAAGTAAATGCTAATGACAATAAATTAACCCTTTGATTTCTTGCTGGTTTATTACAAATTTTGATTTAGTTTAGTTTAGTTTAGAGATGCAGCACAGAAACAGGCCCTTCGGCCCACAGAGGCTGCCCCGACCGGTGAAATCCGTGCACTAGCACTATCCTACTATCCTACACACTGGGGATAAATTTACGATTTGTACCAAAGCCTAATTAACCTGCAAACGTGTACGTCTTTGGAGTGTGGGAGGAAACTGGAGCACCAGGAGGAAACCCACGTGGTCACGGGGAGAAGGTACAAGCTCTGTAGAGACAGCGCCCGTGGTCAGGATCGAACCCGGGTCTCTGGTGCTGTAAGGCAGCAACTCTACCGCTGCGCCAGTCTCTCAGTCCGGATTGGAGCCCGCCCTATGGTGCTTTGTGAAGTGGGTAATGTGTACACAAAGAACAGTTTTTAAAGAATAGTCGAGTAAATAACACATATTTTTTAAATGTGTTCACTTTCAGAGCGTGGCCTTCATTGACTAGGTTATCTGTCGCGTGCCTGTGCGTGCGTGTGTGCGTATATGAATATGTATACACTTTGAACGTTTTTTTCTCGTTTACAGTGTACTGTGTTTACATATTCTGTTGTGCTGCAGCAAGTAAGAATGTCATTGTTCTATCTGGGACACATGACAATAAAACACTCTTGACTCCCTCGACTCTTCTGGTGAGCCCGAGTCTGGAGATAGTTAAGATGAAACCACATGGCTATGTTTGCGTTAAAGACCAGGCCAGGTAAAGATGGCAAATGTCCTCGACAGGCTTGGCCAGGGATATTAATGAGCCAGATGGGATCTCATGTTTTCCATTACACTTATTCCAGGTTTATTTAATTACTTGGATTTAAATTCCCCAGCTGTTATTGTGGTATTCAAATCTGTGTGTCTGGATCAATCGTCCAAAACTCTTGATACAAATCAGCCGTGATCACCGGCATGTGGAGGACGGAACTGCAGATGCTGGTTTAAACCGCAGATAGACACAAAAAACAGGAGTAACCCAGCGGGTGAGGCAACATCTCTGCAGAGGAGGAATAGGTGGCATTTTGGTCCAAGACTCTTCTCAAGACTGAGATTCATGGGAAAGGGAAACGAGAGATATAGATGGTGCTGTAGAGAGATGTAGAACGGTTATATATATATAGATATATAGATATAGATATAGATATAGATATATATGTAGATCAGTTCTGGGCACCATGTTAAAGGGCCTGTCCCACTTTCACGACCTAATTCACGATCTTTTTTGCTCGTGGACATTTTTCATCGTGCTACAAAAAAGGCCCCGGCCTACGTGATGCCACCAGCACCTACCTACCACCTCCTACGACCTCCTATGACCTCGTGACGACCATGTTGCGAGTATGAGTCAAGAGCAAACTTGGCAGAGGTCGTGAATTAGGTCGTGAAAGTGGGACAGGACTTTCATAGGAAAGATATTGTCAAGCTTGAAAGGGTTCACAGAACATGTACGAGGGTGTAAGTTGCAGCAGGAGTTAAAACTGGCATGTAACAAAGGTAATGTCACTGTGGTGATGGGGGATTTCAATATGCAGGTAGACTGGGAAAATCAGGTTGGTTCTGGACCCCAAGAAAGAGAGTTTGTAGAATGCCTCCGAGATGGATTCTTAGAGCAGCTTGTACTGGAGCTGACCAGAGAAAAGGCAATTCTGGATTTAGTGTTGTCCAATGAACCAGATATGATAAGAGAACTCGAGGTAAAGGAACCGCTTGGAGGTAGTGATCATAATAAGATTAGCTTTAATCTGCAATTTGGGAAGGAGAAGGTTAAATCGGAAGTGGCAGTGATGCAGTTGAACAAAGGGGACTATGAAGGCATGAGAGGGGACCTGGCCAAGGTAGACTGGAAAGGGATCCTAGCAGGAATGACGGTGGAACAGCAATGGCAGGAATTTCTGGGCATAATCCGGAAGACGCAGGATCATTTAATTCCAAAAAGGAAGAAAGATTCTAAGGGGAGTAGGGGGTAACCATGGCTGACAAGAGAAGTTAGGGATAGAATAAAACTAAAAGAAAAGATGAATATCACAGCAAAGAGTAGCCGGAAGCCAGAGGATTGGGAAACTTTCATAGGACAACAGAAGGACACAAAAAGGGCAATACGGGCTGAAAAGATGAAGTACGAGGGGAAGCTGGCCAGGAATATAAAGAAGGACAGTAAAAGCTTCTTTAGATATGTTAAGGTAAAAAGAGTAGCAAAGTCAAATGTGGGTCCCTTGAAGGTTGACACGGTGAAATTGTTATGGGCAAGGAAATGGCAGAAGCGTTGAATAGGTACTTCGGATCTGTCTTCAGTAAGGAAGACACAAACAATCTCCCAGATGTACTGGAGGACAGAGGATCTAAGGGGGTAGAGGAACTGAAAGAAATTTTCATTAGGCGAGAAATAGTATTTGGTAGGCTAATGGGACTGAAGGATGATAAATCCCCTGGGCCTGATGGTCTGCATCCCAGGGTCCTCAGGGAGGTGGCTCTAGAAATAGTGGACGCATTGGTGATCATTTTCCAATGTTCAATAGATTCAGGATCAGTTCCTGTGGATTGGAGGGTAGCTAATGTTATCCCACTTTTCAAGAAAGGAGCGAGAGAGAAAACGGGGAATTACAGACCAGTTAGCCTGACTTCGGTGGTGGGAAAGATGCTGGAGTCAATTATTAAAGAGGTAATAATGGAGCATTTGGATAGCAGTAAAAGGATTAGTCCAAGTCAACATGGATTTATGAAAGGGAAATCTTGCTTGACTAATCTTCTGGAATTTTTTGAGGAGGTGACAAGTAAGATGGATGAAGGGGAGCCAGTGGATGTAGTGTATCTAGACTTTCAGAAAGCCTTTGATAAGGTCCCGACTGGTGTCTAAAATTAGACCACATGGTATTGGGGTAGGGTGTTGACATGGTTAGAAAATTGGTTGGCAGACCGGAAGCAAAGAGTAGGAGTGAACGGGTCCTTTTCAGAATGGCAGGCAGTGGCGAGTGGAGTGCCGCAAGGCTCGGTGTTGGGGCCGCAACTGTTTACCATATATATTAATGACTTGGAAGCGGGAATTAGGAGCAACACTAGCAAGTTTGTGGATGACATAATGCTGGGTGGCAGTGTGAACTGTGAAGAGGATGTTAGGAGGTTGCAGGGGGACCTGGACAGGTTGAGTGAGTGGGCAGATGCGTGGCAGATGCAGTATAATATAGATAAATGTGAGGTTATCCACTTTGGCGGCAAAAACAAGGGGGCAGATTATTATCTCAATGGGGTTAGGTTAGGTAAGGGAGGGGTACAGCGGGACCTGGGTGTCCTTGTACACCAGTCACTGAAAATTGGCGTGCAGGTACAGCAGGCAGCGATGAAAGCTAATGGAACATTGGCCTTCATAACAAGAGGATTTCAGTATAGGAGTAAAGAGGTTCTTCTGCAGTTGTATGGGGCTCTGGTGAGACCACATCTGAACTATTGTGTACAGTTTTGGTCTCCTAATTTGAGAAAGGACATCCTTGTGATTGAGGCAGTGCAGCGTAGGTTCACGAGATTGATCCCTGGGATGGCGGGACTGTCATATGGGGAAAGATTGAAAAGACTAGGCTTGTATTCACTGGAGTTTAGAAGGATGAGGGGGGTTCTTATAGAAACAAATACAATTATAAAAGGACTGGACAAGCTAGATGCAGGAAAAAATTTCCCAATGTTGGGTGAGTCCAGAACCAGGGGCCACAGTCTTAGAATAAAGGGGAGGTCATTTAAGACTGAGGTGAGAAAACACTTTTTCACCCAGATAGTTGTGAATTTATGGAATTCCCTGCCACAGAGGGCAGTGGAGGCCAAGCCACTGGATGGATTTAAGAGAGAGTTGGATAGAGCTCTAGGGGCTAGTGGATTCAAGGGATATGGGGAGAAGGCAGGCACGGGTTATTGGTAGGGGACGATCAGCCATGATCACAATGAATGGCGGTGCTGGCTCGAAGGGCCGAATGGCCTCCTCCTGCACCTATTTTCTACGTTTCTATGTTTCTATGTTGCCAGGACTAGAGGGTCTGAGCTATAGGTTGAGTAGGTTGAATCTTTATTCCATGGAGCACAAGAGGATGAGGGGGATCTTATAGAGGTGTATAAAATCATGATAGGAATAGATCGGGTAAATGCACAGAATCTGTTGCCCAGAGTAGGGGAATCGAAGACCAGAGGACATAGATTCAAGGTGAAGGGGAAAAGATTTAATAAGAAACTGAGGGTTGACTTTTTCACATAAAGGGTGGTGGGTGTATGGAACAAACTGCCAGTGGTGGTAGTTGAGGCAAGGACTATCCCAACATTTAAGAAACAGTTAGATAGGTACATGGATAGGACAAGTTTGGAGGGATATGGATCAAAAGCAGGCAGGTGGGACTAGCGTAGCTAGGACATGTTGGCCGGTGTTGGAAAGTTGGGCCGAACGGCCTGCTTCCACACTGTATCATTCTATGACTAAATAAATGAAAGATATGCAAAAAAGTAACGATGATATTGTTATTTTCATCTGAATAACTAATTTTCACCATGCCCACAGCTAACAATGGACCACCCATTTTTCATTCATTTATTCTGCATCTCTCAATATCACCGTCTATATCTCTCAAATCTCTCTCCTCTGACACTCAGTCTGAAGAAGTGCCTCAGCCCAAACATCACCTGTGGCTTTTCTCCAGGTGATTACCAGTGTGGTAGACACAAAACGCAGCAGCAACACAGCGGGTCAGGCAGCGTCTATGGAGAGGAGGAACGGGCAATGTTTTGGGTTGAGACCTTTCTTCAGAGTGAGAGTCAGGAGAAAGGGAAATGGGAGATAGATAGATAGATAGATAGATAGATAGATAGATAGATAGATAGATAGATAGATAGATAGATAGATAGATGGATGGATGGATGGATGGATGGATGGATGGATGGATGGATGGATGGATGGATGGATGGATGGATGGCTGGTTGGATGGATGGATGGATGGATGGATGGATGGATGGATGGATGGATGGATGGATGGATGGATGGATGGATGGATGGATGGATGGATGATTGCATGATTGGATAGATAGGTAGACAGATAGACAGACATACAGACAGACAGACAGACAGACAGACAGACAGACAGACAGACAGACAGACAGACAGACAGACAGACAGACAGACAGACAGACAGACAGACAGATGGGTAGATGGGTAGATGGGTAGATGGGTAGATGGGTAGATGGGTAGATGGGTAGATAGATAGATAGATAGATAGATAGATAGATAGATAGATGATTGGATGGATGATTGGATGGATAGATAGGTAGTTAGATAGATAGAGAGATAGAGAGATAGAGAGATAGATAGATAGATAGATAGATAGATAGATAGATAGATAGATAGATAGATAGATAGATAGATAGATAGATAGATAGATAGATAGATAGATAGATAGATAGATAGATAGATAGATAGATAGAGAGATACTTTATTAATCCCCTCAAGGAAATTCAGAATTTGCCAGCAACAGTACAATTAAAAAAGAACACACAATACACAATACGTACCCCATCCCCGACCTCTACCTCCGTTACATCGACGACTGCTTTGGTGTCACCTCCTGCACCCACACACAACTGACTGACTTCATTCATTTCACCACCAACTTCCATCCGGCACTCAAATACACTTGGACCATTTCCGACACTTCCCTACCATTCCTTGACCTCACCATCTCTATTGCAGGTGATAAACTCCTGACCGACATCCACTACAAACCTACTGACTCCCACAGCTACCTGGACTACTCCTCTTCCCCACCCTGCTTCCTGTAAGGACTCCATCCCCTATTCCCAATTCCTCCGTCTACGCCGCATCTGCTCCCAGGATGAGGTGTTCCACACCAGGTCATCACAAATGGCCTCATTCTTCAGAGAACGGGGATTCCCCTCCCCCACTATTGATGAGGCTCGCACCAGGGTCTCCTCCATACCCCGCAACACTGCCCTCGCTCCCCATTCCCCCACTCGCAAACAGGGCAGAGTCCCCCTGGTCCTCACCTTTCACCCCACCAGCCGGCAAATACAACATATAGTCCTCCGCCAATTTTCGCCACCTCCAACGTGACCCCTCCACCCGCCACATCTTCCCATCTCCCCCCCTGTCTGCCTTCCGCAAAGACCGCTCCCTCCGCAACTCCCTTGTCCATTCTTCCCTCCCCTCCCACTCTACCCCTTCCCCGGGCACTTTCCCTTGCAACCGCAAGAAATGCAACACTTGTCCCTTCACCTCCCCCCTCCACTCCTTTCAGGGACCCAAGCAGTCCTTCCAGGTCCGACAGAAGTTCACCTGCACCTCCTCCAACCTCATCTACTGCATCCGTTGCTCCAGATGCCAGATGATCTATATCGGTGAGACCAAGCGGAGGCTTGGCGATCGCTTCGCCAAACACCTCCGCTCGGTCCGCAATAACCAACCCGACCTCCCGGTGGCTCAGCACTTCAAACTCCCCCTCCCATTCCACATCCGACCTCTCGGTCCTGGGCCTCCTCCACGGCCAGAGTGAGCAACACCGCAAGCTGGAGGAACAGCACCTCATATTCCGCTTGGGGAGTCTGCATCCTTTGGGCTTGAATATTGAATTTTCTCAATTCTGTTAAACCCTTGCTGTCTCCTCCCCTTCCCACCTCTCCCTCAGCCCTCGGGCCCTGGCATTCCCTCTATCTCTATCTCCCCTCCCCCACCCAAGTCGCACCAGCTTCTCATTTTCACACACACAAACAGCTTACAATGGCTTGTTCCCTTTATCACCGATACTTTTTTGCATATCTTTCACTCATTGTTCCTTATCTCTCCACATCACCATCTATATCTCTCGTTTCCCTGATCCCTGACCAGTCTGAAGAAGGGTCTCGACCCGAAACGTCGCCTATCTCCTTCGCTCCTTAGATGCTGCTGCACCCGCTGAGTTTCTCCAGCTTTTTGTGTACCCTCGATTCTCCAGCATCTGCAGTTCCTTCTTTAAAACACAATACACAATAACAATTTAACACAAACATCCACCACAGCATTCATCACTGTGGCGGAAGGCACAAAAATTGGCCAGTCCTTCTCCATTTTCCCCTGTGGTCGGGACCTCAACCCTCCGCAGTCGCCGCAGTCGCCGCAGCGGGCGTTCAGATGCGTAGACACGGTAAAGTCCAGGTAAGTCCTGAATCGGTGCCTCCCCACTGGAGACCGCTGGACCGCGGCATCAAGATGGCGTAGGCCGCAGGACGGTGGTCGAAGATCTAAAGTCCCCGCCGGGCCGCAGCAAGAAGCATCGCAGACGGCATGGCCGGCGGTCGGAGCTCCTCTCCAGGGGTCCCCGGCGAGGGATCCCGCTCCTGAAGGTAAGTTCCTGCCGTGGTTATATTCGGTGATTATAGAGAGATAGAGAACAAATGGATGAAAGAGATGCAAAAAAAGTAACGATGATCAAGGAGAGGTGGAGCCCACAATGGTCCATTGTTTGCTGCAGGTTAGGTTATAACGAGTGATACCGATGATGAAACTCAACAGGACGACAGTGAACACGAGAAGGCTGGTTTGTCTGAAGAAGGGTCTCGGCCCGAAACGCAGTCCATTTCTTCTCTCCTTAGATGATGCCTCACCCGCTGAGTTGCTCCAGCATTTTGTGTCTACCTTCAATTTTACCAGCATCTGCGTTTTTTTCTTACACACTGATTGCCAGTGTGTTCTGTTTCCCCGCTCCCAGACAATGACATTGCTGTTGGTTCCGCTTTGTGTGCTCGGCATTGCTCCAGCAATCGCACTGGTGGCAGATTCATGGAATGAAGGCAGCGTAACATGCAGCGAGCTCGTCGATCAAATCACATACATACAAGACACGCCGCGCGCACACACATACAACAAGCAGCACAAAAAGGCAAAGATAACCAGACTGCAGATCATGCTGTGACACCTACAGAGAAAGCGCAGCGCTACAAAAAGTGCAAGGACCACCATGAGGTTGGTTGGAAGATCGGGACTACACCCGTCACTTATGAGAAGGCCATCCGGTAGTTTGATGACAGCAGGGGGAGAAACTGTAGATCTGCTGCAATGTGCTTGCAAGGTTTTATAACTTCCAGAGATGCTGCCTGACCTGTTGAGTTCCTCCAGCACTTTGTGTCTTGTATTGCAGGGTCAGAAGAAAGGTCATGGCTTGAAACATCACCCATCCATGTTCTCCACAGATGCTGCCTGACCTGACCCGTGGACTCTAGCATTTTGTGTCTTGTTCTTTGTATCTTCCACCTCGTGGGAGAGGGGAGTAGAGGGAATGACCAGGGTGTGGGAGGAGCCCGGAGCGCCCGGAGAAAACCCACGCGGTCAAGGGGAGAACGTACAAACTCCACACAGACAGCACCCCGTGATCAGGATCGGATTTTCGGAGCTCTGACGCCATGAGGCAGCAACTCTACCGCTGCGCCACAAATCTAACCATTGCAATCTTCAAGCAAACCAAGGGTCAGCATCAACCTGACTGAGCGGTGGCAGCATAACAGGTAGAAAAGCACAGAGCTACAGGAGGCGCTGGTGCGCGGCACGGTGGCGCAGCGGTAGAGTTGCCGCCTCACCGCGCCAGGGAGCCGGGTTCCATCCTGACCGCCGGTGCTGTGCTGTCTGTACGGAGTTTGCACGTTCTCCCTGTGACCTGCGTGGGTTTTCTCCGGGTGCTCTGGTTTCTTCCCACGCTCCAAAGGCATGTAGGTTTGTCCAGGGGCGGTAATCTTTTTAAAAAATTGTCCCCAGTGTGTCGGATGGTGTTTGTGCAAGGGGTGATTGTTGGTCAGTGCTGACTCGGTGGGCTGAAGGGCCTGTATCTGACAACAGACAACAGATAATAGACAAACAGCTGCAGGGGTAGGCCATTCCTGCCTTCTCCCCATATTCCCTGACTCCGCTATCTTTAAGAGCCATATCTAGTTCTCTCTTGAAAGTATTCAGAGAACCGGCCTCCACCGCCCTCTGAGGCAGAGAATGCCACACTCGCAACTCTCTGTGTGAAAATGTTCGTTGGTTAGCGCAGACTTGGCGGGCAATGGACAATAGGTGCAGGTCTAGGCCATTCGGCCCTTCGAGCCAGCACCGCCATTCAATATGATCATGGCTGATCATGGCTACAATCAGTACCCCGTTCCTGCCTTCTCCCCATATCCCCCGAGTCCGCCATCTTTAAGAGCTCTATTCAATTCTCTCTTGAAAGCATCCGGAGAATTGGCCTCCACTGCCTTCTGAGGCAGGGAATTCCACAGACTCACAACTCTCTGTGTGAAAAGAGTGTGTCTCTAAAGTCCCAAGTAAAGTCTAAAGCTGGAATCACCTACACTTAGATTCGATATAATCAGCTGAAGATGAACGCTCTTGTTTTGCAGTGCCACTTGGTAATGAAGGGCCCTAATGCCTGTCCTTAGGTTAAGTCTTTCACAACCTCAGGAGATCTGAAAGTGCTTTAGAGTGTGGAGTGCTTTTGAGTAGAAGTCAGCCAAGATCCCGTCATAGAAACCTCTCACATTGTGTGTCACATAGCTGATGTTCTTCATATCCCAGACTGTGAGTAATCTGTCTGCATTTCATGGGTAGTAAAGAATATCACAAAGAATAAAGGCCCACTAAGTCTCATAGATAAAGTATTGGTATACAACGCATAGCCCCGGGAGGCAACAAAATGGATGTCAGTTGTTTTTACAGTGGTATAAAGATGCAGGGTGTTTCTATATATTGAATATCCTATTGTTCTTCGATGAGCTGAGGCTTTGAGGTTTGTTGACATTGTGTGATTAAAACATTACTCAATACCAGTTCAAGACAGATATTTAAAGAGCCTGTAGGAAGGAACTGCAGATGCTGGTTTAAACCGAAGATAGGCACACAATGCTGGAGTAACTCAGCGGGACGGGCAGAACTTCTGGAGAGAAGGAATGGCTGACGTTTCTGGTCAACAACTTTCTTCAGACTAAACTTAAACCTAAATTTACTTGCACACAATACAATATAATAATGTGTACACTTTGTGAATAAAGTGTCTTGATTGGAAATAGACAATGGACAATAGACAATAGGTGCAGGAGTAGGCCACACAGCCCTTCAAGCCAGCACCGCCATTTAATGTGATCATGGCTGACCCTTCCATGACTAGTTTCCAGACCAGGGAGTGGGAAAAATGTTTGAGTTCTTTTCTAGGAATGCTCTTCCACTGTCGTTTCATGTCAACCTAATCTTCATTGTCGAAACGGAGGGACACAAGTCGCTAGAGTCACAGAGTCCAAGAGACAATAGACAACAGACAATAGGTGCAGGAGTAGGCCATTCAGCCCATTGAGCCAGCACCGCCATTCAATGTGATCATGGCTGATCATCCTCAATCAGTGCCTCGTTCCTGCCTTCTCCCCATATCCCCCGACTCCGCTATCTTTAAGAGCCCTATCTAGCTCTCTCTTGAAAGCATCCAGAGAACCGGCCTCCACCGCCCTCTGAGGCAGAGAATTCCACAGACTCACCACTCTCTGTGTGAAAAAGTGTCCGTTCTAAACGGCTTACCCCCTATTCTTAAACTGTGGCCCCTGGTTCTGGACTTCCCCCATCATCGGGAACATCGGGAATGAAGGAGGTTTCTAAACCTCGTGAGTTTTATTCTTCATTCGGGGAGAGAAGTGTGGTTATTGCTTGGCTGGGTAGCAATATTTTATTCCAAGGAGATTATGCATGAGAATAAATATAATTAAGATACAACTCATATGGTAGCTTTGGTGTTGAGATGAAGGGTCTCGACCCGAAACGTCACCCATTACTTACTCAAATTAGGGGAGTAAAACTGCACACAATACTCCAATGCTCTGGGGCTCTGTACAACTGCAGAAGGACCTCTTTGCTTCTCTATTCGATTCCTTTTGTTATAAGGGCCAACATGCCGTTCGTTTTCTTCACTGCCTGCTGTACCTGCATGCTTACTTTCACAGACTAATGTACAAGGACCCCCAGATCCCGTTGTACTTCCCCTTTTCCCAACTTGACGCCATTTAGATAGTAAGAGAGAGAAGCAGAGGATGTGTGTGTGGGTGCGAGTGGCCCTGGATTATGTTGGCTGTTTCGTCTCGGCACCGTGAGTTATGAATGTTGACTTTCCTAACTTCAAGTAACCCTTGCATCCCCTCTCTCTCCGTCCCTCCCCCACCCTAGTCGTTTCACTGTCTTTCTGCTGAGTTTCACCGTCTGTATAACTCGCTGTCACCTCGCCCACAGCCAACAATGGACCATTGTGGGCTCCACTTTGGCTTGATCATCGTTGCTGGCTTTGATCTGTCTTTTTTTGCACATCTTTCATTCATTTGTTCCACGTACCTTTTCATATCTCGGTTCCCTCTCCCCCCTGACTCATAGTCTGAAGAAAGGGTCTCGACTTGATTGGGGGGGGGGGGGGAAGGAGGGGTGAGTTGGGTTGGTGGGGTGGGGGGTGGGGGGTGATGGACTGGCTGTGTTCACAAACTCTGCAATTCCTTGCGGCCTTGTGCAGGCCAGTTGCAATTCATCTGGACAGGACACTTTCTATGGTGCATCGATAGAAATTGGTGAGACTCCTTGGAGGTTGGGTCAGACAACTGTTGGTGATATTTACACCAAAGCCTTGAAGTCCTCAACCAGTCCCACTTCAGCACCGTTAATACAGACTGGGGCTGTGCACTCCAATCCGCTTCCTAAAGTCGATTACGGGCTCCTTTGTTCTGCTGACATTGAGGGAGAGGTTGCAGCCTGGACAACGTGGCCTGGGACCACCTCCATCCAAGACCGCGAGAAATTCCAGAGAGTTATGGACGCAGCCCAGACCATCACGCACCGGACCAACCCCCCATCCATTGCCACTATCTGCACTTCACGCTGCCTCGGCAAGGCCAGCCGCATAATCAAGGACCAGTCTCATCCCAGACACTCCCCTCTCCCATCAGGCAAGAGGTCAGAAGCGTCAATAAACGCACACCTCCAGATTCAGAGACTTCCCGGCCGTTATCAGGCAACTGAAACGTCCTTTCACCAGCTAGAGAGCGGTCCTGAGCTGCCATCCACCTCAATGGAGACCTTCGGACTATCTTCAATCGGACTTTACCGCACACTGTAAGTGTAGCTGCTGCTGGCGCCGACTATTGCTGCCACGGTGTACTGTTCCTTGACTTGCGGGCGGAGCACCAAGGCAAATTCCTTGTATGTGAATACTTGGCCAATAAACTTATCAATTCACTAAATGTTATTCCCTTTATCCTGAATGCGTGTGCTGTGGACGGCTTGACTGAATAGCGGACAACAAAAAGGCTTTTCACTTCATCTCGGTACACGTGGCAATAATAAATAAAATGAAATGAAAGAAAATGAAATGCAACTAAACTAAACTAAACGAGACCCAATACTGCTGAGGTCTCCTTCACTCTCCTGCGCTCCATCTTGTCATTGTGTGGGATGGTTTGGTTTAGTTTAGCGATACAGCACAGGAACAGGCCCTGCGGCTCACCGAGTCCGCGCCCACTAGCCATCACAGCACACTGACGCTATCCTACACACACACACACACTGGGGACAATTTTACATTCATGCCAAGCCAATTAACCTACAAACCTGCACGTCTTTGGAGTGCGGGAGGAAACGGAAGATCTCGGAGAAACCCCACGCAGGTCACGGGGAGAACGTACAAACTCCGTACGTACGGAAGCGCCCAGAGTCAGGATCGAACCTGGGTCTCTGGCGCTGCAAGCGCTGTAAGGCAGCAACTCTACCGCTGCACCCCCGTGCAGCCCCACAATCTTGTTCAAGTGGTAATCTGGGAGGTGGTGGCTCTTGCTATTATTTACTTTGTGTCTACAATGAAGATGAGATGTTGACTTGAAAGGACAGCGGAAGAGCATTCCTAGAAAAGAACCCAAACACTTTTCCCGCTCCCTCGTCTGGAAAATAGTCATGGAAGGGTTTTTGCGCCAAATGACATTATTAAATTGGCCTCCCTGTTGAGCCTGCAATGTTCACTTTTCCAGGTTATTTATGTTCTCTCTGTTTAAAATAAAAGCGCATTATTTCCTCCTGAATTTGCATAATTATTTCTTCACATTCCTTTCTTCCTTGTTAAAATGTATTTAAGTTTTATTGCCGTAATCTTTAAGCCGACAAGAGTTGCGCAAGCAGAGAGAGGCGCTGGTTGGCTAACTTTGCACTCGCGAAATCGACTCAAAATTGACAAGTAGATAATTGGAAAATGGATAATGCAATTGAGGAGAGGGGAAGATTTACAAACAAGAGTCGCTGGTATATTACGGAGACATGTAGCCTATAAAACGGTTCCCTCCGAAATGTAGTTCTAGCGCGGCAGTAAATGTTATAACACAAAGCACTTTAAAATGGATAAAGTATAACAAAATTATTCATAAAAGGAAATGGACAGAGATGTCATGCTGAGTAGCTCCATGCAGTTATATGGAGCGCTAACAAGGTTATCATTGGAAGCTGAGTGCTGCTGTTCACTTATGGCTCTTTTACTTACTACCTTTATAGGCAGGCTGGAAAATGAATGTTTAAATTGTTGATTTCTCCCAAGAGCAATGTTCCCCCCCCCCCCCTCCTTCCTATTCCCCCGTGTATTCAAGGGAGCTTGATCGCCTCGAAGCGCAGGGGCCCGCACGCCGCCGGCTACGGGAGTCAAGGTCATCCCGTCAACGGGGGCTCGAGGATCACGACCGAGGAAGAACAGAAGGAAGGACTTGAACTTTATCTCGCCTTCCATCACAGCGAGGAATGTGTAGGAGTCACGGTGGTGGACGTTCATGTTAAAATGTGTTTTTGAGTGATATGTTGATTTTTTTTTTTGTATGACTGATCTGGCCGGTGAAATTCCTAACATGTTGCAAAACGAATAAAGTGTGATTCTGATTCTGATTCTGATTCGGAGAGTGTTAGATTTAGCTCTTAGGGCTAACGGAATCAAGGGAGGGGTGGGGCACTGATTACGGATGATCAGCCATGATCTTATTGAATGGCGGTGCGAAGGGCCGAATGGCCTACTCCTGCACCTATATTCCATGTTTGTATGTTTCTAGGCTTCTCTCCGAGTGTAAAGGGAGAAGGCCATCTTTCCAATTATCAAGACACATCAGCCGTTCTTGCCCGGTAATGCACTCATTGGGGTGGGAGATTGCAACCTTCGCGTGGTCCAACCTTGTTTCGAAGAATGCAAACAACCTGGCGTGCACAAACAGAAGATCAAACAGGAGAAGTTGTCTTACAACTTTGGGCTGTGCACGCCATACGCAAGAAGAAGATGTACTCATTCTGAGCTGTCACCCCAAGAAGTATATATTTTATTTAAGAAGGAACTGCAGATGCTGGAAAATCGAAGGTAGACAAAAGTGCTGGAGAAACTCAGCGGGTGCGGCAGCATCTATGGAGCGAAGGAAATAGGCAACGTCTGAAGAAGGGTTTCGGCCCAAAACATTGCCTATTTCCTTCACTCCATGGAAGCTGCTGCGCCCGCTGAGTTTCTCCAGCACTTTTGTCTACCAAGTATTTATTTTACATGTTTTGAGAAATTTCTGTTCATAATAAGCAGAGCCAAAAAATCTATAAGCCCATCAGTCTCCTTAATCAAGAATTCTTTGATTTGGACCAGACTTGTTTCCTCCAGTTGGGAATGATCAGCATGGTTGCTTCTCCAATTAATCCAAGAGCATCGGATTTGTTTCCCCTTCATTTCCGTGTTAAAAATTTACTTACCTGGTTGAAATTTAATCGAACACAACCAATGTCCTGCGCAAAAAGCTATTCTTCTGAACCTGTCACTGGGGAAGGTGACAACCAGGCATACAATCAGTAACATTTAATCAGGAGGGCAGTCAGACTGGTCGGAGAACCAGGATGGAGCAGGGATGGAGGGAGAGGGAAAACAAGGGTTACTTGAAGTTTGTGAAATCAAGGTTCATACTGCTGGGTTGAAAGCTGCCCAAGCAAAATATGAGGTGCTGTTCCTCCAATTTGCATTGGGCCTCACTCTGACCGTGGAGGAGGCCCAGGACAGAAATATTTGCAGAGAGTTAGGAGGCGGGTGAAATTGCTGCGCAAAGATCACCCCTCATCCTCCTGCACTCCGAGTTCTAGTCTACTCAACCTTGTCCTATAGCTCAGACCTTCTCGTCCTGGCAACCTCCTCATTAATTAACCCCAACAAGCCACTAACATCTCCCCATCAACTCTCACCAGCTTCTACAGATGCACCATAGAAAGCATTTTATCGGGATTCATCACAGCTTGGTTTTGGAAATTGCAGCGAATTGTGGACGCAGCCCAGACCATCACACAAGCCAACCTTCTTTCCATAGACTCCATTTATACCTCAGGCTGCCTCGGCAAGGCCAGCAGCATAAACAAGGATGAGTCGCACCCTGGCCGCTCCCTCTTCTCCCCTCGCCCATCGGGCAAAAGGTACAGAAGTGTGAAAACGCACATCTCCAGATTCGGGGACAGTATCTTCCCAGCTGTTATCAGGCAACTGAATCATCCTACCATAACCAGAGAGCAGTGCTGAACTACTATCTACCTCTTTGGTGACCCTCGGACTATCCTTGATCGGACTGTACTGGCTTGACCTAGCACTAAATGTTATTCCCTTACCATGCATCTTCAGTATACATTGTGCACAACAAAAGCTTTTCACCGTACCTTGGGACACGTGACAATAAACTGAACTGAACTGAGCTGAAATTTATTTATTTATTCATGTGTGTATTTACGTATATAATGGTATATGGACACACTGATCTGTTTTGTAGTCAATGCCTACTATGTTCTGTTGTGCTGAAGCAAAGCAAGGATTTCATTGTCCTGTCAGGGACACATGACAATAAACTCTCTTGACTTTGACTTTGAATTAATCTATACTCAGTGCTCTGACTGACGAAGGCCAGTGTGCAGAAACCTTCTTAGTGATGCCACTTTCAAAGCAACTCAACCGGTCAGCTAGTGTCTCTGGAGAACGTGGATTATGTGCGTATCTGCTTCCACCAACAAACACCCCTGGCCATATATTCCAGGTGCTCATCATCCCTCTGTGTAAATCAAATCCTGCGTATCTCCTTTAAACTTTGCCCCCCTAAACCTTTAAGGTACGCTCCAGAGTATTGATATTGAAGCCAATTGACCGACAAACCAGCACGTATCTGGAGCGTGTGAGGAAACCGGGGCACCCGGAGAAAACCCGCGCGGTCAAGGGGAGAACGTACAACCTCCGTACAGACGGAGCCTATTGTCAGGATCGAACCCGGGTCTTTAGCGCTATAAGGCAGCAACTCTACTGCTGCGCCACCGTGCAGCCCCCTGTATACACAAAAGGCTTCCAAAACGTCTTTGTGAAGTTCTCCAGGTGTGTTTAATGGATGTCATATTACTTGGCAAACACGAGTGTAGCCGGAAACTCATAATTTATACAAAGATTGGGAATAGTTCTTATCCTCATAAACGTAACCTCGCCAATGTATATCATTAAGTTGGTGTAACTTGCAACAACTGGTTAACATTAGTTAAAATTATTCTTATTATGGAAGACTCCTGATGTCAAGGGTGCATCAAAAATTAATTGAGCATTTTTCTGGATGAAACTATTTGTCCCGTCTCGACACAGAAGTCCTGCCCTTGTGTGCTGGTGATGCTAACAGGTCCAGAGTCATTATAATGAATGTCATTTTTGTACATTGTGTTCTCGCCTCCTATAAATCTCGGCTTTTTTGTGGAAATACAGTCAGGTCAACAGTTTAAACAGATTGGACATGGTGACACAAAGCAGCCCCAGCTAAAGTTAAGAGGTAATGCAATATAAACAGAGCAAAAGGGAAAATGTGCTTAAATCAATCATCCTCGTAGAACTTAGAATCGTACAGACACAAAAAGCTGGAGTAACTCGACGGGACAGGCAGCATCTCTGGAGGGAAGGAATGGGTGACGTTTCGAGTCGACACCCTTCTTCAGACTGGTTAGGGATAAGGGAAACCCTTCTTCAGACTGGTTAGGGATAAGGGAAACCCTTCTTCAGACTGGTTAGGGATAAGGGAGACGAGAGATATAGACGGTGATGTGGAGAGATAAAGAACAATGAATGAAAGATATGCAAAAAGGTAACGAGGATAAAGGAAACAGGCCATTGTGAGCTGTTTGTAGGATGGAAATGAGAAGCTAGTGCGACTTGGGAGGGGGAGGGATGGAGGGAGAGGGAATGCCGGGGCTACCTGAAGTGAGAGAAATCAATATTCATACCACTGGGCTGTAAGCTGCCAAAGCGAAATATGAGATGCTGTTCCTCCAATTTGCGTTTAGTCCGCGTGAACCAACCTGATCTCCCGGTCGCTGGACATTTAAATTCTCCTTCTCCATTCCAACACAGACCTTTGTGTCTTTGGTATCCTCCATTGTCAGAGTGAGGCTAAAATATCGCCTTAAATATATGCCCTCTAGACTTTGCCATGTCCCTGCTGGGGAAAAAGACTTAGAGCCATTCAGCACAGAATGAATAAATAAATGAATGAATGAATAAGTTTATTGGCCAATTAATCACATACAAGGAATTGACCTTGGTGCTCAGCCCGCAAGTGACAACGACATACAGTGACAGTTAGGAATGATAGTTAGAAGCATGCGTTTATATATTATGGGGTTAAGGGGAGAAGGCAGGAGAATGGGGTTGAGAGGGAAAGATAGATCGGCCGTGGTTAAATGGCAGAGTAGACATGATGGGCCGAATGGCCTAATTCAGCTCCAAGAATGTGAATGTGGAACATCTGTACAATCTGTGCCATGCCTACTGAGATCAAATTCAATTTCAGGTTCAAGTTCAAGTTCACGTTTATTGTCACATGCACCGATTGAGGTACAGTGATATTTGAGTGACCATGCAGCCATTACAATTAAAAGAACACAAGACAATTGAACGAACGATGGAACTTAACATAAACATCCACCACAGTGATCACTGCGATGGATGGCAATAATGTTCAGTCAGTCTTCCTCCTTTTGTTCACTCGTGTATGGGGGCCTTGTCCCTCCGCAGTGGCCGCGATGGACGGCACGATTGTACAGGCCCTCTCGTCGGGATGATCGAAGTTCCGACGCCGGGACGGATGAAACACACATGGAGCGCCCGAATCGCCCACTTCCTTACCGGGGACCGCGGCTTCTCGATGTTATGGGCCCGCTTCTTTGGCGAACAATCCTGCCTGGAAGATCTCGCGGTGGCAAACGAGAAGGCCGTCCACTGCGCAAGAGCCTGGCCGAACATTTGAAACATAGATGATGGACACGAAAGAAGAAGCAGCTGCAATAACTTGTTAACTTATGAATACTCATCTCAGAGCGCTGTGTGGAATGAATTTAGCAAAAGTCCGAGATGAAGCTAATTGTACAAAAGTGTGGAAACTGTGCGGTGAATCGTATCGTCGAGGGAAAGTTAATTGGATGGAACTTTAAAAGTATTTCCTAAATAAGAACAACTAAATTCATTGTAGAAATAAAGTTAATAAGTGGCAGCAGATCTTTATAGGTTGAATAGAAGCACATCTTAAGGTCAAAATGAATCATTGATTGCAACCTGAATGATTCCACTCAGAACAGTCTATGTGTTGGCTGTGAGCTTAGATTGTGTGTAGGGGGTGTTTTAGCAGGTGCAGGGGTCATTAGTTATACGTGGAAAGCGTCTGATATTTGACTCAGGCACGCCATTTTGGATACGACACGCCATTTTGTTTTTGCCTTTTAGTTTGGTTTAGTTTAGATTAGAGCAACCGCCATGGCGCAGCGGTAGAGTTGCTGCCTTACAGCGAATGCAGCGCCGGAGACCCGGGTTCGATCCCGACCACGGGTGCTGTCTGCACGGAGTTTGTACCTTCTCCCCGTGACCTGCGTTGGTTTTCTCCGAGATCTTCGGTTTCCTCCCACACTCAAAAGACGTACAGGTTTGTAGGTTAATTGGCTTGGTAAATGTCAAATTTGTCCCCAGTGTGTGTAGGATTGTGTTAATGTGCGGGGGTCGCTGGTTGGTGAGGACCTGGTGGGCCGTAGGGCCTGTTTCCGTGCTGTATCTCTAAACTGTATCTCTAAACTAAATTAAGGATGCAGGAAGGAAACAGGCCTTTGTGCCCACCAAGCCCACACCAACCAGCGCTGCCCGCACATTAACACTATCCTACACGCACTAGGGACAATTTATACTGAGGCCAATTAACCTACAAACCTGCAAGCCTTTGGAGTGTGGGAGGAAACCGAAGATCACGGGGAGAACGTACAAACTCCGTACAGACAGCGCCCGTAGTCGGGATCGAACCCGGGTCTCCGGCGCTGCAAGCGCCTTAAGGCACCGACTTTATCCGCTGCGCCCCATCAAATAGGATGGATCTCAAGGGAAATTAGGAATGGGCAATAAAATCTGGATGCACATCCAGCGTTTTGGGAAAGATCAGTGGCGTGAAATGTTGCCAATGTGGCAAGCGATTTCTCAGCACTTTTGGAAGAACAATATGAATGAACCTGCCAGTGCATTAGAGCAGTGCATCTGTCACCTCTCTGCTACAGACAGACATGGTGCCTTGAACAATGTGCCTGTTGGCTCATCCAGGTGCCTGGATCGAGCCCATGCCCTGGGAATAGATGGTAACTTTCAGCTGCACAACATTCTGTTATTGCCTCTCTGTTTAGCTTTGCTTTCCCAAACAATTTATATCCGATTGCAAACCTGTAAATCACATTTGGCTGCTCTCTCCTGTTCCATTAAATATGATGGATCATTCCTGTTGGATCCAAATCTACCTCATTCTGGGCTAAGATTCACCCACATCTTATTGCTAGGTATGGAGATAGCGCACCTTGCTCCTAGGCATGGGAGTGACTTACGGGCCTGTCCCACTTAGGCGATTTTTTTGGGCGACTACAAGCGACTGCTGCAGAATTTTCAACATGTTGAACATTTTTGGGCGACAGTGGCGACAATTTTTGCCGTCGTAGGCTGTCGTAGGTGCTGTCGTCAGGTGTCGTAGGTGAATTCCATTAAAACTAGGCCCATTAGCTTCACTCACGAGTTATAGGAGCAGGGTAAGGCCATTCGGCCCATCAAGTGCTGGCGGAACTCAACAGGTCAGGCAGCTTCTGTGGAGGGAATAGACAGATGACGTTTCGGTGGGCGGCTCAGTGGAGCAGCAGTAGAGTTGCTGCCTTACGGCGCCTGAGACCCAAGTTCATAAGTTCATAGGTTCCAGGAGTAGAATTAGGTCATTCGGGCCTTCAAGCCTACTCCGTCATTCAATCATGGCTGATCTGTCTTTCCCTCTCAAGCCCATTCTCCTGCCTTCTCCCCGTAACCCGTACTAATCAAGAATCTGTATATCCTTGGCACCTTTTGTATTGAATTGGGTATTCTACCGGATGGCGCCACCTTTGTGGCTGCCTCGCCAACAGTCTGTCTGTCTGTCTGTTCCCTCTCTGTTTTCTAATCTTATGTATGTTTTAGTGTTTCTTGGATTGTTTTATGTGGGGGATGGGGGGGAAATCGGGGGAAACTTTTTTCAGTCAGCATCTGTGGGGGGAATGGACAGGTGACGTTTTGGTGGGCGCACAGTGACGCAGCGATAGAGTTGCTGCCTCACAGCGCCTGAGACCCAAGTTAATTTTCGGTCTCCGGTAAGAAGAGGCCGATTCGGGTGCTCCGTGTTCTCATCTGTCCCGACGCCGGGGTTTCGATCAACCCGACACGAGGGCTTTGGACATCGGACCGTCGGCAGTGGCGACTGCTGAGGGTTCAGCGGCCTCAACCATGGTTGAACAAGGAGGAAGATGATTGAACATTATTGCCTTCCACCACAGTGAGGAATGTGGATTCCACTGTGGTGGATGTTTATGTTGAATTTTATTTTAAGTGGCTGTGAGTATTTTTTGTTGCTTTTCACTTAGTATGGCTGTATGGTAACTCAAATATCACTGAATCATCCCATCACAAACTACAGAGCGGTTATGACCTACCATCTCCCTCTACCTGACCATCTACTCTACCATCCACCCAATTTGAGTCTGAAGAAGGGCTCTGACCTGAAACGTCATCCGTCCTTTTTCTAACTGACCGACTGAGTTACTCCGGCACTCCATGTCTATCCTTGGCATACACCGCAGTTCCTTCCTACACAACCATCTAATTATTTGAGGCCCTCGGACTATCTTTAATCGACTTTACTGGACTTTATCTTGCACTAAACCTTATTCCCTTTACCTTCTATCAATACACTGTGGACAGCTCGATTGTAATCGTATGGTCTTTCCGTTGACTGCGTAGCAGGCACACTTTTTTTTTTTCACTGCTCCTCAGTACACGTGACAATAAACTAAAATAAACGGCCAAATATAATGCTATTTGCTTTTAATCTGAATGGAAACTGTGCTGCCTTTTGCAATATCAAAACAAAACAGCTTCCCCTTGATTGGTTGAATTGATTGGAAGATAATATCATGGGAACATGCTCTTCGGCCCATCGAGACCGTGCTGACCAACCGGTCACACTAGTTCAATGTTATCCAACTTTTGCCTCCACTCCCTACAAAATTTGATCAGTTGATGAAAGATAATTAACCTGGAAACCAAGAAAAAAATAAAAATATATATATATATATATATATATATATATATATATATATATATATATATATATATATATATATATACTTACCTGACCACATGGGTTCTTCCAGGTGCTCGGATTTCCTATATATATATATACTAGACTAAGTGGGACCCATTGGGTCCCATACTCACACAATTCCAATATTGGTGGCCAGTGGGGGGGGGGGGGGGGGGGGGGGGTTTTCTGGAGCGCTGGTGCAGGTGTTGTTGGCTGCAGGGACTACTGGTCTCCAGAGGGCTAGTATGGACATTGTGGGCCAAATGGATTCATGGGGTGGCAGCTCAGTCCCTCAAGCCTGATGTGCTGGCAGCACACTCACGGCTGGTGGGCAGCCAGTTGACTCACGGCTATTCACTTGAAATTCCATTTCCACCAAATTCAAATCCATTTTCCCACCATTTCAAGCAGGGTGCAAGGCCACAAAATCCAAGTGCAGTTTCTTACCACTTCAAGCAGGGTGCAAGGCCACCAAATTCAAATGCAGTTTCATACCACTTCAAGCAGGGTGCAAGGCCACCAAATTCAAGTGCAGTTTCATACCACTTCAAGCAGGGTGCAAGGCCACCAAATTCAAGTGCAGTTTCATACCATTTCAAGGAGGGTGCAAGGCCACCAAATTCAAATGCAGTTTCATACTATTTCAAGCAGGGTGAAACCACCATAAAAACCACCATAAAACCACACAAAACACCACACTCACAGTTCAGTAGACATTCAGTGTGTTCAGTTGATTCACAGCACAGACAGAGTCGTGACCTCTCCCTTCCCCATCATGCAGAGACTGAGCCACACCCACACTTCCGGGTTTTATAATCCCTCCCCCTCCCACCGGAAAAGGTGTGGCCTTCATGGCGTGATTGACAGGAGAGAGATTCTCAACATTTTTTAAACACTAATAACACTTTTGTTTTTCATTGATGGGAAGAATCCTCGACACCTGATGAGCAGAGGGGGACTGAGTAAGATGGCCAAAAATCACAGCTGTAAGTGGTAGCGTTTTATCTAACATCAATGTAGTGCAAACAGGAAGTTGTCAAGTTTAGACAAACAACCATCTGCAGTGCCTTTTTACTTCAACCCAACTATATTTTCATTTTCAAACCACATTAAGGGCACTCACAGTTGAGTAGACATGTGTTCAGTATTATTCAGAGCTCAGAGAGACGTGACCCTCTCACTTCCTCCATCTTGCAGAGACTGAGTGAGGCACACCACTTCCAGGTTTTATAGTCCCTCCCCCTCCCACCAGCAGGGGCAGCAGAGAGAATGGCAAATGTTTTAAAAACATCAATATCTCTCTGATTTTTCACCGATAGGAAAAATCCACTGGTCCAGTCCGGCGGAGGAGGGTTCTGAGTGAGGTGGCTAAAAATGACACCCGTAAGTGCCGGCGTTCTCTCGGAGATCAAATTGCAGTGTCAAAAGCGGTCAAGATCTTACTTTTAGTAATAGAAACATAGAAACATAGAAATTAGGTGCAGAGTAGGCCATTCAGCCCTTCGAGCCTGCACCGCCATTCAATATGATCATGGCTGATCATCCAACTCAGTATCCCGTACCTGCCTTCTCGCCATACCCCCGATCCCCTTAGCCACAAGGGCCACATCCAACTCACTCTTAAACATAGCCAATGAACTGGCCTCAACTACCCTCTGTGGCAGAGAGTTCCAGAGACTCACCACTCTCTGTGTGAAAAAGTCTTTCTCATCTCGGTCTTAAAGGATTTCCCCCTTATCCTTTAAGCTGTGACCCCTTGTCCTGGGACTTCCCCAACATCGGGAACAATCTTCCTGCATCTAGCCTGTCCAACCCCTTAAGAATTTTGTAAGTTTCTATAAGATCCCCTCTTAATCTCCTAAATTCCAGAGATTAAACCGAGTCTATCCAGTCTTTCTTCATAAGACAGTCCTGACATCCCAGGAATCAGTCTGGTGAACCTTCTCTGCACTCCCATCTATGGCAATAATGTCCTTCCTCAGATTTGGAGACCAAAAACTGTACGCAATACTCCAGGTGTGGTCTCACCAAGACCCTTACAACTGAAGTAGAACCTCCCTGCTCCTGTACTCAAATCCTTTTGCTATGAAAGCTAACATACCATTCGCTTTTTTTCACTGCCTGCTGCACCTGCATGCCTACTTTCAATGACTGGTGTACCATGACACCCAGGTCTCGCTGCATCTCCCCTTTTCCTAATCGGCCACCATTTAAATAATAGTCTGCTTTCCTGTTTTTGCCACCAAAGTGGATAACCTCACATTTATCCACATTATACTGCATCTGCCAAACATTTGCCCACTCACCCAGCCTATCCAAGTCACCCTGCAGTCTCCTAGCATCCTCCTCACAGCGAACACTGCCCCCCACTTAGTGTCATCCGCAACTTGGAGATATTGCCTTCAATTCCCTCATCCAGATCATTAATATATATTGTAAATAGCTGGGGTCCCAGCACTGAGCCCTGCGGTACCCCACTAGTTACTGCCTGCCATTGTGAAAAGGACCCGTTTACTCCTACTCTTTGCTTCCTGTTTGCCAGCCAGTTCTCTATCCACATCAATACTGAATATATAAGATATTGAGTTTCTAGGCTCTTTCTTATGGTGTTTACAGGAATTGCTCTTTCTTTTGGTGTTTACTATTCACTGTAAATGGCTCGATTATAATGTGTTATCTTTACGCTGACTGGTTAGCACGCAACAAAAAGCTTTTCACTGTACCTCTGTAGACATGATAACAATAAACTAAACTAAACTGAACGATGTTTACATACCAGTTGTGCTGCTATTTGTAAGAACTCCATTGTACCGTTTCGGGACATCTGACAATAAAACATTCTTGACTCTCTCATAACTCTAGCGGATGTTGAAAGATAACATGGGAAACAAAGGTGCTCGAAAAATCTCCTCTCCCAATTTATTAACAGGAGCATTTTCTCTGCTGGATCTGGTTCAGTTCAGTTTCAATAGAATAGAATAGAATAGAATGCCTTTTATTGTCATTCAAACAGCTTGGTTTGAACAAAATTGCATTTTCTACAGTCTTAAAATTACAAAAAAAAACAAGACCCACACTTAACACAATTTACACAAACATCCATCACAGTGAATCTCCAACACCTCCTCACTGTGATGCAAGGCAAAAGTCTTATCTCTTCCCTTTGTTCTTCTCCCGCGGTCCAGCAGTCCAACTGCAGCGTCGAGGCGACTGGGGCTCACGATGTTAAAGCCCCCGGCGGGCGATGGTAAGTCCCGCGGCCGCGCCGGGCGATGTTAGGCCCCGCCCCGAGCCGTTTAAACCCCGCGATTCCAGCGGGAGAAGTTGCCGTTGCGGGAGCTCCGTGAAGCGTTCTCCCACCAGGGACCTGCCAGCTCCCGATGTCACCGTCCACCGGTCCTGCGGCCGGAGCCTCCGAAGCTCCGAAGTCGGGTTGCAGCCGCACGCGCCACCACAGCTCTCCCCGCTCCGAAGTCGGCCAGCTCCGCCATGGCGAGTCCGCGGGCTCCGCAACCGGAGTCCTCAGGCTGGTTCCGGCCGGAGGCTGCTGCCGGCTCCACGATGTTAGGTCCAATGGCACCGGAGACACAACAGGGAAAAAGGCGGGTCCCCGTACAGGGAAGAGAGTAAACGGTTCCCCCCCCCCCCCCCCTCCCATATACACAGCTAAAAAATAATAAAAACTAGAGTCAAAACATACATTTAACGAGACACATTTTTTTGAAAAAAGGACAGACGGACTGCAGTATAGTTTATTGTCCCCCATGCACCGAGGTGCAGTGAAAGGCTTTTGTTGCGTGCTAACCAGCCAAAGGAAAGACAATACGTGATTACAGTCGAGCCATTCACAGAGTACAGATACATGATAAGGGAGTGTGTGGGAAAGAACTGCAGATGCTGGTTTACATCGAAGGTGGACACAAAATGCTGTCAGCGGGTGAGGCAGCATCTCTGGAGAGAAGGAATGGGCGACGTTTCGGGTCGAGACCATTCTTCAGGGAGTGCAAAATAGAGCCAGTAAAGTCCGATCAAAGATAGTCCGAGGGTCACCAATGAGGTAGATAGTAGCTCAGAACTGCTCTCCAGTTGAATTTCCTCACTCCTTTAAGAGTCAGTCGGAAAAAGTGTCCAGTTTATCTTGTGGACCAGACTGTTTGCAGCACTTAAGAGACTTTCCAGCTCATTAACGTTGGACGGTGTAAAGTTATAGAGGTGTTCAGGGCAGGCCCGGTGATGCTTTTAAAAGTTGTCACTAAACATTTGTTACCCAGGCTTAAAGGTTTCTCAAAAGAAAGCTGATCACGGTGCAGATGGTAAGGGTTGCGAGAACAAATGAGTTTTACAGAGAGGAGACTATGGATTTGGCAACACGAGAGACTCGCTTTGAAGCAATGCACCGTAATGAAGAAGGAGCGGTTTGACAATGATACGAGAGGGCAACTGAACAGATCGATAGACGTGTGAGGAAACTACAGTGCTTGGGGAATGCTTTCCTCTGTTAGAACACAAAGCATTTCAGTACAGCACAGGAACGGGCCATTCAGCCCACCATGTCCTTGCCAAACATGATGCCAAGTTAAACTCAGCTCCTCTGCCTGCATGTGATCCATACCCCACCCCCCCACCCCAATCCCTGCATATCTGAAGAAGCATTTTGACCCAAAATGTCACCTATCCTTTCCTCATTAGTACGGATGTCAACGGCCATGGGGAGAAGGCAGGAGAATGGAGTTAGGAGGAAGAGATAGATCGGCAAGATTCAAGATTCACGAGAGTTTGTTGTCATGTGTCCCAGATAGGACAATGCAAGTCTTGCTTTGCTTCAGCACAACAGAATATTGCAGGCATAAATAAATACAGAACAGATCAGTGTGTCCAGATACCATTGAATATATATATATATACACACATAAATAAGCATATAAAGTGCAATAGGCTAATTAAAGTTCAGATTTTGTTTGAGTTGAGTTTAATAGTCTGATGGCTGTGGGGAAGTGGCTATTCCTGAACCTGGTTGAATGGCGGAGTAGACTTGATGGGCCGAATGGCTTAATACTTCTCTTATCGCTTACGACCGTAATCAGATAATGTTAATCCTGGCCAAATTGGGGTAAAAGCTTCAGGACTGCTGGGAGATTTGGTCCATTTGGAATTGCTCTCTGCAGAGCTGGGACAAGCTGCGGAGGTGCCAGTGTGTCTAGAGCCTTGATACACGTTGCAAGAAAAGAATAAGAACATCTGCAGACCCTGTCAATTAGGTGCAAAATGCATAGAATGGATTGGATTGCTGCAAACCAGACATACACCTTGTAAATAATTGTAAATAATGTTGCAGAGTTCTACTTTGCCGAGTGTTGATTGGATGAGGTATTGAGCCTTGTCTGGGTTTCTTGCAGATCAGGGTAAATGTTTCTAAGTTGGTTTCCTTGCAAAGTCCGGTTTGAATACAATGTATTGAGCTGCTGTATTATTGGGTTAGGGAAATGTCTGTTATGTATGGGGTTAATCAATATCTGTAATTGGACTGTTCAGAGTGGTTCATGTGGTTCGGGCCCTCGAGGTCCCGGGACACATAAAAGTCCGCTGCCACGAGGTCCAGCGTCGATCTTCTGGGAGAGCGCTTGGGACTGCGTGACCTTCTGGAGTGTCTCTGTCTGAGCGAGGCCTAGGGGGCTTGAACAGGCAGATACGGGGATCTGGTACAGTAGTTACGAGGTACAGTAGTTGAACTGTAATGAGCTTTCGTTAAAATAAAATTTAGTTGTTTCAAGTGCTTGATTCAGTGTTTTTACTGAAACTAGACTTAGAGGGGATGCTTAGAAACGAGCAATTTACAATAGTGCCTATCTACAAGCGTCATAAACACCACTACCGTATATACCTCCACCACCACCCCTGCCAGCATGTCCCAGGCACCCATCACCCCTGTGTGTAAAATACTTGCCCCTCACATCTCCTTTAAACCTTGCCTCCCCCAATGTAAAGCTACGCCTTCTAGTCCTTGACATTTCCACCCTTGGAACACGATGCTGATCGTCTACCCTATCTATGCCTCTCATCATTTTCTATGTTTCAATCAGATCTCCCCTCAACCTTCAACGTTCCAGAGAAAAAAACTCTCTTTGTAGCTATTACCAACTAATTCAGGCAGAAATAGCTGGTGATTCTGTCTGAAGAAGTGTCCTGACCCCTAACGTCGCTCATCCCTTTTTCTCCAGAGATGCTGCCTGACCAAATGAGTTACACCAGCACTTTGTGTGCACCTCAGGCAGCACTCTGGTACCTTGTACCTTGAGGCCATTACTTCTGAAGAGTCCACCAGGAACTATACTGCAAGTTTGGCAATTTTATACTGGACACATTTTTTTTTTTTAACATTTTATCAAGCCAATTTATCAAGCCAATTCACCTACAAACATGTACGTCTTAGGAGTGTGGGAGGAAACCCAAGATCTCGGAGAAAATCCACGCAGATCACAGGGAGAACGTACAAACTCCATACAGACGGCACCCGTGGTCGGGATCGAACCCGGGCCTCCAGCGCTGCATTTTGCTGTAAGGCAGCAACTCTACCGCTGCGCCACCGCGATTCTAGTTCCCTCTTCCTCTCCAAAACCTCTCCATCCTTCCAGCAATGGGATGACCAGAACTGCATGTCCAATACACCATATGCAGCCCAAGCAAAGTCTTAATCCGCTGCATCATAGATTCCTGACTCTTCTTCTCAGTTCCACAACATTAAAACTTTACTAACTGAATCGTACTGAATTCTAGACTTCCCCTTCCTTTATTGTGACCTGCGTTTATCCATCGAACCGCACTTTAAAGATATTCCTGAGTGTGAATACCAGAATAGCATTGGAAATCAGAGAGTGGCCCAACTCATGGACTTGTCCCTAGCGTGTATTCGATAGTGTTAGTGTGCGGGGATCGCTGGTCGGCGCAGACTCGGTGGGACCGAGGGGCCTGTTGCCGCTCTGTATCTCTAAACTAAACTGAACTAAACTAAATCCACAAATTTCAATAGGCTACTGGGGAATCACTGCAAATAGCTCCACAGTTCCTGCAACATCTCCCTAAATATTGATATTCTCCGTGTTTCTTGCACATGTTCCATGGAGCTTGCCCCCCCCCCCCCCCCCCCCCCCCCCCCCCCCCCCCCCCCCCCCCCCTTGCTGCGAATCTCAGCTGGCTCTCAGGGACTACATAATGATGAACTCCTGAGAACTCCCTGAAGAGATCACTCTGACACTAGAGTCCCTGCAGGTTTCTGTAGTCTCCGAGACGCTCACTGTAAACTCTAACACACCTCTGGGGACCTCTACTGATCTACTACTGAGGATTCCCTGCAAATATCAGTGCATTTCCGGCAACTCCCAGCAAATGTCGGTGAATGATGTGGTTGCTCTTGACAAAGTATAAAAGTATAATAATGTCCTCGATGACTTTAGACTTCACTTGAGAGATACAGCGTGGAAACTGGTCCTTCGGCCCACTGAGCACGCACCAACCAGCCACCACCCACACACTAGCACCATCCCACACAATCTTACAATTTGCAGAAGCCAATTCACCTACAAACTTCCACGCCTTTGGAGTGTGGGAGGAAACCGGAGCACCCGGAGAAAATCCCACGCAGGTCCCGGGGAGAACGTGCGAACTCCGTCCAGACGAGCGCCCGCAGTCAGGATCGAACCCGGGTCTCTGGCGCTGTCGGAGACTATTATGCATTCTAGATTTTCAATGTTCAACAATTTACTTCCAAAACTTGTTGCAATCAAGCTGAACAATAACATATGTGGCTCCAGAAATTACCCGGGTAGTTTGTAAAGGCTTACTGGGAAGCTTTGCTGCAATAACATTTAATAACAGGCAAAAGCTTGGTCAACATAAAGCCTAAAGCCCCGTGAAGTCTAATAAAAGGAGCAAAAGCTGCTCAGTAATAATGTTCTCAGCCACCTGGAAGTATTTCCACATCTTCTTGGAAAAGAATCCAGGGCCTATCAGCCAAAACCAAATTAGGAACAATTAGGAAATTGTTCATAATTGCTGTGGGAGAGATTTGAACCCACCATCTGAAAGGAGTCAGCAGCTGCAGGTTGCTCGGCAACGGAGACCAGGTTATATGTTCTTCCAACATCTGGCGAAGCAGTTTTGCCCCGCACGGCCTACCCTGCTTTGGAATGAAACACCGCCTTCTGGATTCAGATGGTCCATTGTGACCGGAACGGTGGCGCAGCGGTAGAGTTGCCGCCTTACAGCGCTTACAGCGTCAGAGACACGGGTTCGGACCATACCATGGGTGGTTGTCTGTGCGGAGTCTGCACGTTCTCCCCGTGGCCTGCGTGGGTCTTCTCCAAGATCTTCGGTTCCCCCCCCCCCCCCCCCCCCCCCCCCACACTTATAGGAATAAAGGCGTAGATTATTTTCTAAATGGAGATAGAATCCAGAATTCGGAGGTGCAAAGGGACTTGGGAGTGCTGGTGCAGGACTCCGAAAACGTTTTGCAAGTCGAATCGGTAGTACAGGGGCTGTCCCACTTGGGCAATTGTCTAAGACTGAGTCCAGAAGAGTGTCTTCGACCTTCAAGCTCGAGGGCACTCGCCTGGAAAGCCTCGAGCTGGTTCGACCGTCAGCGTTGAAATCGCGAGCTGGATCGACCGAACCGCAAGATGGATCGACCGACCGCACACATGCGCACAAACACATCGCGATGGCGGGGGCCAGGGAAGCGGGGGAACGCTGTCTGCATGATGAAGAGGAAGGTAAACGGCTGCCACAGTGTACGGTAAGTCCTTGAGAGAGTGGGGGTGGGGGGCGAGCGAGAGAGTGAAAGGGAGAAGAGACGAGGAGAGGGGGGGAGAAGGGGAGTAGAAGGGGTGGGAAGGGGGGAGGGGGGGAGAAGGGAGAGAAGGGGGGGGAGAAGGAGTGGAGACATTTTTAAGAAGTTTAATAAAGTTTAGCGGGCATTTTACCAACCGGTCGGTCTTCCTAGGTCCTGAAACTCCAATGAGCCAATTAAAATGCCAGGTCAGCGAAGGAGATTGCATCCGGCTGCCCTCGACTGCCCGTAACTAAATAATGACCCCACTACGAGTTAAAAAGACCAATGCCGACCAAATTTTACTCGCGGAAAAATTTTCAACATGCTGAAAAATTTTCCGCGACCTAGTTGGTGGCATTGAGTATTCGGGAACTTCCCACGAGCATGAAGGAGAGTTCCAGCAACCTCATAGGACCTCCTAGGACCACGTGTCGACCGTGCAGTGAGTTTGAAGGTCGAAGACACGCTTCTAAACTCGCAGATTAGATTGCCCAAGTGGGACAGCCCCTCAAGAAAGGAAAATTCATTGCTAGCCTTCTGGATCATTTATATTTAGAGGACTGGAATACAAAAACTGAGATGTAATGCTGTGGCTCTATAAGGCGCTGGTCAGGCCGCATTTGGAGTAATGTGGGCAAGTTTAGGCCCCATATTTGAGGAAGGGTGCGCTGACTCTGGAGAGGGTCCAGAGGAGGTTTACAAGAATGATCCCAGGAATGAGTGTGTTAGCATATGGTGAGCATTTGACAGCACTGGACCTGTACTCGCTAGAGTTTAGAAGGTTGAAGGGGGGTCCTCATTGAAACTTACTGAATAATGAAAGGCATAGATAGTGGATGTGGAGAGGATGTTTCCACTGGTGGGACAGTCTAGGATCAGAGGTCATAGCCTCAGAATTAAAGGCTGCTCTTTTGGAAAGGAGGTGAGGAGGAACCTCTTTAGTCAGAGGATAGTTAATCGGTGGAACTCATGGAGGACTGTGGAGGCCAAGTCAGAGGATATGTTTAAGGATAGGCAGAGATAGACAAATTCTTGATTAGAATGGGTTTTGGGGAGAAGGCAGGAAAATGGAATTAGGAGGCAGAGATCAGCAATGATTGAATGACTGAGTGGATTCAGTGGGCCCTAATGGCCTTATTCTACTCCTATAACTTGTGAACATACGAACTCCAAAGACGTACATGTTTGTAGGTTAATTTGCTTGGTATAAATGTAAATTGTCCCTAGTACGTGTAGGATAGTGTGAGTGTGTGGGGATCGCTGGTCGGAGCAGACTTGGTGGGCCGAAGGGCCTGTTTCCGTGCTGTATCTCTAAACTAAACTAAAGACTTGAAAACACACCCAAAGCCATGTTGCCCGTCTAGGGGCCATGGCGAGGTCACCACTGCTTCCCAAATCAACAAGGCGCAGAAACAGGCGGGCGCTGTTTGATGCTGCATGAACAACACTTACCCATTCACATCAACTAGACACAGCGAGTCATGGAGACACAAGTGACTGCAGATGGTGGAATCTTGAGTAAAGGCCAATGCTGGAGGAACTCAACGACTCAGGCAGCAACTTTGGAAGGAATGGACAGTTGACACTCTAGCGCAGTGGTAGAGTTGCTGCCTTGGGCCAGAATTAGGCCATTCGGCCCATAGAGTTCACTCCGCCATTTGATCAACAAACAGAGTTATCTGAGAGACAGAATTCCAAACGTTCTCCACACACTGAGTGAAAAATTTCCCCCAATCTCAGTCTTAGACAATAGTCAACAAACAATAGATGCAGGGGTAGGCCGTTCGGCCCTTCGAGCCAGCACCGTCATTCGATGTGATCATGGCTGACCATCCCCAATCAGTACCCCGTTCCTGCCTTCTCCCCATATCCCCTGACTCCACTATCTTTACGAGCCTATCTAGCTCTCTCTTGAAAGTATCCAGAGAACCAGTCTCCACCGCTCTCTGAGGCGGAGAATTCCACTGACTCACCACTCTCTGTGTGAAAAAGTGTTTCCTCGTCTCCGTTCTAAACGGCTTACCCCTTATTTTTAAACTGTGGTCCCTGGTTCTGGACTCCCCCAACATCGGAAACATGTTTCCTGCCTCTCGCGTGTCCAAACCCTTAATAATCTTATATGTTTCAGTAAGATCCCCTCTCATCCATCTAATCCATCTAATATGGGTAGTCTTAAACATCAACCCTTATGCCCCTGTCCCACTTAGGAAACCTGAACGGAAACCTCTGAGACTTTGCGCCCCACCCGAGGTTTCTGTGCGGTCCCCGGAGGTTCCCGGAGGTTTTTGTCAGTCTTCCTAATGGTCGAAAGTGGTTTCCGCTTCTTCTATGTTCCAGCGATTATTTCAAAAAATCGAAAAAACCTCCGGGAACCTCTGTGAACCTGACAAAAATCTCCGGGAACCTCCGGGAACCGCATGGAAACCTTGGGTGGGGAGCAATTTCTCCAGAGGTTTCCGTTCAGGTTTCCTAAGTGGGACAGGGGCATTATTATCAAATGATGATCCCGAATGCTCTACTCCACAGTCACAGCTGACTTCCTCCCTGCATCTGGCCTGTCAAATCCTATTATTCATAGAATTATACAGCATGGAAACAGGCCCAACTCACCCATGTGAACCAGATGCCCATCTGCCCATGTTGAACCCATACACATCTTAACCTTCCCTACGCCGAGAGTAGGGGAATCAAGAACCAGAGGACATGGGTTTCAAATGAGAGGGGGGGGGGGGGGGGGGGGGGGGGAAAGATTTAATAGGAGCGTGAGGGGTAACCTTTTTCACATAAAGCATGGTAGGTGTATGGATCGAGCTGCTGGAGGAGGTAGTTGAGGTAGACACGTTAAACACAACGTTTAAGAAACATTTAGATAGGTATATGGATAGGACAGGTTTAGAGGGATAGACAGGTAGGTGGGACTAGTGTAGATGGGACACATTGGTCGGTGTGGGCTAGAGGGGCCAAAGGGCCTGTTTCCATGAGGTAAGGCTCTATGACTCTATTCATGTACCTGTCCAAATGTCCCTTAAGGGTTGTTACAGAATCTGCCACAACCACTTCATAAGTTCGCATTTTCATAAGTGATAGGAGCAGATTTTAGCCATTCCGGCCCATTCAGTCTACGCCGCCATTCAATCATGATGAGATCTATATTCCTCTCTTAACCCCATTCTCCTGCCTGCTCCCCACAACCCCTGGCACCCGCACTGATCAAGAAGTCACTTCCTCTGGCAGCATTTCCCATTCACCCACCACTCTCCTCCCAGTGTGGAAAAAAGTTGCCCCTCAGGACACTTTTAAATCTTTCCCCGCTCACATAAAACCTGTGTCATCACGTTCTTGACTCTCCCACCCTGGGAAAAATGGCAGGGTGCATCCACCATTCTGAATGTTTCAATGAGATTTCTTCTCATTCATCTGAATTCTAGATAACCTGGAAAGAGTGGATGTGGAGAGGATGTTTCCACTAGTGGGAGAGTCCAGGACCAGAGGTGATACCTTCAGAATTAAAGGATGTTCCTTTTGGAAGGAGGTGAGGAGGACTTTCTTAAGTCAGCGGGTGGTGAATCTGTAGAATTCATTGCCACAGAAGGCTGGGGAGGCCAAGTCAATGGATATTTTTAAGGCAGAGATAGACAGATTCTTGATTAGTACAGGTGTCAGGGGTTATGGGGAGAAGGCAGGTGAATGCGGTTAAGAGGGAGGATAGCTCAGCACGGATTGAATGGGGAAGTTGTACATGATGGGCCGAATGTCCCTAAATCTGCTCAATCACTCTGTAAAACCAGGACCCAGCTTACTTATTCTTTCTTACACGTCCAAAAACCCCACCATCGCTGGAGCAAGTCGAGCCATCATCGCTGTACTCCTTCGTTGAAACACATCCTTCGATGCAAGCACACCTTTTGTTGAAAGGCTTATAGATGTTGAGCGATAATGTTGCACTTATTATGCAGGTTGGCGAGGTGCATGTCGTGTATTGTGTTCAGCTTTGGGAACAGTGGTATTGGGAAATTGGTTGTTAAGTTAGAAGGGTTGTGGAGAGATGTACGAGGATGTTGCCTGGACATCAAGGGTCAGAGTTAGCGGGAGCGCGTGTGCAGGCTAGGAAACTATTCCCTGGGAAATCTCAACGCTCTCAACTTCCCAACATGCCCAGCGACACCCAGGACCTCGTGCTGCTTGTGGCCAATATCTTCTAAAGCCTTTCCTATTTCCGTACCTGTCTAATGGTTTCCTAAATTTTGCCCCAGAACTGGCCGCAAATAGCTTCGAGAGACATCTACAACCCTATGTGTAAAAAGGTTTTCCTCCACGGGTCCCATTTAATGTTTTCCCACCCTCACTTAAAAATAGTAATAGCCCTATCGACTGCGAAGGACATCTTGGCTCCTATACTCATCCTGTTATTAAAGGCCAACATGGCCATTCGCTGTCTTCCACTTGCTGCTGTTATGCATGCTTACTTTCATTGACTGATGAACAAGGACCCCCGATCCCGTTGTTACTTCAACAATTTCCCACTTTTCACGATTTGATAATAATCAGCCTCCTTGTTTTTGCTACCAAAGTGGATATACCTCACATTTATCCACTTTAATCTGCGATGCCACGCATCTGCCACTCCCCCAACCTGTCCAAGTCAAACTGCATGGCTCATTGCAACCCATCCAAACCAATGTTCCTCGTTCTCGATTCCCGGCAAGAGACTGTGCGTTTTAGCCGATCTTGTTTCTCATGCTTTTGTGGCACCTCCTATAAGAGCCTCCCCTCATCCTCCTGCGCTCCAAGGAACAAAGCCCCAGCCTACTCCACATCTCCCTCTCCCTCAGGCCATTCATTGCCTCTCCGAACATCCTTAATCGTTGCCCCTTTTCCCATTGTGCTTTCCCAATGTGCGAGCTCTCGGGTTAAACATGTTACAGACTAGTCTTTCTTTCTTGTAATTTTCAGAATTTCCTGCATCAGATGGATAGTGAAGTATGTTTGAACTCCAAGGGGAAAGAGTGAGAAAGTAAAGGTGAGGTCAAGTTTGAATCTTATTGTAAATGACCTCCTGACTCAGTATATTCCGCATAGTGGAATGTTCTGGATCGCCGAAGGGCATCTGGGCCGGCAAGGTTGAGTAGGAGAGAGGCCTTGACAGCATCAGGTTCATTTCGGTGTGCAATGTTCATGTAGTGTCGGTAATCAATTTCAAACGTGGCCCAGCGTTCGCTGATATCCACATCAAAGATGAGAGGGTCAGGCTTTCGACAGGAAGAGGCCATCATGAAGCAAAATAAAAACTCGTAAAAGGGTAAATCAAAAAACCGTTATACAAAAGGAGTGGATCAGATCACTTCTGACACCATGTAAATGACCTCCTGACAGTACGTGATTCAAATACATCTTTAATCAGCACTGAGACTTAACAGCATGAAGGATGATTAGTTGTCAGTACATCCTGGCTGCTCCAACTGTGCGTGCTGGGAAACAAGTGTTAGTATTAGTATTACAGTGGGGTGGAGTTAAAGATGCTGGCTGGTATGTGATTGGCTAACATGCAACATCAATCTACACTTATTAAACGAGGAAGCAGACTTACTGTGAAGATTAACCTACTCCTGCGCCTTTTCCTTGTGTGTTTTTTTATGTTCCGGTATTCAAGTGCTACTCCTGGGAGCCCTGATGTTTCTCCAGGGAATTCCTGGCTTTAGCATCGTGAATGAATGAATGAATGAATGAATGAATGAATGAAAGGTATGCAAAGAGTTGCCACATAAAGGGCACTGAAAAAGTAATGGGCCTGTCCCACTTAGGCGATTTATTTGGCGACTACAGGCGTCTGCCACAAAATTTTCAACGTGTTGAAAAATGCTCGGCGACAGTGGCGACAGTTGTCGTAGGTTCTCGTAGGTTGACGTGGGTGCTACCGTAGGTTGTCACTGTTGCGATGTTGCTGTTCAAATAACTGAAGTCTTACACCGCGATAAAACAGGTCCAAAGACTTTATTATCGTTACAGCATTGGTAACTTCATACTTGCACGTTTCTCTAATAATGTGGGAACCAGGCAGGGAGCGGTTACTGTAAAGCTAGTGGGCGTAACTACAAAAGCATGACCCATAACATGAGTGACACTGATCTACAGTCGCCCGGAGTTGTAGGTGAATTGCATTCAAATTAGTCCCTGGCAGTTGCCTAAAGAGTCACCTAAGTGGGACAGGCCCATTACAAGTTATCCCACGCCAGGTCCTACTTTGCTCTTCCCCCTTCTCCCCCTCCCACATCGAGTCCTCCTTTGTTCCGCAACCTCCAGAGCTCTGCAGCAACTCCACCGATGAGCCACTGTGCAGCAGCCTGTCACTGACTCCACATTTTGTTCTGACTGGATTTATTTTTCTCGTTTCGCTCAAGGTTTCAGCACCCGCTGCTCCTCGCTCAGTTTAGTTCATTGTCGCGTGCACCGAGGTACAGTGAAAAGCTCTTGTTCCATGCTAACCAGTCAGCAGAAAGACGATGCATGATTACAACCGATCCATTCACGATGCACGGATACACGATAAAGGGAATAACATGAATAACGTTTAGCGCACGTTAGAGCCAGTTAAAGTCCGAGGGTCACCGGAGAGGTAGTGGTGCTTCAACACCGCTCCCTGGTTGTGGTAGGACGGTTCAGTTGCCTGATAACAGCTGAGAAGAAACTGAATCTGGAGGTGTGCTTTTTCACACTTCTGTACCTTTTGCCTGATGGGAGAGGGGAGAAGAGGGAGTGGGACGTGGAGCGACTAGTCCCTGATTATGCTGCTGGCCTTGCCGAGGCAGCGTGAGGTGTAAATGGAGTCAATGGTAAAGGGGATGGACACAAAACGCTGATGTAACTCAGCGGGGGCAGGCAGCAGCTCATTTCGGGCCGAGACCCTTCTTCAGGCAAATGGGGGTCACTTTGTGCGATGGCCTGGGCTGAGTCCGCAATTCTCTGCCTTGGAGCAGTTCATTCCTCTTTGAAAGTGGGAATAATGCCCCTGTCCCACTTAGGAAACCTGAACGGAAACCTCTGGAGACTTTGCGCCCCGCCCAAGGTTTCCGTGCGGTTCCCGGAGGTTTTTGTCCGTCTCCCGGAACGTAGAAGAAGCGCAAACCACGTTCGACCATTAGGGAGACTGACAAAAACCTCCGGGAACCTCCGGGAACCGCACGGAAACCTTGGGTGGGGCGCAAAGTCTCCCGAGGTTTCCGTTCAGGTTTCCTAAGTGGGACAGGGGCATAAGTGTGCCGAGGGGCAAATACATCTGGCAAATCTCTCTGGATTTTTGTGGCACTTAAACTAGTGCCCCCCCCCCCTTCGCCAGTGAGGGACCCAAGTAGGATTTTCCCAATGTAAGCTGAGCATCACACAATGACTGTGCATTTGGTCTCCAAATACGCACAGATGCTTTGTTTCTGAGGGGGGGAAAATTGTTAAAAAACAATTTCATTTTAGGCATTGTAAATCAATCAATTTGAGCACTGGCTCACAAATGGATATTAATTCTAAATCCCTGCATTAATGAGAATGTTTTTACAATGAATTCAGCTTAGTCGCTGTGGATTAGTGTCGAATTATTGCAGTATCAATTATAGTTTAAGTGCTGTACCGCATTCCTGCGTGTTGTTTCCTGCGCAGCTGTTTTTTATAAGCTTTACGCCTCATCAACACCACAGAAGAGAGGGGAAAAACGTCAACTCATTACAGCCATCTGATCAAGTTAATAAGCACCTCGAACCCGTGTTCTGGCCTCACACTGTGGCATGTAAAGCCAGCACA
>CM069140.1:71623770-71751270 GCA_035221665.1 Okamejei kenojei | reverse complement strand
CGGAGGAGGAGGAGGTGCAAAGGGATTTGGGAAGATTTTGTGAAGTAAAGTCTCCCTAAACAGTCATCATTCACCGGACATCGAAGAAAGAACGCTTGTTTATATTTAGATCAGGTGGGAAAGTGAAGTTAAAGACATGCTAACCATACACCTTGGGCCTGAACTGATTTTATTCAACACAGTGAATTATTCATGCTTCTTTCATTTTGAGTGCTGGAGTTAACACACTCGGAATGTGCTTTATGGTGTTAGATGTGCCAGGTTAGCTTTTTAAGTGCTCACTGTGGTATGTAACTTATAATTTTTCCCTTATATATTTTTGACCTTGTCATCACTTCAACTCTGCCTCAGTTTCAGTAATCTAAGATGATCCAAATAAAAGCCTTTTATTGTCTATTTGGATCCGATCCACCTTCAGAGCAAGAATCTAATGGGTTCTATGGCACTCACTTACTCATAATTTATCTAGAGTAAACGATCATGAGAATTTTTCCCCAATATTAAAATGGCTGAAGGAACCTTTGAACAGCCATTTAACTAAGCGAAAGACTTCAGTTCCATGGAGTTCGTGTCAATATTAGGAGAGATGCTTAACTCCTGAGTGAGTGCAGATTGCTCTGTGGAGCTAGTGCCTTTTCACCGCACTGTAAAACCTGGTGAATAAGTCAACTTCCCATCCATCTTTTGGAAGGAACAGTAAAAGTTAGTAGTTCATAGGTTCATTAGTGATAGGAGCAGAATTAGGCCATTCGGCCCATCAGGTCTAGTCCTCCACTCAATCATGGCTGATCTATCTTTCCCCCTCAATCCCCTTCTCCTGCCTTCTCCCCATAACCCCTGACACCCGCACTGATCATGAATCTATCTATCTCTGCCTTAACAAATACCCACTGACTTGGCCTCCACGGACTTCCGTGGCAATGAATTCCACAGCTTCACCACCCTCTGACTAAAGAAATTCCTCCTCATAGGTAGGGAGGTATTTGTACACTTGTGTACAAATGTACGCTTGTCCCAATTTGTCCACATGCGTACGCACCTGTTTTCACAGATGCTGCCTGACACAGAACACAGAACGCAGTCTGAAGAAGGGTCTCGACCCGAAACATCGCCCATTCCCTCTCTCCAGAGATGCTGCCTGTCCCGCTGAGTTACCCCAGCTTTTTGTGTCTGTACGCAGAACATAGAGCAGTATAGCACAGGACCTGGCCCTTCGGCCCATAAGGCTTGTGCTAAACATGACCGTCCGACCCCTTTAGTCAGAGGGTGGTGAATCTGTGGAATTCTTTGCCGCACAAGGCTGTGGAGGCCAAGTCAGTGGATATTTGATAAGGCAGAGATAGATTCTTGATTATTACGGGGAGAAGGCAGGAGAATGGGGTTAGGATGGAGAGATAGATCAGCCATGATTGAATGGCGGAGTAGACTAGATGGGCGGACTGGCCTAATTCTACTCCTATTTCCTTATGACCTCATGACCTTGTGACCAAAATACTTTCTCCAGTGCTCTTGCTCAAGATTCCAGCATCTTCAGTTCCCCTCATCTACACGTGTACCTTGGGGCAACTTGTACACTGGTGGGTTTATTTAATAAATTCAAGTTAGTGTTCAAAATTAATTTTCAAATATAATTTCTCGATTAGGGAGCAGCACCGTGGCACCTGGGGGGGGGGGGGGGGCAGCACAGCGGTAGAGTTGCTGCCTCACAGCACCAGAGACCCAGGTTCGATCCTGACTACGGGTGCTGTCCGCACGGAGTTTGCACGCTCGTACGTTCTCCCTCTGACCACGTGGGTTTTCTCCGGGTGCGCCGGTTTCCTCCCACACCCCACAGACATGCAGGGTTGTGGGTTAATTAGCTTCTGTTGCCCCCCCAGTGTGCAGGATAGGACTCGTGTACGGGGGATCGCTGGCCGGCACGGGCTCGGAGGGCCGAAGGGCCTATTTTTCGTGCTGTATCTCTAAACTAACCAAAATAAGTATTTTCATGTGGTTTGCAATTTTCAAAACGTTACTTGAAGAAATAAAACTCAATATTACGCAGTAAATTATTAATTGTGCAAATACATTTTTAAAGCTTGAATCTATTTCTTTTTAACAGTTGACATAAACATAGCATGGAGAGGGTTAAATGTATCGTAGACTGACAAAAGCTATTTCCTGAAATGCAAGTCCTCTAATGGAGGGTGCAGCTAATACACTGAGGCGATTTATACATATTTATACAAATGTTCTCCTCAGCAAGCAGTCGGAGGTTTTCCTCCGTGCTTTTGCTACAGAGCTCCTGGCTTCAGTTTAAGTTTTAGTTTTAGATTCACAGCATGGAAACAGGCCCTTCGGCCCACCGAGGCCATGCCGACCATTGATCACCCATTCACACTAGTTCATCATCAACTCAAAACGCGTATGAAGACTTCTGTGTGTGACTTTGTTTAACGTGGGGAGACTAGTGCACAGACAGCCACCCCGTGGTCCTTGACAGATCTGGGTCGGGATCCAGTGGCACGGAGTCCAAGACGACCGGAGACCCTTTTCTGCTGCAGCCTTCATCCATCCGCCTTCCCAGCCGTTGTGACGCTCCACTAAGGTCAGCCATCGTCCTCCGCCTGTTCCCCCGTTAGGGTTTTGGTTGGATGACCAAGACCTCACACTAGTTACCCCACAGCAGACATGGGGCTATTCATATAGGCCAATTAACCTACAAACCTGCATGTCTTTGGGACGTGGGGGGAAACTGAAGCACCCGGAGGAAACCTTTGTGATTAGTAAGGGTGTCAGGCGTTATGGGGAGAAGGCAGGAGAATGGGGTTGAGAGGGACTGATAGATCAGTCATGATTGAATGGTGGAGTAGACTCGATGGTTCGAATGGCCTAATTCTGCTCCTAAAACGTATGACACGCACGCGGTCGAATGAAGGGGGAACGTGCAAACTCCACACAGACAGCACCCGGGGTCAGGATTGAACGCGGGTCTCTGCCGCAGTGAGGCAGCTGCTCTACCGCTGCGCCACCGTGTTACCCTCTCGACTTTGAGATTGTCCGTTCAGAGCACGGGCTTCCCAATGCCGGGAATGGACGTCGGGTTTGGCACAGGATCACTAGGTGATAGGAGCAGAATTAGGCCATTCGGCTCACACCCTGGAGTCCTGGCAACATCCTCGTGAATCTTCTCTTCACCCTTTTGCAGCTTGACAACACCTTTCCCATAACAAGGTTAGGATGAATTTTACAGCTAGTCAGGGTCATGCGTAAGGTCATAGGGATAGGCGTAGAATTAGGCCATTCGGCCTACTCCGACACTCAATCATGGCCAATCTATCTCTCCCCCCTAACCCCACTCCTGCCTTCTCACCATAACCTCTGACACCCATATTAATCAGGAATCTATCTATTTCTGCCTTAAAAATATCCACCGACTTGGCCTCCACAGCCTTCTGTGGCAATGTTAATTATCTTCAGTAAATTGTCCCTAGTGTGTCGGTTAGAACTAGTGTTTGGTGTCGTATTGACTCACTAGGGGGAGTGTTGGTTTGGAGACCTCGAACGAGGGACAAGATTTAAACGTGTTTAATTGTCATATTTACCAGGACACAAACACTGATATTCTTACTTGTCATATTTTACAGGCACATTAAACAAAACAAATAAATATACACCAAATTACCAGTTATTCTCGGTAAATCAGACCATATGTTCGTGGCGCGATGGTAGAGTTGCTGCCTCACAGCGCCAGAGAACCTGGTTCGATCCTGACTACGGGTGCTGCCTGTATGGAGTTTGTACGTTCTCCCTGTAACCGCGTGGTTTTCCCGGGTGCTCCAGTTTCCTCCCACACTCCACAGACGTGCAGGTTTGTAGGTTAATTAGCATCGGTAAAAAATTGTACATTTGTAGGGGGCGCCGTCGAGTATGGCTGCCCTGCCAGCAGCTGTTAGTCTTTTCACCCTTTTAGTTAGTTAAAAGTGTTTGGAAGTGTTTTTTTGGGAGGTCTTTTTATTTGTAGGGAAGGGGGAAACTATTTCTCTCAGTCCCTACCTGGTCGGAGATGCGGCTTTTCTCCGAGCCGTATCTTCGCCCCTTCCTCGCGGCCTACCGGCAGTCTGGAGCGGCGTTGGCTGGGACCGCCGGCAAAAACTTCGCGGAGCTGCGGGACTGTGGAGCGGCCGGCCGCGGGCGGCGGCGCTGACTTCAACATCGGGAGCCTGGATCTCTCGCCGAGGCCGCCAGGGGTGGAGCTCCATCCGGCGCAGCCTTTTTGTCGGCTCGGAAGCCGCGGTCTCCGGTAAGGAAGCGGCCGTTCCAGGTGTCCCAAGCCGCTGAGAGGATTCTCCCGACGCCGGAGCACCATCACCCGGTGAAAAGGGCCTGGAACATCGGGCCTCCGTAAAGGCAACTGCGGAGGCCTCAATAGGCCCGACTATGGGTGGACATGGGGATGGGGACTGGACTTTGTGCCTTCCCCCACAGTGGGAACCATTGTGGGGGGATGTTTTTATGTTTATTGTTAAATGTTTAATGTTGTGTCTCATCTTTATCTGTGTGCTGCATGTTTCACTACACCAACTGGTGTATGTGACAATAAATGTCCTTTGTATCCTTTTGTATCCTTAGTATGTGTTAGGGGATCGCTGGTGGGCACGGACTCGTTTCCACGCTGTATCTCGAAGCTAAACTAAACTTAACTAAACTCCTTGGGGTTGGTTGGCAATGCAAGGCGACCTATGTGGTAGCATTGTATCCTGTTAAACTATCACTGACGAGAAGTGTAGGAAGGAACTGCAGATGCTGTTTTAAACCAAAGATGGACACTACATGCTGGAGCCACTCAGCGGGACAGGCAGCATCTCTGGAGAAAAGGAATAGGTGTCGTTTCGGGTCGAGAACCTTCTCCAGACTGAGAGTCAGAGGAAAGCTGGAATTTAGGAGATTGAGGGGGGATCTTATCGAGGCTTACAAAATTCTTAAGGGGTTGGACAGGCTAGATGCAGGAAGATTGTTCCCGATGTTGGGGAAGTCCAGAACAAGGGGTCACAGTTTAAGGATAAGGGGGAAGTATTTTAGGACGGAGATGAGAAGATCTTTTTTCACACAGAGAGTGGTGAGTCTGTGGAATTCTCTGACACAGAAGGTAGTTGAGGCCAGTTCATTGGCTATATTTAAGAGGGAGTTAGATGTGGCCCTTGTGGCTAAAGGGATCAGGGGGTATGGAGAGAAGGCAGGTACAGGATACTGAGTTGGATGATCAGCCATGATCATATTGAATGGCGGTGCAGGCTCGAAGGGCCGAATGGCCTCCTCCTGCACCTATTTTCAATGATTCTATGATTCTATGAAAGGGAAACGGGAGATAGATTCAGTGATTATAGAGAGATATAGAACAAATGAATGAAAGAGATGCAAAAAAGTAACGATGATCAAGGAGAGGTGGAGCCCACAATGGTCCATTGTTGGTTGTATAACTAATGAGTTACACAGATGATGAAACTCAACAGGACGACAGTGAACATGGGAAGGTTGGTTTGTCTGTCAAGGTTTGGTTGAATTGGGAACATCAAACAAACGTGGAATTCCATGGGTCCTGCGGAATTGTAAACTTAAAGCTTGCCAAGGTCTCGTAATGAAAGGCAGACCGTTGCACAGAGTTCGAGGTGCTGAGGAGTATGACCTAGCATCCTCTGGAATCTCTGGGAATGATTGGGGAAGTTAATCGGAAGGCTAGCAGACAGAATGTACAGGAAGGAACTGCAGATGCTGGCTTACACCGCAGTTGGACACAAAAAGCCGGAGTAACTCAAAAGAAGTCGAAAAAGGGTCTGAAGAAGGGTCTTGACCCGAAATGTCACCTTTATATTTGTTTAGAGATACAGCGCGGAAACATGCCCTTTGGCCCCTCCGAGTCTGCACTGACCAGTGATCCCCGCGCATTATCCCACACTCGGGACAATTTTTACATTTTTTATATCAAGCCAATTAACCAACAAACCTGTACGCCTTTGGAGTGTGGGAGGAAACGGAAGGTCTTGGAGAAACCGAAGTTCACATTAATACAAACTCCGCACAGGCAGCGCCCGTAGGCGGGATCGAACCCGGGTCTCCGGCGCTGTGAGGCAGCAACTCTACCGCTGCGCCACCGTGCCGTCCGATTCCTTTTCTCCCTGACCCGCTGAGTTACTCCAGCTTTTTGCGTCCATCTCAGAAGGCGAGTAGAGACAGGCGCTACGAGGCAGCGTGGAACAAGCTTTGCCGTGATCAGTGAGTGAGCATCGGAAAGTATTCCTCACTGCAAAGAGCAACGGTGCCTTAATATACTGGACGAGTGAACTTAGAGAATAACTAGTGGGCTGCGAAGCCCTGCTGAGAGCAAGCATACCATAGAAAAATATCAAAGGATTGTTGAACTCCACGTAAGGCCTAAACGTCTGAACACATCTTGCTATCCGTACATAATGCGAAAGCGGTTCAGGCTAATGTTATGAATTACGATATATTATACACGTCTCCTGCGAAATATGTGCTTATTGCGAAGGAACAAAAAGTCGGCCTGTACAATACCTGAAAGTTTACACCACTGAACATTTGCTGCCAAAATCTGAGTTAATGCAATGTTTTTTGTTCCTCTGGAACATTGTCAGGACTTTGTACCACACGCACGGATCACTCCCGCGCTGGTTTTTAACCATTCCTTTTATGCTCCTCATTAGACTTTGAGCTGGAACCACTCAAAGGCTCTGCTTTGCCTTCTGATTGTTGAGCGGACAACATAAAAGTGGCGGAGGCTGCCAACTCCTCTTGGGCAGGAGCTTAACATCAGCTTGTGGAACCAAACCTTGGCGTGATTTCAGGTCATTCTCCACATTGGGGCGCAGGGCTCCTGGGATGCGATGCTGACTCAGTCCAAGTGGCTTTATTGAAGCCATGCTTGAGCTCTGCATCTAATCAGCTTTGTGCTATAACATCCACGTTTAGACTGTGGACCCGAGACTTTGGAGAGTCCGCGCTGACCAGCGACCCTCGTTCACTATCCTTACACACTGGGGACGATTTACAATTACACTCAAGCCAAGGGTGGCACGGAGGTGCAGGGGTAGAGTTGCTGCCTTAAAGCGGTAGGGACCCGGGTTCGATCCTGACCACGGGTGCTGTCTGTACGGAGTTTGTACGTTGTCTGTGGAATTCTCTGCCTCAGAGGGCAGTGGAGGCGGGTTCTCTGGATGCTTTCAAGAGAGAGAGCTAGATAGGGCTCTTAAAACTAGCGGAGTCAGGGGATATGGGGAGAAGGCAGGAACGGGGTACTGATTGGGGATGATCAGCCATGATCACATTGAATGGCGGTGCTGGCTCAAAGGGCCGAATGGCCTACTCCTGCACCTATTGTCTATTGGCCCCCGTATCCGGCGTGGGCTTTCTCCAGGAGCTCAGATTTCCTCTCACACTCCAAAGAAGTACAGGTTTTTGTAGGTTAATTGGTTAAATTGTGTGAGTGTAACGGGGATCGCTGGTCGGCAGGGACTCGGTGGGCCGAAGGGCCTGTTCCCACGCTGTTTCTCGAAACTAAGCGAAAGAAAAATGAAACGAAAATTAACCCGCAAACCCGTACGTCTTTGGAGTGTGGGAGGAAACCAGAGCACCTGGAGGAAACCCACGCGGTCACTAGGGGAACGTACAAACTCTGTAAAGACAGCGCCCGTAATCAGGATCGACCCCGGGTCTCTTCTGCTGTAAGGCAGCAATCGTTTCTTTATTATCACATGTACCAATGTTCAGTGAAATAATTTCTAGCATGCAGGTCAGCAAGGTTGTCACCATACAGAAGCACGATCCCCCAGTTAGTACAGGATGTAATGAACAACCCACTGAGTCCAGATGCAAGAGGCACAATTTTGTGGAATGTTGTTATAGTTTCTGCCTCAGCTACCTCCTCCGGCAGCTCGTTCCATATATCCACAACATTCTGTGTCCTAATTAGGTGATATTTTTTGGTAACTGCCGGCGACTGTCGCAGCCGTAGCAGGTCGCCGATGGCAACCTACGTCCACCCGCGACGAGCTACGACAAGCAACGACCCTGTCGGCGACAACTGAAGGCAGTTCAGTCGCCGGTACCTGTCGCCGGTACCTGTCGCCGGTTGACCAGTGTCGCCGGTTGATTAGGCTAGTCGCCAATGGAATTCACCAAAGTCAGCACCCGGCGACAACCTACGTCACCTGGCGACAACCTGCGACATCCTGGCGTCAACCTCCGACAGCATCTATGACAGGAGAGGACAAGCTACGTCAAGCTCACAGTCGATGAAAAGTTTTGAACATTCCAAAATCCAGCGGCGACCAGAAAAACGTTACGACTCTTTAGGCGACTTGAGGAGACTACTCACGACCATACAGACGTCACCCCGCGGCCATGTAGCGACAGCCTAATCGCCTGTAGTCGCCGAAAAAAATTGCCTAAGTGGGACAGGGGCTTCAGATTCCTATTAAATCTTCCACCATGCAATAATAAAGCTGGCAGTGGCACAGAAGGGGGGAGTGGGCAATGGAAAAATGCCCTTTAGTTCTAAGGAATGCCAAACACCGAGGCCAAATAACTTTGAGATCTGCCATTGTTTGGGGTTCGTTCGAGTGTTACGTTAGAAGGAGGGGCAGGCAGGCAGGCAGGTCTGCTTATTATACCGCCTGTTATTATTACAAAGCACCAAGACATCTGTTTTCCTGACAATATTAATTGCCCATTACTCTCGGCACTCCAAGATAATCACAGAAGATCATAATTACCCAGTGTGTGTAGGAAGGAAGTGCAGATGGTGGTTTAAACTGAAGATAGACACAAAAGGCTGAAGGAACTGAGCGGGTCAGGCAGCATCTCTGGAGGAAAGGAATGGGAGACGTTTCGGGTCGAGACCCTTCTTCAGTCTGAGAGTCAGGGGAAAGGGAAACGAGAGATATAGAACAAATGAATGAAAGATATGCAAAAAAGTAACATAGAAACATAGAAAATAGGTGCAGGAGGAGGTCATTCGGCCCTTCGAGCCAGCACCGCCATTCATTGTGATCATGGCGCCCAATCCCCATACAATAACCCGTGCCTGCCTTCTCCCCATATCCCTTGACTCCACTAGCCCCTAGAGCTCTATCTAACTCTCCCTTACATCCATCCTGTGATTTGGCCTCCACTGCCCTCTGTGGCAGGGAATTCCACAAATTCACAACTCTGGGTGAAAACGTTTTTTCTCACCTCAGTCTTAAATGGTCTCCCCTTTATTCTAAGACCCTGGTTCTGGACTCGCCCAATATTGGGAGCATTTTTCCTGCACCTAGCTTGTCCAGTCCTTTTATAATTTTATATGTTTCTACAAGATATCCCCTCACCCTTCTAAACTCCAGTGAATACAAGCCTAGTATTTTCAATCTTTCCTCATATGACAGTCCCGCCATCCCAGGGATCAATCTCGTGAACCTACGCTGCACTGCCTCAATCACAAGGATGTCCTTCCTCAAATTAGGAGACAACAACTGTACACAATACCCCAGCTGTGGTCTCCCCAGAGCCCTAGACAACTGATGATAAAGGAAACAAGCCATGGTTAGCTGTGGGCTAGGTGAAAACGAGTTACAGACAATGAAACTCACCAGGAAGACATTGAAACTAGTACAATGACTTGGGTGGGGAGAGGGATGGAGGGAGAGGGGGTTGCAAGAACTACTTAAAGTTTGAGAAATCAATAACCATACCGCCAGGGTTGCCAGCTGCCCAAGCGAAATATGAGGTGCTGTTCCTCCAATTTGTGCTGGGCCTCATTCTGACAGTGGAGGAGGCCCAGGACAGATCCAGCTACCAAGACAGATGTGTACAGCAATTCGTTCTCCCCCCTGCACGATTAAAGCATGGAATGATCTTCACCCTACCATCGTTACCCAACCAGATGCAACTACATTTAAGGTAGCTCTTTCTTCCCAAAATCCCTTTCTGGCTTAAGTCCTCCCTCCACCACCTCCAGTTTAAATTCCAATATTTTGGAGGGCCAAGAAACCAAGAAAGGTTAGTGTGGGTATGGGGAGGGGGAGTTAAAGTGTTTAGTAACCGCTACCCAGTATCTGCGGACCTTAACATTCGCTCCTCACTGCAACTGGTAATTGCCTGAAGATGCTGTGCTATTCTCAGAGACAGCTGCATAACAGATACGGCGATGATAGTATTAAGTCAAGATGACAAAAATACTTTCCTTTATTTCATGCTGCACAGTCTTCTTGCCCAGAGTCGGGGAATGGAGGACCAAGTTTAAGGTGAAAGGGGAAAGATTTAACCGGGATATGAGGGGTAACTAAGGATGATGTGTGTATGGAACGAGCTGGCAGAGGTAGTTGAGGCAGGGACTATCTGCTTAAGGTATTTGAGGGAGGGAATATCTGTTTAAGGGTCTGCCCCACTTGGCTGATGTATCAGGTCACCGAAAAAGTCGCGGCGTGACGTGGCGTGACGTGGCGTGACGCGGCGTGACGACGCATTGACGCACGGTGTTTCCTCAAGCGTCGCAACATTTTTTTTGTCGCCGCTGGATTTTGGAGTGTTCAAAATCTTTCGGCGACCCTGATACGTCAGTCAATGAGGCTGGCGGTCTCCGGAAAAATTGCCAGGTGGGATTAGTGTAACTGGGACAAGTTGGCCTGTGTGGGCAAGTTGGGCCGAAGGGCCTGTTTCCACAAGGTATCACACTCTATGACGCCATGACTCTAATTCAGCCCAGGCCAAACACCAAAGCCATTAGCACTGCGATTTTGATCGCCATGCTATGCTTCAAATTCCTGGGCGTGCACATCTCTGAAGATATTTCCTGGTCCGAGAACACTGATGCAATTATTAAGAAAACACATCAGCGCCTCTACTTCCTGAGAAGATTACGGAGAGTCGGTCTGTCAAGGAGGACTCTCTCTAACTTCTACAGGTGCACAGTAGAGAGCTTGCTGACCGGTTGCATCGTGGCTTGGTTCGGCAACTTGAGCGCCCAGGAGTGCAAAAAAAGACTACAAAAAAGTAGTAAACACTGCCCAGTCCATCATCGGCTCTGACCTCCCTTCCATCGAGGGGATCTATCGCAGTCGCTGCCTCAAAAAGGCTGGCAGCATCATCAAGGACCCACACCGTCCTGGCCACACACTTTAGATTTTAGAGTTCCAGCGGGAAATCAGGCCCTTCAGCCCACCTAGTCCATGCCGATCGGTGATCTCCCTGTACTATCCCACCCACTAGGGACAATTTACAATCTTGCCAAAGCCAATGAACCTACAAATCTTTGGTCTGTGGGAGAAAATCCGAGATGGGAGAATGTACAAAGTCAAAGTACAGGAGCCTGAAGACTGCAACGACCAGGTTCAGGAATAGCTACTTCCCCACAGCCATCAGATATTAAACTCGGCTCGGACAAAACTCTGCACATTAATAGCCCATAATCTGTTTTATCAGTTTATTTATTCATGAGTGTATATATTTATATAATGGTATATGGACACACTGATCTGTTCTGCATTCATGCCTACTATGTTCTGGTGAGCTGAAACAAAGCAAGAATTTCATTGTCCTATCAGGGACACATGACAATAAACTCTCTTGAATCTTGAATGCACTATCAGGAGTACAATATTTGATTGATTGAACCAATAAACCACAGTGATACGGTTTAATTACCTCACAGTGCTGGCTTAATGACCCTAAATTATGACAGCTATTATCAATCTTTGATAATTCCATGCATATATCGCACAGTTTCAGTTTCAAGTTTAGTCTATAATTGTCACGTTCACAGTACAGTCTTTTGTTGCGTGCTAACCGGTTCAATCCAGCCGTTTACAGTGTAGAGATACTGATCAGGAAAGATATTACCTAGCCTGCCATGCTTGTCCTTCCCTCCTCTCTGCCGCTCCTCTCTTCCGTCTTCCTCTCCCTCCTCTTCCGACTGTAGAATTTCACCCATCCCTGGCGATGCTCCTAACCCTCCTGGGTTACTCCAGCATTTTTGGCCTTTGGTGAAGTTTGATAAAGAGCAAAGAGTCAGTTGTACGGGCCCCTAGTGAGACCACACTTATTGTCTGCAGTTTTTGTCCCCTTTGGGGAAGGACATTCTTGCTATTGAGGGAGTGCTGCGTAGGTTCACGAGGTTAATTCCCTGGACTGTCATATGCTGAGAGAATGGAGTGGCTGGGCTTATGTACTCTGAAGTTTAGAAGGATGAGAGGGGATCTTATTGAAACATATAAAATTATTAAGGGTTTGGACATTAGCATGGTAACATGTTCCCGATGTTGGGGGAGTCCAGAACCAGGGGCCACTGTTTAAGAATATGGGGTCAGCCATTTAGAACGGAGATGAGGAAACACTTTTTCACACAGAGAGTGGTGAGTCTGTGGAATTCTCTGCTTCAGAGGGCGGTGGAGGCCGGTTCTCTGGCTACTTTCAAGAGAGAGCTAGATAGGGGTCTTAAAGATAGCGGAGTCAGGGGATATGGGGAGAAGGTAGGAATGGGGTACTGACTGGGGATGATCAGCCATGATCACATTGAATGGCGGTGCTGGCTCAAGGGGCCGAATGGCCTCCTCCTGCATCTATTGCCTATTGTCTATTGTCCCCGCCGTCTTACTACATCCTTCTATTAATTAAGAAATTAATTTTGAAACAACCTTGCCAACTTGTCCTGTTCTCCTCCCAGCCCGATCCCTTAAAAGATTTGCATGTGTAAACCCTCAGGTCTTTCGTTCCAGAACTCCCTTTATGAAATCCATACCATTGATTCACCAACTCTCCTCTACCAAAATATGTGCCAAAGATAAAACTGGATCATTGGATGGCCATTTCTGAGCAAGAATTGAGTGGAAAAGCAATTTAATCCCAGATATATCACATTACCAATCATTTTGGATGATGTTACATCTTTTAGGAAATTAGCCCAGATGTTTTTTGTGCATAATTCTCCATCCCCAAGGGAGAAACGATAAACATTGAACAAGAAGAATGGCACGGCGTACTGGAGTAACTCAGCGGGTCAGGCAGCAGCTTCTTCAGACATTGAATAACTTCTTTATTACCATCTTCCACGGAGACTTGAGGTTTAGAAACATAGAAACATGGAAAATAGGTGCAGGAGGAGGCCATTCGGCCCTTCGAGCCAGCACCGCCATTCATTGTGATCATGGCTGATCGTCCCCTATCAATAACCCGTGCCTGCCTTCTCCCCATATCCCTTGACTCCACTAGCCCCTAGAGCTCTATCTAACTCTCTCTTAAATCCATCCAGTGATTTGGCCTCCACTGCCCTCTGCGGCAGGGAATTCCATACATTCACAACTCTCTGGGTGAAAACGTTTTTTCTCACCTCAGTCTTAAATGACCTCCCCTTTATTCTAAGACTGTGGCCCCTGGTTCTGGACTCGCCCAACATTGGGAACATTTTTTCCTGCATCTAGCTTGTCCAGTCCTTTTATAATTTTATATGTTTCTATAAGATTCCCCCTCATCCTTCTAAACTCTAGTGCATACAAGCCTAGTCTTTTCATAGCCTAGTTTATAGAGTAGAGAGAGACAGCAGATATAAGATGTGTGTCTAAGATCTCATTGTGTGTGATTAACAACTTGCATGCCTTTTACTTTACTTCAGTTTAATTTAGTTTAGTTTAGAGATGCAACACGGAAACAGTGTCCAACGGCCCCTGTGGTCCCGCCGCACCCGCGATTCCCCGCACACGTACACGTCCCCGCACACATGAGGGACAATTGACAATTATACCGATCCAATTAACCTACAAATCTGTACGTCTTTGGAGTGCGGGAGGAAGCCGGAGATCCCGGAGACAACCCACGCGGGTCCCGAGGAGGATGATATGAGCGGGTGGGGATGCAGTGGTGGTGCATGCGTGTGTATGCATTTGTGTGAGCTGAGTCAGGCACCTGAGAGCCCCGGAACAATGCCATCAAAGATCCTTACGAAAAATTCTGAGGATCAGCTGGGGCAGTGACTCCAACTCTCCCGCTTTCGGCGGGAGATCGCCCGCTGAAAGGCCATTTTCGCAAAATCTCCCGCTCTCCCGCTTGAGATTTTGCGAAATTTCCCGCTCTCCCGCTTGAAATCCCGCAAGCAGGAGAGCGGGAGATTTTGCGAAAATGGCCTTTCAGCGGGCGATCTCACGCCGAAAGCGGGAGAGTTGGAGTCACTGCTGGGGGGACAAACGCACCAACATCAGGGTTTTGGAGGAAGCCAACATGAGCAGCAGCACCAACTTCGATGGACTGGCCATGCCATCCGCATGTCGTCCAACACATGTCTCCCTAAACAGATCCTGCACTCTCGACTGAAGGAAGGTCGGCGAGCCCCCGGTGGGCCAACGAAACATTGGCCAAGGACAACATCAAGAGCCGTCTGAAGAAATTCCACATCACATCGAGCAACTGGGAGCACATTGCACTGGACAGGCGCTCCTGGAGGAAATCCGTGCGGGGAGGAGCTGCACGTCACGAAACGGAGCTACGCCGTGTCGCAGAGACAAAGCGACAGCACCGTAAGTAAGTAAGTAAGTAAGCAAGCTTATTGGCCAAGTATTCACATACAAGGAATTTGCCTTGGTGCTCCGCCCACACGTAACAGCATGACATACAGTGACAGTTACGAATGGCTCAGAAAACACTAAACATTAATAATGATAAAACACCACTGATGTGAACCAACAAAATGTGAACCAACAAAATACCAGATCAAAGGGAGGCTGCAGATTTTTGGCTGCGGGAGAGTAAATGAGAGAGAGAAGGGGGCTCGATGACTACCGACCACCGCCAGTCCCCACTGCCCACGTTGCACCAGGGTGTGTGGATCGCGGATCGGCCTCTACAGACATCTGCAGACCCACAAGTCGACGACCCTATGGGGAGGAGAGGACAGTCATACTCGTTTCGAGTGACCACCAATATGATGATATATATGGGCACACATTGTAAATGTGCAGAGCTTTTTGCCCAGAGGAGGTGAATGCTGAAGGTCTTTATGCCAGGTTAAGGGAAGCAAGAACCTAAGAAGATGGGTTTAAAGTGAGAGGGGAAGGATTTACTTGGAAGCTGAGGGGCATCTTTTTCACTCAGACCATAGTGGGATATATGGAAAGAGCTGCCAGAATGGATTCAGGCAGGTTCTGTAACAGCATTGGTACATACTGTAGATAGGAAAGATTTGGAAGGATTTATTTTGGTAAGACTTTAGAGATACAGCATGGAAATGGGCTCTTACACCCCATCCACTAGCACTATCCTACACACTAGGGATGCTATACAATTTACAGAAGCCAATTGAACTACAAACCTGTGCGTCTTTGGTGCGTGGGAGGAAACCCGAGCACCAGGTGAAAACAGTCACAGGTAGAACATACAAACTCCGTACAGACTGCACCCGCAGTCAGGATCGAACCTGGGTCTCTGGTGCTGTAGGGCAGCAACTCTACCGCTGTGCCACCGTGCCACCCCTCATGTGGGTGCTAATGTGTGGGCTGAGTAAGACCCTAATGTGCCAAAAGTGGGCAATTGGGACGAGCTCGGATGGGGCATTTCATTTGATCTCCTAGCTTGAGCAGCGTAGGCTCACGAGGTTGATCCCTGGGATGGCGGGACTGTCATATGAGGAAAGATTGAAGAGACTAGGCTTGTATTCACTGGAGTTTAGAAGGATGAGGGGGGATCTTATAGAAACATATAAAATTATAAAAGGACTGGACAAGCTAGGTGCAGCAAAAATGTTCCCAATGTTGGGCGAGTCCAGAACCAGGGGCCACAGTCTTAGAATAAAGGGGAGGCCATTTAAGACTGAGGTGAGAAAAAAACTTTTTTACCCAGAGAGTTGTGAATTTGTGGAATTCCCTGCCACAGAGGGCAGTGGAGGCCAAATCACTGGATGGATTTAAGAGAGAGTTGGATAGAGCTCTAGGGGCTAGTGGAGTCAAGGGATATGGGGAGAAGGCAGGCACGGGTTATTGATTGGGGACGATCAGCCATGATCACCATGAATGGCGGTACTGGCTCAAAGGGCCGAATGGCCTCCTCCTGCACCTATTTTCTATGTTTCTATGAGCATGGACAAGCCATGGGTGGCACGATGACACAGTGACAGCAGCAGAGACCTGGGTTCGATCCCGACTCCGGGTGTTGTCTGTACAGAGTTTGTACGTTTATCCCCGTGACCGCGTGGGTTTTCTCCGAGATCTTCAGTTTCCCCCCACAAAGACGTACAGGTTGGTCGTACTCTATCTCTAAACTAAACTAAACTAAACTGAACTAAAAGCTGGGCCAAAGGGCTTGTTTCCATGCTGTATGACTCTACAAGTGGGTCACTCGCAGGGGTGACCTGCGTGATGGCCCTGTCCCACGGTACAAGTTCATTCCAAGAGCTCTCCCGAGTTAAAAAAAAAAATCAAACTCGTGGTAAGCACGGAGAATGAACGTAGCGGGTACGTCGGAGCTCTGACGACGTCTCTTAGCGGCTCGTAACGCTAACGGCAGGCACTCGGGAAGACTCGCTAACGGCAGGTAAGCGCGGGAAGACTCGTGAAGATTTTTCAACATGTTGACAAATGTCCACGAGAGCCCCGAGTACCGACGAGCGGCCATTACCGTAAATCTCCGAGTTCGAATCAGGGCAAACTCGGGAGAGCTCTTGGAATGAACTCGTACCGTGGGACAGGGCCTTGAGAGCACGTAAGAATTTTAAAGGCGGTCCTGAAGTCAGTGTGTTGTTTTGTGCGGGATGGTGAGCCTCAGTGGAATCTTGATCAAAGCAAATAAAATGTCTCAACATCGTAATAACCGGAAAAATGTTCTTGCTTGAATAAAATCAATTACCTTGAAATTCCTCCAAGGACCGGCAGAGCATAGACACACCATAGAGCCAATTGTGGGTACAACGTGTTCAATAGATCTGAAGTCCCCAATCAAAGTCTGACACGTTGGTACTGTGTCTTACAGCAGAGTTTAACAGCTTTCATTCGGACAAATTCCTACAACAATTGTCTGATCATTTTTGGGTTTGCCCTTGACTGTAAAGAGGAACTGACTCGACAAGGCAGTTGCCAGAGTTTAAAAATATACGATATTTTTTCTAAACTCACAAAATTAAGTTGGTGCGGACTTGGTGGGCCGAAGGGCCTGTTTCCGCACTGTATCTCTACACTAATTCATCTAAGGCTCCATAGGTTGGATACAGGGAGGATGTTTCCGCAGGTTGAAGAATTTAGAATGAGGGATCACGGTTGCAAAATAAGGACTTTAGTGTTTCGACTTTAGAAACAGGCCATTCGGCCCACTGAGTCCGCGCCGACCAGCGATCTCCCCGTATTCTAGCACTATCCTACACACTAGGGCCAATTGACAATTTACCAAAGCCAATTAACCTACAAACCTGTACGTTTTGGGAGTGTTGGAGGAACCCAGAGGCTATTTTCTAAATCGGGAAAGAATTCAGTAATCGGAGGTGCAAAGGCACTTGGAAGTGCTGGTGCAGGATTCCCAAAAGGCTCATTTTCTAAGTCGAATCGGTTGTAAGGAAGGCAAACGCAGTGCTAGCATTTAATTTGAGAGGACTAGGATAAGAAAACAGGGATGTAATGCTTTCCAAGGCGCTGGTCTGGCCGCATTAGATAGATAGATTCTTGATTGGGTCGGGTGTCAGGGGTTACGGGGAGAAGGCAGGAGAATGGGGTTGAGAGGGAAAGATAGATCAGCCGTGGTTGAATGGCCGAGATGGGCCGAATGGCCTAATTCTGCTCCTATCACTGATAAACTGGCGAACGTACAAACTCTGTACATGACACTACCCATAGTGGGGATTGAACCCGGGTCTCTGGCGCTGTAAGGCAGAAGCTTGACCACTGCGCCAGCTTGCCGCCCATCGCAGCTCCTATGTCTTGTGGCTATTGTGAGCCGTGGGAACCTTGTTTGAAGGATTTTCTCATGTTACGAGGTGTTGTGCGAGACTGCACCGACATTTCTCGCTAACCTTTCAGGAAGATATTCTTCTATCTGAAGACCAGCAAGCCCGTAGGATGACAAATCGTCAAAACCGGGCTGCTATGTCAGCTGGTTAATTTAAAATAACAGAGCCTGTGATTTGCATGTCGGAGTGCGCCGGTGGTAAGAAGCTCATGTTATTCTGCGATCGTAAAGTACAGGCATGGCACGACTTAATGTATCCTGTCATGTCATATGCTAATCTTCATCCATTATTTGAGTGCTGAGACTAAGTGAAAGGAATTTGGATAAAATCCCCTTCCATCAGCAGCGGGGGTTTTTTTCCCAAAATAAATCTAGATACTTCAACAAAGCGAGGCTTTTATTGTTTTGAGGCATTGATCTTTTATTTACCTCAGCAGACAGCAGGACACGCTTTCCCTCTCTCCGTCCCTCCCCCATCCCAGTTCTCCGACTAGTTCCACTGTCCTCCTGGTTCAATATTACTGACTGCGTGCCGTGCTGTCGCCTTCCCCTCAGCTAACAATGAACCATTCGACATTTTCCTTGGTCACCGTCCCCTTTGATCTGTCGTTTTCACACCTTACCCTTCCTCATCTCTAGACTCATTCTCTCCTGACTCTCAGTCTAAAGGAGGCCCCCTAGCAGAAGCGCCCACCTTGCGGGGCTGGGAACTGGAAATATCCTGAGCTAATTCTGCCACCATGCATTGCAACAAGTGATGGCTTCCCAATGATTGTCGCCCCGGAGGCTTGCGTCCTTTTCAGGACGGACGATGGCAGCGATGTCAACATTTGGAACACGGAAGACGGACACGAAAGGCGAAGTCTAAAGAAGGGTCTCGACCCGAAACGTCACCCATTCCTTCTCTCCAATCTTGACTTTGCTTGCTGTCTCTGTGGAGTTTGCACATTTCACCCACGTGTTCTGGTCTCTTCTCATATCCAAAGCTGTGTGGGTTTGTAGAGTGGCAACAACTGGAAATTGTCCCAGTGATAGAATGTGGGCGAAGTTTAGACTTTAGACATCACAGCTAGAGTGCGGAAACCTGAGGCCGCGACGACCAGCCATCACCCCGTACCCCATCACTATCCTACACACACTAGGGGCAATTTATAATTTTACTGGAGCCAATTCACCTGCAAAAGTACTTGGAGTGTGGGAGGAAACCGGAGCACCCGGAGAATAACCACGCAGTCACAGGGAAAACGTACAAACTCCGTACAGACAGCGCCCGCAGTCTGGCGCTGTGAGGCAGCAACTCTACCGCTGTGCCACTGTGCACCCCCCCCCCCCCCCCCCCCCCCCCCCCCAAACTAAGTTAATGAACACAAAAACAAAAGAGGAATAATGTAGGATTAGTGTTAAAGGATAGGGTTATGGGCAGTGTTGACTCAGTTTCATCTTTATGAATCTTCAAAATTCTACAAAGCTAGGCAATCAATATTTTATGTATAGGTCTAATAGTTACAATATATATATATATCACCTCCAAAAACTTAAATCCTAAACTGGGCATGTAAACTGCTACAGTCCAATAGGATATGGATGACATATCCATATGTTATATCAAGTCAGGAGAGTTTATTGTCATGTGACCCAGATAGGACAATGACATTCTTGCTTGCTGCAGCTCAACAGATTATTGTAGGCATACATACAGAACCGTTCAGATTCAATTTACACATAAATAAGCAGATAAAGTGCAATAGGCTGTTACAGTTCAGAGTCTGTTTGTTGGCAGATTTAATAGCCTGATGGCTGTGGGGAAGTAGCTGTTCCTGAACCTGGATGTAACATATTTCAGGCTCCTGTACCTTCTGCCTGATGGTAGCGGAGAGATGAGTGTGTGGCCAGGATGGTGTGGGTCCTTGATGATGCTGGCAGCCTTTTTGATATGGATATGGATATCCATATCCATATATAAATCCATACCACGAACTCAGTTCTCGTTACAAACCATTGAGAACTTGGAGAGAATTAGCTACCAGCAAAAGAAAGGTGTGTATTTAAACAACTCCAGATTGATGCAAGCAATGAGGGGAATATGGGGAGGGATTATATCAACCAGCCAACTATTGCTACACACCAAACAAAAGCCAATTTAGACAGAAAGTCTACTTGAAGAAGTTAAACCAAAGCTGCACCAATCCTTCATTTTGTAAAAGTAAGGACATTCCTCGAGGAGAATGCAGTGAGTGGAAGAAAGTCTCAAAGAAATGATACGCATGAAATCAATCTGAGTCAATTACAACAGTGGGCATAAGATGGACGCAAAATGCTGGAGTAACTCAGCGGGACAGGCAGCATCTCTGGAGAGAAGGAATGGGTGACGCTTCGGGACGAGACGCTCCTTCAGACTCTTCAAGAGTGGGCTCGTCATCCCCTCTCTCCCAGGGTGGGGCACTGTCACTGTATCCAGCCTTTAAACTGTGTTGTCATCTGCAAGACAAGATGGAGGAGAGTAAGCTTAATCCAAAATTTCTGGTAGACAAAAGTGCTGGAGAAACTCAGCGGGTGAGGCAGCATCTAAGGAGCGAAGGAAATAGGCCGGAACGCTTCTTCAGACTGATGTGAGGTGGGGGGGGGCGGGAAGAAGAAAGGAAGAGGTGGAGCCAGAGGGCTGAGGGAGAGCTGATAAGGGGAGGAGACTGTAAGGACTACCTGAAATTAGAGAAGTCAATGTTCATACCGCTGGGGTGTAAACTACCCAAGCGAAATATGAGGTGCTGCTCCTCCAACTCACGGTGGTCCTCCTCGTGCCATGGAGGAGGCCCAGGACAGAAAGGTCGGATTCGGAATGGGAGGGGGAGTGGAAGTGCTGGGCCACCGGGAGATCGGGTTGGTCATTGCGAACCGAGCGGAGGTATTCGGCGAAGCGACCTTCTCATCCAAAATTTCAGTCTGTGTTATCTTTGGCAGTCTTCTCAGGTATTGATTAAAAAATATAGTGTGTGTAAACAGCCAAATGTTATTGTAAGTAGAGGGCTGATTGTGCCATGTTCGTGCCATGTGCCATGTTCTGTGTTCATGTTCGATGCCTCGCCTTCTGTGCCTCGCCGCTTGCAAGTCAATGCTCAGCAGTAATGTGGAAACAAAGAACTGCAGGGGCTGGTTAATACCCAAAATAACACAAAGTGCTGATCCGCAAATTGGGAAGCATCTCCGGAGAACATGGATAGGCGACTTGGATACAAAATGCTGGAGTTACCCAGTGGGACAGGCAGCACCTCTTGGAGAGACGGAATGGGCGAAGTATCGAGTCGAGACCCTTCTTCAGACTGAGAGTCACGGGAGAGGGAGACGCAGAGATAATGAAGGGTAAGGTGTGAAAAGGAGACATCGTGAAGGTCAAGGAAAATGGAGAATATATCATTGTTCGAGCAGCGAGATAGGATGATGCGGAACTCTCGTCGGAGAGAGGAGGAGAACTTGGTCAAAGTAGGAGGTCTGAAATCTGAAGGAGGGTCTCGACCCGAAACGTCGCCAATGAGTCTAAAGAAGGGTCTCCACCCGAAACGTCGCCCATTCCTTCTCTCCAGAGATGCTGCCTGTGCCGCTGAGTTACTCCAGCATTTTATGTCTACCTTCGATTTTAACCAGCACCTGCAGTTCTGTCTTACACATTCTTCAAAGTAGGCATGCCTTGAGGAGATTTTTTTCAGGTGGAGATCCTTCTTCAGTCGACCCGAAACATTCCAGAAATACTGCCGGATCCATTGAGTTAATCCAGCACTTTGTATCCTCAAAGGTAATTTGTTCTACTTACTTCTTCTTACTTCTGCTTGAAGCTTTGCCAGCTGAGTTGGAATGTCGTGTTCCAACTGCACCAGACGATGGTGAGGCCACGGTTGGCGTCATGTGTACAGGTCCAGTACTGTGTACAGCCAAGTTGTGTTAGGTTGCTTTCTGCGGTACATCTATAGAAATTGAGAAGTGCGATTGGAGACGTTCCAACAGTTCTCAGCCATGTGAGGAAGTAGAGGTGTTGTTGTGCTTTCCTGCCACAGTTTCCAGCACAAAGTGGTTTGTGTTAGTTATGCCGAGGAATTTGAAGCTCTTGACTTTAGATTTGAGAGTTCCAGCGGGGAATCAGGCCCTTCAGCCCACCACGTCCATGCCAGACGGTGATCTCCCTGTACACTGGCACTATCCCACCCGCTAGGGACAATTTACGATCTTGCCACAGCCAATTAACCTACAAAATCGTTGGGATGTGGGAGAAAATCCGAGAAAACCCACGCGGTCGTGGAGAGAATGTATAAAGTCAATGTCCAGGAGCCTGAAGACTGCAACGACCGGGTTCAGGAATAGCTACTTCCCCACAGCAGCAGGCTATTAAATTCGGCTCGGACACAACTCTGAACATTAATAACCCATTATCTGTTCATTTGCACTTTATCAGTTTATTTATTCACGTGTGTGTGTATATTTATATAATGGTATATGGACACACTGATCTGTTCTGTATTCATGCCTACTACGTTCCATTGTGCTGAAGCAAGGCAAGAATGTCATTGTCCTATCAGGGACCCATGACAACAAACTCACTCGAACTTGAACTTGAAGTTTGTTCACCGCAGTACCCGTAGTCAGGATCCAACCCAGTTTAATGTATTGTCAGGTGTACTGGGGTAACAGTGAAAAGCTTTCCCTGGCACTGGCAAGCAGCAGCTCTACCACTACGCCACCGTGCCACCCCCTTGACCATCTTCACTAGAGCACCATTGATGCAGACTGGAGGGTATAATCCATCCAGCCTCCTCAAGTCTATGAACAGCTCCTTCATCTTGCCGAGGTTGAGGGGGAGCTTGTTCTCTTGCCACCAAGCTCTCCATCACCCCCCTTGTACCCTGTGTCTTGTCGTTGCGAGACGCAGCCCGGAACGCTGGAGCCTTCTTTTGCAAACTTGTTCATTGTATCAGGGCAACGTTTGGCTGCGCGTGTTGCGAGTTCGCAGGAAGCACAGCAGGGGACTGAGAGCACATCTGTGCGGGGGGGGGGGGCAAGTTTCCGTTTAGTTTAGAGATACAGCGCCTGCACCGGGACCGCGCCGACCAGCGATCCCCGCACGTTAAACACTATCCTACACACACTGGGGACAATTTACACGCACACCAAGCCAATTAACCTACGTGCAAACCTGTACGTCTCTGTGAGCGTGGGAGGAAACCGAAGATCCCGGAGGAAACCCAGGTGGGTCACGGGGAGAGCGCACAAACTCGGTGCGGCCAGCACCCGTATTTGGGATCAAACCCGGGTCTCCGGCGCTGCAAGCGTTGTACGGCAGCAACTCTGCCGCCGTGGCTGCCCTGAGTGCTGAGAATAATCGTGGTGGATGGTTTGTCACCTATCCTTTGGTCAGGGAGTGGAGGGCCAATGGATCAATGGTTCTTTGTTGCCACCTATGCACAGCACAGTCAAATTCCTCTGCGCAACCACAAATGCAACAATTTTGGCGCTGATTATGCATAAAAAAAAGAAAAGGGAAAAAAAAACAGAAAACACAAACAGTCCAAAGTGCAAAGTGGGAGTCCTGAAACTCCTCCGATCCAGGTAAGCCTAGATAAGCCCGACCCAATGTCCCTCTCCTCTGCTGACCACCTATGTCCTGGGAGATGCCTCCTGCAGCTGGCCTTGAAGTTGCTGGAGGCAAAACTTCAGTCCCTCTCCTAAAAGCCCCCCCCCCCCCCCCCCCCCCCCCCCCCCCCCCCCCCCCCCCCCCCCCCCCCCCCCCCCCCCTCCGAGTCCGTCACCGAAATACCACCAATTCCTTTTTCTCCAGAGATAAGTTCGTTCATAAGTGATAGAAGCAGAATTAGGCCATTCGGCCCATCACGTCCAATCCACCATTCACTCATGGCTGACCTATCTCTCCCTCCTAACCCCGTTCTCCTGCTTTCTCATCATAACCTCTGACACCCGTACTAATCAAGAATCTATCTATCTCTGCCTTAGAAAATATCCGTCGACTTGGCCTCCAGGGCGTTCCGTGGCAGTGGATTCCACAGACTCACCACCCTCTGACGAAAGAAATTCCTCCTCCTCGCCTTCCTAGAGGAACATCCTTGAATTCTGAGGCCGTGACCTCTGGTCATCGATGTCGCCTGACCCGCTGAGTTACGCCAGCATTTTGTGACCAGGCGTTCAGATATTGTTACTGGGGCCGCGAGCGCTCCGTGTGTTGGAAGGAACTGCAGATGCTGGTTTAAACTGAAGATAGACACAAAAAGCTGGAGTGACTCAGTGGGGCAGGCAGCATCTCTGGGAGAGAAGGAGTGGGTGACGTCTCAGGTGTGAAGAAGGGTCTCGGCCTATTCCTTCTCCCCAGAGTTGCTGCCTGTTCCGCCGAGTTAAGGCCCTGTCCCACTTTCACGACCTAATTCACGACCTTTTTTGCTCGTGGACATTTTTCATCAGGCTAGAAAAAACGCCGCGACCTACTTGATGCCACGAGTACCTACGACTAGTATCACGGCCTGCTACGACCCACCTACGACCTCCTACGACCTCGTGACGACCATGCTGCGAGTATGAGTCAAGGGCAAACTCGGCAGAGGTCGTGAATTAGGTCGTGAAAGTGGGACGGGGCTTGCTTCACTCCCAGCTTTTTGCGTCTGTCTGCGCAGTCACTTCGCCATTTGTTCCAGAGGACCAAATATTTAAAGTGATGCAAATGGAAAACCTTTAGCTTTAGTCCGCGTCTCCCAGTTAGGGCTCGAAGAACAAGATAATCAGTGACTCACGAGCTAAAGACTGAGGCCATTAGCCATCTACTCTTTATGTTCCGCGCACTCTCCGTTGCCTTTTCGTCCAGCGTACATAATTTTGAAAAATAGATCCGCCTAATACATCTTGATAAATACAAGCAATCTTGTTCACCACTGCTGTGGGATTCAATTCCCATCATAAATCTTTCCAAGTCCTGTCAGCCGTCTGTCAGTCACAATCCAAATATTGCTAAAAGATAAAAAACAATGCCTTTTATACATCACCTACGACTCAGTCAAGATGCTCAATAAACTTCAAGTGGCTTCTGTACATAAAAGCACCTTGCATCAAAATAATATTTAGGATGATTGAACAGCTTTGATTTGGGAGTGTATTCTTTTTAAGCTAAGTGCTTCTTGAGAGCAGCTCGCAATTCAATTGTTTGATTTTAATATGTCCTCCGACCAAAATTATATCAAATCTTTGTGTCTCAATAGAAAAACATGGAATTGAATTGTTGACCGGAGCACCTAATGTCAGAGCCAAATTTAATTTTCTGATGGCATCTCCACATCCTGTCTCACAAAATATGAAAATATTGATGCAATTGTAATGGATCATTTTCAGAAAGTGGAGACCAGCTATGCACGCAGTAGCTCGAAGCGCAAGCGTTGTGCAGTATCGCCACCGCTGTGTCTTGTCCATTCCTCCATCAATGCAAATTGTTGAGCTCTTTTTAACTGTGTTTCTTATTATCTTCTCGCTCCCGGGGTTTGCTTAAGAGAGCAGCGCTTCTTCTGAATAAATATCCACCGCCCTTTTCCTTTTGGCCAGCGTGGAAAGTAATTATTCCACGTTACACGGCAGGTTTTAAAATCTGCTCATTCTTAACGAACTCCGGGGTCCTGCTGTTTTAATGGTGCCTCATGCTTGCGTGAATTAATGGCCCACAGTTTGCAAGCAAACTAACGACAGGTTTAATGGCACCCCCGAAAATGCTGATGTGGAAAGTCACCCAGTGACTTGCATTGAGCAAGAATTACCCCTGGGCAAAGTGAGTTGTTTTTTTTATTGACCCAATCATTCCTTCTTCCCCCCCCCCCCCCCACCCCCCCCCCCACCCCCCCTCTCCGGCTGAAGGTACAGAAGCTTGAAGGACCGCTTTCACCAGACTCGGGGACAGCTTCTTCCCCTCTCTTGGCCGGTTTCTGACCGGTCCTTCCAAAAACTTCCAAGGCAGCACAATGCCACAGTGGTAGAGCTGCTGCCTTACTGCGCCAGAGATCTAGGTTCGATCCTGACTGCCGGGTGCTGTCTGTGCAGAATTTGTGCATTCTCCCTGCGACCGCGTGGCTTTTCTCCGGGTGCTCCGGTCTCCTCCCACGCTCCAAAGACGTGCAGGTTTGTCGGCCAATTGGCTTTGGTAAAAATTGTAAATAGCCCCTAGTGCGTAGGAAGGTGTTAGTGTGTGGAGATCACTGGTCGGTGCAGACTCGGTGGGCCGAAGGGCCTGTTTCTGTGCTGTATCTCTAAAGTCTACAGATAGGATACTGTCTCATTCATCTCCACCACTTTGTGGACATTGGATTTTGTCTATGGATCTGATGCATTGCAATGCTGAGAGATACGTTCTGCACTCCACAGAATATACATTCTCTGCTCCATCTATGGTACTTGTGTATAACTCGATAGTATTTATGTATAGGAAGGAACTGCGGATGCTGGTTTAAGCCGAAGATAGACGCAAAAAGCTGGAGTAGCTCAGCGGGTCAGGCGGCATCTCTGGAGAAACGGATTAGGTGAAGTTTCAGATCGAGATACTTCTCTCGACCCGAAACGTCACCTATTCCTTTCCTCCAGAGATTCCGCCTGATCCGCTGAGTTACTCCAGCTTTCTGTGGCTATCGTGTACTTAGGTATAATAGTTTCAGATCTAATTGGACGGCATGCCAAACAAGGCTTTACGTGATATCTCGGTGCATGTGACAATAATAAACCTAAACCTCAAGTTGCATCTTGCCTTTGCTGACGACATAAAGATGTCAACCTCGGCCACCTTGTCATTCCTAAGAATCGGGCGTCAAATTAATCCCATCGTCGGAAATTCTGCCTTCTTCTGAACCACGCGATCATTTATCAATCAGCTCCCTGTCTCGGGAAGTAAACAATTTTGGGTTTTTATGCGGAGATGTGATAAGTTATCCAAAGACGTCTTTTAAAAAATGGATCCAAAATTGCCCTCTGTATATGTTCAGATTCTAATGTAATATCTTAAGTGCATTGAATTGTGTAATTCCATTGCAATTACTTCATTGCAACTTGCCCTTCAGAATGGAGTTTCATGCACATGGACTACTAAATGTATTAAACACTACAGAGAACAAAGCTTTACACAAATGTCCTTTTTTTTCTTGTTCTCGTAATGCTTCCGCCATTTTCAGCTCGGATTCAATCATTGCTTTGCATTTTGCTGTGTGGCACTAGCGGAGCTCGGGTTTCATCCTGTGTAGGGAGGAACGGCAGGTGGCGGTTCAAGCCCATCTCTGGAGAAAAGGAACATTTCGGGTCAAGACCCTTTTTTCCCCTTAGAAACATAGAAACATAGAAATTAGGTGCAGGAGCAGGCCATTCGGCCCTTCGAGCCTGCACCGCCATTCAATATGATCATGGCTGATCATCCAACTCAGTATCCTGTACCTGCCTTCTCTCCATACCCTCTGATCCCTTCAGCCACAAGGGCCACATCCAACTCCCTCTTAAATATGGCCAACGAACTGGCCTCAACTACCTTCTGTGGCAGAGAATTCCACAGATTCACCACTCTCTGTGTGAAAAATGATTTTCTCATCTCGGTCCTAAAAGACTTCCCCCTTATCCTTAAACTGTGACCCCTTGTCCTGGACTTCCCCAACATCGGGAACAATCTTCCTGCATCTAGCCTGTCCAACCCCTTAAGAATTTTGTAAGTCTCTATAAGATCACCCCTCAATCTTCTAAATTCCAGCGAGTACAAGCCAAGTCTATCCAGTCTTTCTTCATATGGAAGTCGTGCCATCCCAGGAAACAGTCTGGTGAACCTTCTCTGTACTCCCTCTATGGCAAGAATGTATTTTTTTCCTTCTTTGATCCTGATCTTAGCTGCTGTCTGTGTGGTTTTTCCACACTCTCTGGTGACAGTGTGGGTTTTCCATAAGGTCATAAGAGATAGGAGGAGAATTAGGCCATTCGGCCCTTCTCCGCCGTAACCCACGGCACCCGTACGAGAATCTGTCAGTCTCTGCCTTCAAAATATCGATTGACGCTCTCCACAGCCTTCTGTGGCAAGGAATCCCACCAATTCACCACCTCTTTTTCTTTGAGCGATCTGGTTTCCTTCCACGTCCCATAGGTGTGTGGGTTGTCTGGTTAATGGGCCTCTGTGAATCGCTTCAAGTAGGTTGTAGAACGTGTTTGGCTGTGTGACGAGAGACTCCGTGGAACACCACAAGTGTTGGGGGAACATCTAAATCTCCGAAGATGCTGGAGTAACTCAGCGGGACAGGCAGCATCTCTGGAGAGGAGGAATGGGTGACGTTTCGTATCGAGACCTTTCTTCAGACTGAGAGTCAGGGGAGAGGGAGACACAGAGATAAGGACCAAGGGCATGGAGATCAAGGAGAATGTAGACTAGATCATTGGTTAGCTGGGAGAAGTTAACAACAAAGCCAACAGCTTACAGCCCCGCGGTGTGAATATTGACTTCCCTGACTTCCCTAGTCGGATGAAGGGTCTCGACCCGAAACGTCACCCATTCCTTCTCTCCAGAGATGCTGCCTGTCCCGCTGAGATACTCCAGCATTTTGTGTCTATCTTCACTCTTTATTTTTCACTCTGTTCTTTGGCTGTGTGCCAAGTCATATGAAACAAGAATATTGACTTCCCTAACCGAGTAACGCTAGCTTTCCCTCTCTCTCCGTCCCTCCCCCGTCCTAGTCCTCCGACCAGTCCGACTGTTCTCCTGAAATAAATGTTATCTTCCTGTGCCTCGCTGTCACCTTCCCCTGGTTAACAACGATCCATTCCACATCATTCTTGATCTTCGTCCCCTTTGATCTGTCGGTACCACACCTTGCCCTTCCATATCTCTGTGTCTCCCTCTCCCCTGGCTCTCAGTCTGAAGAAGGGTCTCGACTCGAAACGTCACCCATTCCTCCTCTCCAGAGATGCTGCCTGTCCCGCTGAGTTACTCCAGCATTGTGTGTCTATCTTCGGTGTGAACCAGCATCTGCAGTTCCCTCCTACACATCGGAATTTCCTAAATTGACATCAGGCTTGGAAAGGCAAAGGTGCATGTTGTTAACCAAAGGTTAGTGACCACTGGTGGTTGGCATGGCTGCCGTACACTCAATTGAAAAGGAACTTCCGTAAGTTGAGGGTAGACAGAAATGCTGGAGAAACTCAGCGGGTGAGGCAGCATCTATGGAGCGAAGGAATAGGTGACGTTTCGGGTCGAGACCCTTCTTCAGACTGAGACTGGGGTTGGGGGACGTGGGAAGAAGAAAGGAAGAGGCGGAGACAGTGGGCAGTGGGAGAGCTGGGAAGGGGAGGGGAAAGAGGGAGAAAGCAAGGACTACCTGAAATTGGAGAAATCAATGTTCATACCACTGGGGTGTAGACTACCCAAGCGAAATATGAAGTTGAGAATAACTTTTTTTTGTTCATTTTTAAATGTCACTTTATCTTGTTATGTTTTAAATTGGCATATTGTCCATTGTCTATTGTCTGTAGATCATCCTCCCACAACCAGAGAACAGCCAGGAACAACAATCTGCCCCATTGGTGACCCTCAGACTATCCTTGATTTGACTTTGCTGGCTATCTTGCACTTCAACTGCGGGTGCCGTCCGTGCGGAGTTTGCACGTTCTCCCCGTGACCGCGCGGGTTTTCTCCGGGATCTTCGGTTTCCTCCCACGCTCCAAAGACGTACAGGTTCGTAGGTAGATTGGCTGGGGTTTGTCTACTTGGTATTAGTGTAAATTGTCCCTAGTGCGTGCAGGCTTGTGTTAATGTGTGGGGATCGCAGGCCGGTACGGACTCGGTGAGCCAAAGACCCTGTTTCTGCACTGCATCTCTAAACTAAACTCAACGTTATTCCCTTATCGTTAATATTCCCTTATCGTTAATATTCCCTCACCATGTATCTGTACACGGTAAGTGGCTCGATTGTAAATTATGTTCTTTCCCCGGAGCGGATAGCTTTTCACTCTACCTCGGAACACGTGACAATAACCTAACTGCAGTGTATTTGACTAGAGCCACAGTCATACAGCAGAGAAACAGGCCCTTCAGCCCAACCTGCCCATGCTGACCAAGGTGTCCCATCTGCACCAGTCCCACCTGCCTGCGTTTGCCCCCAAATCCATCCAAACCTATCCTACCCATGTACCTGCTCAAATGTATTTGAATGTTGTTATAATACCTGCCTCAGCTACCTCAGCCGGGACTAATTCCATAAACCTGCAAACTCACCACAGACAGCACCCATAGTCGGGATCGGACTTGGGTCTCCGGCGCTGTCAGCCGGTAGCTCTGCCGCTCCTCTGCATCACCTCATGGATAACGGAATCAAGGGATATGGGGAAAAAGCAGGAATGCGGTACTGATTTTGGATGATCGGCCATCATCTTATTGAATGGCGGTGGTGGCTCGAAGGGCCGAATGGCCTACCCCTGCACCTGTTTTCTATGTTTCTATGTTTCTATGATGCTGTTCTTTTTTTGGCATTGGCGTTGAGCAGATCTATATCCAGTCCCAAGTATTTTGCCACCAATACTAGGCTGTTGTGTTCTTTTATTTATAGCGTTGCAGGTTCATTTTATCCCGACAATGCGATCTTGTTAAGTCTGTTCCCTGCTCCACAACACTTCCATTTGCAATTTGTTCACATTCTTCGCTCCGATGCATTATTTACTGATTTCGCTCTGAGATCCCAAATAGCGGCAACACTCCTATTAACAACATGTCTGAAGGCGAAGTTCTCATCATCTCCTGGCTCGGAACCGGGGGCATAACCCTGCGTCGCGGGGACGTGGGTTCTCAGTGAATGCCGCGATGAGCTCAAAGCTGGATGGATTCCAGATATCATTGTGTGGGAAGGAACTAAAGATGCAGAAAGCAAACTCAATGCCAGCATTTATTTCAAGAGGGTTTGTACACAAAAACAGGGATGTAATGCTGAGGCTCTATAAAGGCGCTGGTCAGGCCGCATTTGGAATATTGTGAGCAATTTTGGGCACCATATCTGAGGAAAGATGTGACCATATCCTTCCCTGCCACAGAGGGCAGTGGAGGCCAAATCACTGGATGGATTTAAGAGAGAGTTGGATAGAGCTCTTGGGGCTCACGGAGTCAAGGGATATGGGGAGAAGGCAGACACGGGTTATTGATAGCGGACGATCAGCCATGATCACAATGAATGGCGGTGCTGGCTCGAAGGGCGGAATGGCCTCCTCCTGCACCTATTTTCTATGTTTCTATCTATATTTCTATATCTGAGGAAGGATGTGCTGGCTCTGGAAATGGTCCAGAGAATGTTTACAAGAATGATCCCAGGAATGAGTAGGTTAACCTATGATGAGCGTTTGTCGGCACTGGGCATGTACTCGCTGGAGTTTAGAAGAATGATGGGGGGGGACCTCATTGAAACGCACAGAATAGAGAAAGGCTTGGATAGACTGGATGTGGAGACGATGTTTCCACTAGTGGGAGAGACTGGGTCTAGAGGTAAGAGCCTCAGAATTAAAGGACGTTCTTTTGGGAAGGAGTTGAGGAGAAATTTCTTTAGTCAGAGGGTGGTGAATCTGTGGAATTCTGTACCACAGAAGGGTGCGGAGGCCAAGTCAGTGGATATTTTTCAGGCAGTGATAGATAGATTCTTGATTAGTACAGGTTTCAGCGATTATGGGGAGAAGGCAGGAGAATGGGGTTAGGAGGGAGAGTTGATCAGGCGCTGAATGAATGGTGGAGTAGACAATGGGCCCAATGGCCTAGTTCTACTCCTATTCCTTATGACCTTATGCTGGTTAATACCGAAAATCGACAAAATGCTGGAGAAACGCAGCGGGTCAAAGAGGCATCTCCAGAGAAAAGGAATGGATGACATTTCGGGTCGAGACCCTTCTTCGGACTGAACAACAGAGAAGGTCAGAACAAAACGTGGGCTGGCAACGGCTCACCTCAGGAAGGGTGGAGCCCACAATGGCCCGCTGTTGGCTGGGGAAGGTGTTCTAAGGACAGGGATACAAGGGTTCGAACAGCTATATCTCTCGTTTCCCCTTATCCCTAACCAGTCTGAAGAAGGGTCTTGACCCGAAGCGTCACCCATTCCTTCTCTCCAGAGATGCTGCCTGTCCCGCTGAGTTACTCCAGCTATATACAGTCAATTAATAGTGCTTTATTTGAAACATCTGCAACTGCACACTGAAATTCATTTTGCACACATTACAAATACGGGCGGCGCCATTTTGTGTCCAGAGTCCAAACTTGGCCCGCGCACTCGATGTACTGGAGCCGTTCCCGTGAAACTTTGTCCCTCTCCTCTCCTCACCCAGCCATCTTCGTCCCCGGGGTCATCCTCCTGCAGCCGTGCTGAACTCGATGGAGGTGATACCCCGGTTCATCAAAGTGCCCAAATAACATTCACACAAGAATTCACAATATAACATGATTTTTAAATCTCATTGTCATGAATTTATAGGCCAAATGGAAGGAATTTAGTGTCTAAATCCTGTAAAAAAATGGCCATTTAAATCATCTTGCGAGTGGGATTTTGTGGAACGCGATTGATTTAAACCCCATATCGGCAGGAAAAATACTGCCGGTTTGTATGGGGCCTAAATCCCCTTTTCGCAACATGAAATTTGGATTAAAGGCATCCTAAGAAGCACGTTTATAAGTAAAATAAACGGCTTTTCTTTACCTGTCCCGTACGTGAAATCCGTCCCCGTTGTCGGCGTTCACGGCATTAGAAGCTAATTTTTATTTTACTCCAGCGCTGAAATTGTCGGGCGATTTAAAAAAAAAATTCACAGACCGGCAGTCGGAACGAATCTTCAGCAAAAGCTCGCACCCCGAGAAAATAAAACTCCAGCAGGCAGGGGAAAACCCCATTTTAACCCCCCCCCCCCCACCCTCAAAGGCGCCAAAGTCGCGCGCATGGCCAGTGACTGAACTGCAGCGCCACTGAAGGTAAGTTTTGTAACATACCTACTCACTGCTTGTGGAACTGCTCGGACATCTAGGATGAGGGAGGGGGGCAGAGAAGGAGGGGGGGGGAGAGGGGGACGGGAGGGATATCCAGATATTATTGTGGCTGGTGGGATGGAAAATTGGTGCGGGGGTTAAAGGGTGCAGCTGTTTCCGTGGGTCCTGGCTACCTCTGCCAGCCATGGATGCGAGCCAAGTGTTTTAATTACAGAGACACAGTCTCCATCAGGAGGCCTTGTAATGCTCAAGCCTTTTCACCACTGTGACTCGCCGCAGAGCTCTCCTCTTTATTCCTCCCTCCCGAAGCGGAACGGGGTCGCGCAGTGGCGCGGCGGTAGAGCAGTAGACGGATTCTCGGTTAGTGCGGGTGTCAGGGGTTACGGGGAGAAGGCAGGAGAATGGGGGCTGGGACGGACAGATAGATCCGCCATGATTGAATGGTGGAGGACACTTGATGGGCCGAGTGGCCTAATTCTACTCCTGTCGCTTATGAACGTTGCCGTTTCAGGTCGGGATCCGACTCCAGGCTGACACCAGGATCTGCAGTTTCTTGTGTCTCTGAACAGGGAGGTTCTGCAATGGCCTCCAAATTGGGTAGAGTTGCTGCCTCACGACACCAGAGACCCTGTGCGTTGTGTATTTAGCGCTGGAAACGGACTTTAAATCGGGCTCGGACACGGGAGAAAACCTACAAGCTTCTTTTATTCTGAACGCCACGATGAGTCTCACCTGCGCATGCGTACCACTGTGCAAGAACTTGAATATGTTCATCATATTTCATACATACCACTCCTCCCACTTTAACGTGGAGGCAGGTAACACAATTTCTATTTCATACACAACACCCTGGTTCGATCCTGTCTTTGGGTGCTGTCCGTACGGAGTTTGCACGTTCTCTCCGTTACCTGCGCGGGTTTTCTCCGGGTGCCCCATTTTCCTACCCCACTCCGAAGAAGTAGAAGTGTGTAAGTTTATTGGCTTGTGTAAAGTGCGAATGGGCCCTGGTGCGTGGGATAGCGCTGGTGTACGGGGTGATCACTGGTCGGTGGGGACTCGATGGGCTGAAGGGCCTGTTTCCCGCGCTGTATCTCAAAGTCTGAAGTCTAAAGAGAAAGGCGGCGGAGGTCGGAGTATTTTAGTGAGCTTTCAATTTGCAGGCCCACGTTGCTGGTTTAATACAAAATGCTGGAGTAATTCAGCCAGACAGGCAGCATCTCTGGAGAGAAGGAATGGGTGACTCTTCGGCTCAAGACCCTTCTCCAGACCAGCGGGGGGAAAGGGAAACGCGAGATATAGATGGTGATGTGGATAGATATAGAACAAATGAATGGAAGATATGTTAAAAAAGTAACGATGACATATCTCTCTACATCACCGTCTATGTCTCCTGTTTCCCTTTCCCCTGACTCTAATCTGCCGAAATGTCACCCTTTCCTACTCTCCAGAGATGCTGCCTGTCCTGCTGAGTTATTCTGTATTGTAGTCCATCAGTTCCATGGACAATGGCATGTTGTGTCCATCTTCGGTTTAAACCAGCATCTGCAGATCCTCCCTGAACATTTGCCGGGTTTAATACGCTACTCAATCTAGTTGTTTGTCTGTCGAATATTCCATGCCATTGTCCATCAAAACTGAGAACGATACCCTTCACTCCATATCTTGCACTTTGCTTAGCCTGCTGCCTGGAGCTTAGAAGGATGAGGGGGCACCTCGTTTGAACTTGCCCAATAGTGAAAGGCCTGGAATCTGTGGAGTTCACTTCCACAGAAGGCTGTGGAGGCCAAGTCAATGGATATTTTAAATTGGGGCGATCGACAGATTCGTGATTAAGTATTTGGTGTCAGGGGTCATGGGCAGGAGAATGGGGTTGAGAGGGGAAAATGGATCAGCCACGATTGAATGGCGGAGTAGACTCGTTGGGCCGAATGGCCTAATTCTGCTCCTATGACTTGTGAACTTCTGAACTTGTGTGAGAGCAACGCTAGCAGTTTTGTTTTGCCTTAAAAACACATTTTGACGCCTTTAAGCAATGCTCCCACAAAATAGCTTCCTCACAAATGATGATAAATTGCACTCTATAACGTTGCACAAATGGAACAATATAAAACAGTGAGCGTATGTATAAATGCGTTATAGATTCTGAATTTCCAATAAGGATATAGTAGAGATGCCATCGGTAAAGGCAAATCCTGTTAATTATTCACTTAAGCGGTTCATTTACTAACTCACCAACAGCCCCATTCAACTAACCCGCTGTAGCTGTTCTGCAATGAAGAAATGTAGCTATTATCCTGCCATGGTTCATTTGGAAGATTTCCCATTATCCAATAAAGCCAACTAATTCTAAAGTGGACAGTAAAATGGTGACACGAGAGAATCACTATCCTCGTTCAGACCTTGCTAGCTTGTTACCTTGCACTGCACGTTGTTTCGTTATCATGGATTAAAGATCCATGGTTTAGTTTAGAGTTACGGCGCGGAAACAGGCCCTTTGGCCCACCGACTGGGCGCCGACCAGCGATCCCCGCGCACTAACACTATCCTGTACGCGAGTGACAATTTGCAATTTTTACCGAAGCCAATTGACCGACAAACCTGTACGTCTTTGGAGTGCGGGAGGAAACCGGAGCGCCCGGGGAAAACCCACGGGGAGAACTCCGTACAGACAGCACCCGTAGTCAGGATCGAACCTGGGTCTCTGGCGCTGCAAGGCAGCAGCTCTACCGCTTTAAGAATAAGGAGTCAGCCATCTAGAACGGGGACGATGAAACACTTTTTCTCACAGAGAGTTGTGAGTCTGTGGAATTCTCTGCCTCGGCGGGCGGTGGAGGCCGGTTACCTGGATACCTTCGAGAGAGAGCTCGATAGGGCTCTTAAAGATACCGGAGTCAGGGGATATGGGGAGAAGGCAGGAACGGGGTACTGATTGGGGATGATCAGCCATGATCACATTGAATGGCGGTGCTGGCTCGAAGGGGCGAATGGCCTACTCTTGCACCTATTGCCTATTGTCTGTTGTCTATTGCCACCGTGCCTCACTATACAAATAACTATACACTGTGAATGGTTCGATTGTAATCGTGTGTTGTCTTTCCGCTGACTGGATAGCCCGCAACAAAAAGCTTTTCACTGTACCTCGGTACACGTGACAATAAACGTAACTATACTGCAGATGCTGGAATCTGGGGCAAATGAACCGACCGTGTGTAGGATAGGAAACTGGTATGGTGTAGAACTCATTATTCAGCATAGACCTGGTGGGCCAAAGGGCCTGTTTCCACGCTGTATCTCGAAATGAAGAAAAGAACAGCAGACAGAGTGTGTTTAGAAGGAACTGCAGATGCTGGTTTACACCAAAGATAGGCACTACAAGCTGGAGTAACTCAGCGGGACAGGCAGCGTCTCTGGAGACAAGGAATAGGTGATGTTTCGGGTCAGAACTGCAGATGCAGGTTTATACCAAAGATGGACACAAAGTGCTGGAGTAACCCATCCTTTTTCTCCAGAGATGCTGCCTGACCCGTTAAGTTACTCCAGCACTTTGTGTCTTCCTTTTTGTATGGTATTGTCTGATTTTCATTGGAAAACATGCAAAACAAAGCCTTTCACTGTACCTCAGTATACAATGAGCAGTTAGGCTTGTATACCCTGGAGTTTGGAAGGATGAGAGGGGATCTCATTGAAACATATAAGATTGTTAAGGGCTTGGACACGCTAGAGGCAGGAAACATGTTCCCGATGTTGGGGGAGTCCAGAACCAGGGGCCACAGTTTAAGAATAAGGGGTAAGCCATTTAGAACGGAGACGAGGAATCACTTTTTCTCACAGAGAGTGGTGAGTCTGTGGAATTCTCTGCCTCGGAGGGCGGAGGAGGCAGGTTCTCTGGATTCTTTCAAGAGAGAGCTAGATAGGGCTCTTAAAGATAGCGGAGTCAGGGGATATGGGGAGAAGGCAGGAACGGGGGTACTGATAGTGGATGATCAGCCATGATCACATTGAATGGCGGTGCTGGCTCGAAGGGCCGAAGGGCCTACTCCTGCACCTATTGCCTATTGTCTATTAACAATAAGCTCAGAGGTGTAGAGACGGGAACCAGACATGGACCTTCCATCAGCTGGGCATCAGTGAATGGTGAACTGAAAGACTTCAAGCAGTAGACTCTCTCCAACATGTCCCCCCAGTGAGACAATTGCTCCGAATCTCAACATCTGCAATAAACGCCTCGCTGCATCTGAAGCCGCGGTGATTTATAGAACCATCGGGATTCATTATCTTTGATTAAAATGCAGTCGGAAGGGAGATTTACAACACTTAAGCAATGTTTGATTTTATGATTGCATTATATTGCGCAGTTTACTTAAAGGCACAGTGACAAAAGCGGCACGAATTGCATTGGCGTCCTGCCGTTTGGTCATTTAGCAGGCATGAAGCAAGGGGCTTTGGAGAGCCAGGCCGTGCTGAAGTGAAGGCCCCCTGAAGGGAAGGCCACGGCAAATTGGCCGCAGTGTGTCCGATAATGGACTATCGAAGACCTCCCGTGTCCATCTCAGGGTGAAGTCGAGCATCGTGGGGGTGACGGGAGAGGGGAGGAGAGACGGCCAGGACACTTAGTGGCCTTGGGAAAGAAAAATCTCGAATGCTATCAGAGGCACAGGAAACCACGTAGGGCTCTTTAGACTAGGTCTAGTTCAGTCACGTGTACTGTGGTATAGTGGAAAGCTTTTTGTTGCGTGCTAACCAGTCAGCGCAAAGACAATACATGATTAGCCCTTGCCTTTCCCCCTCTCCATCCCCTCCCCCTTCCCAGCTCTCCCACCAGTCTAACAGCCTCCCACCACGTTCGATCTCTCCAGAGATGCTGCCTGTCCCGTTGAGTTACTCCAGCAATTTGTGTCCACATGTTCGCAAGGCAGGGTTACACAAAAAGCTGGAGAAACTCAGCGGGTGCAGCAGCATCTAAGGAGCGAAGGAGATAGGCGACGTTTCGGGTCGAGACCCTTCTTCAGACTGGTCTGGGATCAGGGAAACGAGAGATATAGACGGTGATGTGGAGAGATAAAGAACAACGAATGAGTGGCAGTGTGTGAGTGTCTTGTGCTCATTGAAGGCAGTGTGGGGGAGGTCGCCGAGAGTAGAGGGGAACCCGGCGTGGGGGAGGGGGGAGGGGGGCGCCGAGAACAACGGACGGCACGGTGGCGCAGCGGTAGAGTTGCTGCCTTACAACGCCAGAGACCCGGGTTCAATCCTGACCACGGGTGCTGTCTGTACGGAGTTTGTACATTCGCCCCGTGACCCGTGTAGGTTTCCACCAGGTGCTCCAGTTTCCTCCCACTCTCCAAAGACGTATAGGTTTGTAGGTTAAGTGGTTTGGTAAAATTGTAAATTGTCCCTAGTGTGTGTAGGATGGCGTTAGTGTGCGGGGATCGCCGGTCGGCGCAGAGTCGATGGGCCGAAGCCCCTGTATCCACGCTGTATCTCTAAACTAAATTAAACAAAGGGTGACCTGGCGTTGGGGGGGGGGGGGGGGGGGGGGGCGCTGAGAACAAAGTTGGGGATTGCATTGAAAACCTTATAACTTTGTCAGCGCCCTATACGTGGCAACTCTTTGCGGCTCTCAGAGACGTTATGGATACAGCGCGGAAACAGGTCCTTTGGCCCACAGAGTCCGTGCCGACCAATGATCACTGGATACACTAGCACTAACCGACGCATTCATTCAGTTTAGTTTATTGTCGTGAGGTGCAATTAAGAACTTTTGTTGCGTGCTAACCAGCCACCAGCGGAAAGACAATACATAATTGCACACGGGCCATCCTCAGTGTACAGATACATGATAAAGGGAATAACGTGAATAATGTTGACTGCGAGATAAAGTCGGATCGAAGATTGTCCGAGGGTCTCCAGTGTGGTACACGGTAGGTCAGGACTGCTCTCGACTTGTTGGTAGGATGGTTCACAGCTGCCTGATAGCAGGGACAACACTAGGGGCAATTTGCAATGCTTCAGCAAAGCCAACTCACCTACAAGCCTGTACGTCTTAGGGGTGTGTGAGGAAGCCGGAGAAAACCCACGCAGGTCACAGGGAGAACGTACAGACAGCACCCGTAGCCAGGATTGAACCCGGGTTTGGTTTTGGGCCAGTGTTTTCCCCTTGTTGCTCCCTTTTAACCTAGCGGACTCGAGGCTCCGCTAATCAGCCTTCTGATGTGGGGCATTGTCAGAGGTAATCTGAAAATCCACATGGGTGACATTTGCAGCGGTTCCTTCATCAACTCTTCATAACTCATCAGAAAATCCAATCAGGTTAGTCAAACATGATTTGCCTTTAACAAATCCGCGCTGGCCCTGCTTCGTTAACTCAAACGTGTTAATTTTTTCCAGTGATTATCGTGACAGAGACTGAGGGAACCACATTGCAGCGGATGGCAAAACCATTGTCGACCGTTGGTTTAAACCGAAGATCCCTCTAGAGAATTCGTTCAGTCAACACTTCTGTGGAGTAACAGCTCCTTGTTTACAACGCGTTTCTTAGTTTTAGAGAGACAGCGCTGAGACAGACCACAGAGTTCGTGTCGACCAGCGATCCCCGCATACCAGCACTATCCTACACACACACACACACACACACGCGAGAAACTATTTACAATTTTTACTGAAGCCAATTAGCCTACAAACCGAAGATAGGCCCACACTGCTGGAGGAGCTCAGCGGGTCAGGCAGCGTCTCTGGAGAGAAGGAATGGGTGACGTTTCGAGTCGAGTCCCTTCTTCAGTCAGTACTTCTGGGTTTGGACCATTCGCTCAGTAGCATCGCCAGCACTTATTCTCCAGTCAAATCTCCTCTCCGACGCACAAATCACCCTCCTGTTTACTCCTCTTTTTTTTTGTATGCACTGCTCTATTATTTATTTTGGACAGAACTATCATTTACATTTACTTTCTTTCACTCATCCACTTCAAGTGACGATTTCACTTTCACTGACTGCTTCCAAAGTACCTTTATCGGTTTTACCCCGACCACTTTGCGCTCAGTCCTGCTGGATCTCCCCGATGGCCAACCATAGTACCTCCCCTTCCCATTCCCGTACTGGCCTTTCTGCCCTGTCCTGGGCCTCCTCCATTGCCAGTGAGGCCACACACAAACTGGAGGAACAGCCCCCTCATATTTCGCTTGGGTGGCTTTACAAACTAACGGTATCAACATTGAATTCTCCAGTTTTGGGTAACTATCCTACAAACAACAACCACAACAAACGGAGTATTGTGTGCAATTTTGGTCCCCTCATTTGAGGAAGGACATTCTTGCTATTGGGGGAGTGCAGCGTAGGCTCACAAGGTTAATTCCCGGAATGGCGGGACTGTCATATGCTGAGAGAATGGAGCGGCTGGGCTTGTACACTCTGGAGATTAGAATCATGAGAGGGAATCTTATTGAAACATGTAAGATTATTAAGGGTTTGGACACGCTAGATGCAGAAAACATGTTCCCGATGTTGGGGGAGTCCAGAACCAGGGGCCACAGTTTAAGAATAAGGGGTAAGCCATTTAGAACGGAGACGAGGAAACACTTTTTCTCACAGAGAGTGGTGAGTCTGTGGAATTCTTTGCCTCAGAGGGTGGGGGAGGCTGGTTCTCTGGATGCTTTCAGGAGAGATCTAGATAAGGGTCGAAGATAGCAGAATCAGGGGATATGGGGAGAAGGCAGGAACGGGGTACTGATTGTGGATGATCAGCCATGATCACATTGAATGGCGGTGCTGGCTCGAAGGGCCGAATGGCCTACTCTTGCACCTATTGTCTATAACCCTCTCCCTGTTTTTTTTAAGTGTATTTATTTTTTCCATCCATCCCTCCCTCCCTCCTTCCCTGTGGCCCATCTGAGATTTGCATCAATTTCTTCCCTTAGAGAGGATGTTTCCACTAGTGGGAGGGTCTCGGAGCAGAGGCCATCCCCTCAGGATAAAGGGACATACCTTTGGAATGGAGATGAGGAGGAATTTCATTAGCCAGAGGGTGGTGAATCTGTGCAATTCATTGCCAGTCAGTCAGTCAGTCACTCTCAGTCTACCCCACGACAGAAGGGGGTAAAGTTTGATAGCCACAGGGAAAAAGGATAGAAACATAGAAACATAGACAATAGGTGCAGGAGTAGGCCATTCGGCCCTTCGAGCCTGCACCGCCATTCAATATGATAATGGCTGATCATCCAACTCAGTATCCCTTACCTGCCTTCTCTCCATACCCCCTGATCCCTTTAGCCACAAGGGCCACATCTAACTCCCTCTTAAATATAGCCAATGAACTGGCCTCAACTACACTCTGTGGCAGAGAATTCCACAGATTCACACTCTCTGTGTGAAAAATGATTTTCTCATCTCGGTCCTAAAAGACTTCCCCCTTATCCTTAAACTGTGACCCCTTGTTCTGGACCTCCCCAACATCGGGAACAATCTTCCTGCATCTCCTGTGGCGTTGTGTGCTGCATCTTGGTGGAACCAGGAAGGTGTTCCTCAGGTTGACCAGTGTGTCATGGAGTAGGCGAGCTGTATTGTCCAGGATGCTCCGCAGTTTGAGGAGCGTCCTCCCCTCCGAGACCACCTGCCATGTATCTAACTCCGGCCCCAGGACGGAGCCAGCCAAGAGACTGGGGTTGAGAGGGAAAAACAAATGAGCTATGATGGAATGACCAGGGACCAGCGATCACCCGTATATTAATTCTATTCTACACGCTAGCGAGCGGGTAAGATCATCTCTGACCCCTCTCACCCTGGCCACAAACTCTTTGAATCACTTCCCTCTGGAAGGCGACTCCGGACTGTCAAAGCTGCCACAGCCAGCTTTTTTTCCCCCCCGAGTATTCTGCTCTGGCATTTTATTTAATTCACATATTTAATCGATAATGTTCTATTAGTAATGTTTAATGTTTCATGTGTCATTCCTCACTGTACGTCATGTTGTCACTTGCGGGCGGAGCACCAAGGCAAATTCCTTGTATGTGAATACTTGGCCAATAAACTCATTCATTCACTCATTCGTTTTACAGAAGCCAATTAACCTACAAACCTGTACGTCTTTGGGATGTGGGAGGAAACCGGAGCACCCGGAGAATACCCAAGCGGTCAGAGGGTGAAGGTACAACAGCGTCCATAGTCAGGATCAAGCCACCACAAGGCAGCAAGTCTACCGGTGCGCCACCGTGCTGTTCTGTTTTATTTTTATATTTCCTTCCACCTTGCCAGCTCAAAGTCATTCAAGGAAACGTCCTTGACTACAGTCTTGGCCACCGTGGCTGGTATCTGTCTGTGGGAGATGGTGTCTGATAAGGTTCTCGCCTAGAAACATGGGCCTGACGTACCAGGTGGATAAATGCGAGCTGCCAGTGCCACTCGTCGCCAGGTTTACTGTCCTCAGGTTGAATGCCGCAAGAAATATATCATGTCAAAATAATGACCTTGTGAAAGCAGAGGCTGGAGTGGACCTGCCAACCATCCTGGTGTGTGAACTGAACGTTTGAGCACATTGTGTTCTCCAGAACTCATTAATCATCGCTAATTTTCCCAGGTCATAAATCTCCAATGAACAGTGCAAGACATATCTTGAGCAGGAGATAGGACAAGACACGATGGCGCAGCGGTAGAGCTGCTGCCTTACAGCGCCATAAACCCGGGTTCGATCCCGACTGCGGGTGCTGTCCGTACGGAGTTTGTACGTTCTCCCCGTGACCTGCGTGGGTTTGCTCCGGGTGCTCCGGTTCCCTCCAACTCTCCAATGAGGTGCAGGTTTTTGTAGGTGAATTGGCATCGGTAAAAATTGTAAATTGTCCCCTAGTATGTGGGACAGAGCTAGTGTAGGGGGTGATCGCTGGTTGGGGTGGACCCGATGGGCCGAAGGACCTGTTTCCGCGCCGTATCTCTGATAAGGATAAAGGAATTTGGATGCTCAGCCATGATCACATTGAATGGCGGTGCTGGCTCGAAGGGCCGAGTGGCCTACTCCTGCACCTATTGTCTATGTATCTATTGTCACATGCACCTCGGTACAGTGACATCCTCTTTTTGCGTACAATTCAGTAAAAATCTTACTACACAGAAGCACAATCAGACTAGTCCAAGAGTGTAAGAATAGATGGTTACACTGGGGTAGTACGCAAGAGTCATCAAGGTACCAGCTCCAACTCATATTAGCCATGGAGTGATACAGTGTGGAAACAGGCCCAACTTGCCCACACCGGCCAGCACGTCCCATCTACCTTAGTCCCACCTGACTGGGTTAGCCCCATATCCCTCTAACCCTTTCCTATCCATGTACCTGTCTAACTGTTTAGTTTAGTTTAGTTTACAGCGCGGAAACAGGCCCTTAGGCCCACCGGATCCGCGCACATTAACACTACCCTACACCCGCGAGGGACTATTTTACACATACACCAAGCCAATTAGCCTACAAACCCGCACGTCTTTGGAGTGTGGGAGGAAACCGAAGATCTCGGAGAAAACGCACGCAGGTCACGGGGGAGAACGCACAAACTCCGCACCCGTAGTCGGGATCGAACCTGGGCCTCCGGCGCTGCATTGGCTGCCAGGCAGCAACTCTACCGCTGCAGCACCGTGACCTTAAACACTGTGATAGTCCCTGCCTCAACTATCTCCTCCGGCAGCTCGTTCCATACACCCACCACCGTTGCTATGAAAAATGTTGCCCGTCCGCTTGCTCTTAAATCTTTCCCCCCCCTTCACCTTAAACCTATGTCCTCCTCTGGTTCTCGATTCTCCTTACTCTGGGCAAGAGACTGTGTGCATCCACCCGATCTATTCCTCTCCTGACGTTCTTCAAGTTTCACGGGACGGAAATATACAGTCTGAGCTTAGCCTCGAGTGCCCGTTGTCCTGGCAGAGGCACTGGGCCGGATTTGCCGCGGTCGGCCTGGGCTGGCTAATATAGCGGTGTCCTTCGCCTCTGCCCCTCCGCCGGAATAACGTGGCGATCGACAAATCTTTGAGCCTCCTTGGTGCTAATCACTCAGGTTCAGCGTGATTCTCGGCTGCATCAGGGATTGCTAAAGGTGTTTATTTAAACATGAATTCAGTGCCGTCGGCAAATGACAAACCTCCACCCGCGGACGCAGAGTGAGTGCGGCAATTAGCACCAAGCCAACACCAGCGCTAATTGCAATCCCAGTGAGGTGCCGTGCCTCCCGATCCTCTACCTTTTCCGACGAGACGGTTTTAATACTGGAGAGCGGTGGAGACGTGGGTCGCAAATACAACCCAGTCACAGTCCTTCTTCATGTCCACAAAGCCCTTAACGGGCTTGCCCCCACCTACATCAAACGTCTGCTCACCCACCGCACCACCTCCAGGTCCCTCTGATCGGCCGACCTGGGGTTACTGAACATCCCGCGGTCCAGGCATAAGCTCAGGGGCGACCGACCGCGCCTTTGCGGTTGCAGCTCCTAGACTGTGGAACAGCATCCCTCTTCCCATCAGAACTGCCCCCTCCATCGACTCCTCCACCCGAGACTTAAAACGCATCTTTACTCTCAAGCTTTTCCTGACGTCCTCTGAGGGAGGGCTATATGTATGTATTTATGTAGGTAATTAATCTATGAACCACTGTTGTATAACGTTAGTGCCTCCACCAATGTAAAGCACTTTGGCCAACGAGAGTTGTTTGTTAAATGTGCTATAGAAATAAAAGTGACTTGACTTGATTCACTTCCAACATGGATGCAACCCAACAAAGGAAGCATATTGAAGAAAGACACAAAATACTGGAGTAACTCAGCGAGACAGGCAGTATCTCTAGAGAGAAGGAATGGGTGATGTTTCGGGTCGAGACCCTCCTTCAGCCTCTCGTTTTCGCACCTTACCTTTCAATACCTCTCGTTTCCCTCTCCCCTGACTCTCAGTCTGAAGAGGGGTCTCCATCCAAAAAGTCACCCTCTTCCTTTTCAACAGAGATCCTGCCTGTCCCGCTGAGTTACTCCAGCTTTTTGTGTCTATCCTCCATTTAAAGCAGCATCTGCAGTTCTTTCTTACAAAGTTAACCAGTCTTTCACTTCACTTTAATATTTGCACCAATTTAAAGTTAAATGATATTTATTTATTTATTTGGTCTCCGTTGACTGAATATCATCGGTTCTTAAGTGATAGGAGCAGAATTAGGCCATTCGGCCCAACAAGTCTGCCACACCATTGAATCATGGCTGATCTCCCTCTCGACCCCATTCTCCTGCCTTCTCCCCATAACCCCTGACTCCGCACTAATCAAGAATCTCTTTATCTCTGCCTTGGATAAGAGTGGATGTGGAGAGGATGTTTCCACCAGTGGGAGAGTCTCGGTCTAGAGGTCACAGCCTCAGAATTAAAGGACGTTCCTTTAGGAAGGAGAGGAGGACGAGCTTATTTTGTCAGAGGGTGGTGAGCCTGTGGCATTCTTTGTCACAGAAGGCTGTGGAGGTCAAGTCAATGGCTGTTTTTATGGCAGAGGTTGATTAGTGCGGGTGTCAGACGTTATGGAGAGAAAGCGGGGCAACGGGGTTAGGACGGAGAGACAGATCAGCCTTGATTGAATGGTGGAGTAGACTTGACTGCTAATTCTTATGACACTTATGACCTTATGTTGCCCTTAAAATTATCAATTGACTTGGCCATTTACTCTGTCCTATCAAATTGACCCCCCCCCCCCACCCCATCAGGACGAATACCTTGAAGAATATAATTTGTCTCTGGAGATTGCATCCACTTTCTCCGCATGGTCATGCCCGGGGCAGCACGCAAAGTGCTGGAGTAACTCTGTGGGTCAGACAGCATCGCTGGGAGAACATGGATAGATGACGTTTTGGGTCAGGACCCTTCTTAGATATCTCTGGGAATACTACCTGTCATGCTGGATGCAAGATGCAAGATGCAGGCTAGGTGCAAGAAGATTGTTCCCGATGTTGGGGAAGTCCGGAACAAGGGGTCGCAGTTTAAGGATAAGGGGGAGGTCTTTTAGGACGAGATGGGATTTTTTTTTTTTCACACAGAAAGTGGTAAATCTGCGGAATTGTCTGCCACAGAAAGTAGTTGAGGCCAGTTCATTGGCTATATTTAAGAGGGAGTTAGATGTGGCCCTTGTGGCTAAGGGGATCAGGGGGTATGGAGAGAAGGCAGGCACAGGATACTGAGTTGGATGATCAGCCATGATCATATTGAATGGCGGTGCAGGCTCGAAGGGCCGAATGGCCTACTCCTGCACCTATTTTCTATGTTTCTATGCTGAGTTACCCCAGCACTGTGTCTCTCTGTGTAAACCAGCATCTGCAGTACCTTTGTATATTTTTCGCATTTTGTTTTCCACGAGGCACGCCACTTTAGTGGACGTTGTGATATTGCAAGGACTACTTTGTTTGCCCGCGTAGAAACATGTATGTGTGGGAATGACGTAACATGGGCAGAGCGCTCTGGTTCCAGATGGCCGTGAATAAACAGATCCTTGAGTTATGCTTCAAACTCCTAAATACGTGAACTCGTGGTCATTCACGAGTGATAGCATTGGTATAACCGGACCACGAAGTGCGACAGCGGAGACTCAAGGAACTGTAGATGCTGGTTTAAACTCAAGATAGACACAACAAGCGGCAGTCGCTCAGCGAGCCAGGCAGCACCTCTGGAGAAAAGGAATAGGAGACGTTTCATGGTCGAAACCCTTCAATCAGACTTCCTCAGAACTGCAGGTGCTGGTTTACAAAAAAAAAAAACACACGGTGCTGGAGCAACTCAACTGATCGGGAAGCATCTTTGGAGAACATGGACAGGTGACACTTTGGGTCGGGACCCTTCTTCAGACCGATTGTGGTAGAGGGGAGGGGGTGTGGGGATGGGGAAGAAAGCTGGAAAAAAAGTGGGAATGATAAGTTCATAGGAGCAGAATTAGGCCATCATGGCTGATCTGTCTTTCCCTCTCAACCCCATTCTCCTGCCTTCTCCCCATAAACCCCTGACACCCGCACTAATCAAGAACCTGTCAAACTCTGCTATTTTATACGCAATGATTTGGCCTACATCACCGTCTGTGGCAATGAATTCCACAGATTCACCACCCTCTGACTAAAGAAATCCCTCCTCATCTCCAATCTGCAGGTACATCCTTTTATTCTGAGGCTGTGCCCTCTGGTCCTGGACTCCCACTAGTGGAAACAGCCTCTCCACATCCAGATGACTACTTCCCCTCTGCCACCAGGCCTCTCCTCATTCCTCCTCTTCTCCTTTCTAAAGGTCAGTTCTTTTATCCTGAGCTGCTTAGAAGGCCAAGATACGCGTAAGAAACCCTCTGGTCTGCTTCTCAAAACGAGTAATTCTTCACCATAGGCAAGGTCTTTGCAGTTGGACTTTGAGCAAGTTTGGGCCCCACATCTGAGGAAGGATGTGCTGGCTCTGGAGAGGGTCCAGAGGAGGTTTACAAGAACGATCCCAGGACTGCGTGCGTTAGCATATGATGAACGCTTGACGGCACTGGGCCTCTACTCGTTGGTGTTTAAAAGGTTGAGGGGGAACTTCATTGAAGCTCACAGAATAATGAAAGGCATAGATAGAGTGGCTTCTCCGTGGATTGTCACCTTGTCGTGCTGGAGAAGCTTGTGTGGACCTGAGATCCTGAGAGCGATGCCGTCTGGAGCTGAGAGTGTTCACCCGACGCCAGAGCTTCATCATCCGGCAAGAGGGCCTGACGCATCGGGCTGCCGTAGCGGCGACTGCTGAGGCCTCAATAGGCCCGACTATGGGTGAACAGGGGGGGGGACTGGACTTTGCTGCCTTCCTCCACAATGGGAACCATTGGGGGATGTTTTTATGCTTATTGTTAAATTCTTTAGTGTTGTGTCTTATCTTTATTCATGTGCTGTATTGGCAAGTCAAATTTCACTACACCAATTGGTGTATGTGATAATAAATGCCCTTTGTCCTTGTCCTTTGCCCAGGACAATGAAATCCTTGCTTTGCTTCAGCACAACAGAACATAGTAGGCATTGACTACAAAACAGATCAGTGTGTCCATATACCATTATATACGTAAACACACACATGAATAAATAAATTGATAAAGTGTAAATAACAGATAAAGGGGTATTAAAGTTCAGAGTTTTGTCCGAGCCAAGTTTAATAGCCTGATGGCTGTGGGGAAGGTGAGGAGGTGAGGTGAGGAGGTGAGGAGGAACTTCTTTAGTCAGAGGGTAGTTAATCTGTGGAACTCATTGCCACAGAGGGCTGTGGAGGCCAAGTCAGTGGATATTTTTAAAGCAGAGATGGACAAATTCTTGATTAGAACGGGTGTCGAGGGTTATGGGGAGAAGACAGGAGAATGGGATAAGGAGGCAGATTGAATGGCAGAGTAGACTCGATGGGCCGAATGGCCTATTTCGACTCCTACCACTTGTGAACTTGTGACGTTCCTCCCTGTAGTTTTTGTGGAGCAGTATTTCGATCCACGTTAATTATCTCTGGTGTGCGCAAGGACGGGTTTGCACGCGGCAGCTGCGGCATCTTCAAGTGCCGCCACAATCTGCGAAACATTCATCCTCTCTGATGGTTCCCCCACCTCGTCCGTTTAGCACTGAGGGAATTGTACGTTAGTGGAGGTGAGACTTTAAACTGAGGTCCCATCTGCCTCTCAGATGGATGCGAAGGATCCCGTGACAATACTGCAAGGGAAGGGAGCGGTGTGTCTGCGGCGTTTCAAACCCCATCAATGGTGCTTGAAAAGTGGATAATCTCACCATCTCTTACTTGCTGCGCTGAATTAGTTGCGGCGTTTCCCACCTTGCAGCTGTGACCACCCTCCCAAGCAATCTGGAGTGTTCTCAAGTCGCGAAAGGCACGCTCTATTTCTTTCTTATGGGTAGGAAGCGGACGGCAGATGCTGGTTTAACCCTTGCAGAGAGACACAAAACGTTGGAGTAGCTCAGCGGGACAGGCAGCGTCTCCGGAGACAAGGAATGGGTGACGTTTCGGGTCGAGACCCTTCTTCAGACTGAGAGTCAGGGGAGAGGGAGATACATAGGTATGGAAGTGTAAGGTGTGAGACCAGGACAAAGGGCATGGAGTTCAAGGAAAATGTAGACTAGATCATTGTTAAGGGCCTGTCCCACTGCACGAGGTAATTCAAGAGTTCTCCCGAGTTTTCCCCTGATTCGAACTACGGAGACTGTCCGTCGCGGGTGCGTAGGAGATCGTGGATGTCTCGTAGCGGCTCGCACGAGTAAAAAGTAACCATTTTTTTCATCACGAGTATTTTTCTACTCGTGGACATTTTTCACAGGGTTGAAAAAAACGTCACGTGTTTACCGGGTTTCACGCGTACCTACCGTTACGCGTGCGAGCCGCTACGAGACATCCACAAACTCCTACGTACCCGCTACGGACATTCTCCGAGTTCGAATCAGGGGAAAACTCGAGAGAACTCTTGAATTACCTCGTACAGTGGGACAGGGGCGTTAGAAGGTAACAGCAAAGCAAACAGCTTACAGCCCCGTGGTGTGAATATTGACTTCCCTAACTTCCCTAACTCCAGCTTTTTGTGTCTATCTTCGCTCTTTATTTTTCACTCTGTTCCTTGCCTTTGTGCCGTCATATTAAGCAAGAAGGACCAGGGGGCCATCGGACAGAGAGGGGGATAGTCGGGCAGGGAGGGGGATCTGGTGAATCTCGTTGTCTGCAATTTGTTTTCTCCTAGCCCACAGCTAACACTGGCCTGTTTCCTTTATCATCGTTACATTTTTTTTGCATATCTTTAATTCTTTTGTTCTACATCTCTCTCTCTATCACTGTCTACATCTCTCGTTGCCCCTTCCCCTGACTCTCTGCCACGACCCGAAACGTCACCTGTTCCCTTTCTCCACAGATGCTGCCTGACCCGTTGAGCTCCTCCAGCATTAGGGGCCCGTCGGAGAGCAGAGAGGATATTTTTAAGGCCGGGTTAGACAGGTTCTTGATTGGTACGGGTGTCAGGGGTTACGGGGAAGAAGAAGGCAGGAGAATGGGGTTAGGAGGGAGAGGTAGATCAGCCGTGATTGAATGGCGGAGTAGACTCGATGGGCCGAAAGGTTTAATTCTGCTCCAAGAAGTTATGAAGAGCCATCAGAGAGGGAAGAGAGGCCCGGAGAGATGAGGAGGGCCACCGAGAATGAAGGCGGGGGGGGGAGGGGGGGGGGGGGGGGGGGGGGGGGGGGCATAGTCTGTTGCCGCGTAATGCGGCAGGCAGTAGATAGAATTAATTGGTGAACTTTTTGTAACTTCGTCAGTGCCAAAACGAGGCGCCTCCTTGTGTACTGCCTGGGGCGAGGTCTGGTGTTGGATTTTACTGGGTTGTGTAAAAAACAAAGCACTTTGCACTGTCTGGGCACATATGACAATAAAATATCGTTGGAGCGTTAAATCATTGTTGATGGCGCGGATCTGTGTCGCCGTTTCATGCCCATTCTAGATCCAGTGCCGTCTGCCACGCAGGCTTGGCGTTGATGCCTCACCTCTAGGGTTGCCAACTGTCCCATATTACCCGGGACATCCCGTACATTGGACGTGGTGCAGCCCATGGAGTGCAGCAGCAGCAGCGCCTCGCCCGTGGCCCCGTCGGTCGGCAGCCCGGCCAGCTGCCCGACCTTCGGACCTTTGCTTGCCACCGACGCCACCACCCCTCCTTCTCATGGCCGCTCACCGGTTCGTGAGTTGGGTGGGGTGCCACCACCACCCCTCCTTCTCCCGGGCCAAAACTCCTCAGCTGGCCCGCAGGCTGGGCTTTGTGTGCAGTCCAGCACCCGGGGCCAACTCATCATTCACCCAGCCACGGCCGAGTCGGTCAACGAGTTGCCGTCGGGAATTTGTCCCTTATTTTTGACCTTTTGTCCCTTATTTGGGAGCGAGAAAGTTGGCAATTCTGCTCACCTCAGCCTCTGCTTCATTCACTTCGCTCCTGCTGCCCAGACCCTTGTCCTTCTCAGCCACGCAGTCCATTGTCACCCCAGCCCTCTCCCGCAGTTGAAACCCAAGTCTCCTCAGTCGCCTCTAACCTTGGCTTCCACCAACGCTCTTTATACTGAGCTGGAGCATCATTGTTTCAAGTCCGTTCTCCGTCCGCACATAGTGTAGCTTAGTTTATTATGCGTGCCATGAAGAGCATTTTTGTAGCTTGCTTAGGGCGGCACAACGGTAGTGTTGCTGCCTTACAGCGCCGGAGACCCAGGTTCAATCCTGGCGACGGGTGCTGCCTCCCACACTCCAAAGACATGCAGGCTTGTAGGTGTAATTGGCTTTGGTAAAATTATAAATTGCCTCGAGTGTGTAGGATAGTGCTGGTGTACGGGGGATGATCGCTGGTCATCGTGGGCTCAGTGGGTGGATATTTTTTTGTCGGCATGAAACAGCCTTGGGAAAAAATGATTGTTAAAAGACAACTTCTCAGACAGGTCTTTGGGAGTGTTTGTTGCAGTTTTTAATAACCAAATGTTCAAGTGGTATCATTCTGTGACTTTTTCTGATTGATAACAACACTTTATCCTTTTAGAAATTCAGGCCATCTCTCAGCTTGAGTCAAACTAATGTTGTATAAACAATTGACTGCTCCATCTGAGAATGTTTTAATCGATACACAACCAAAAATATACTGAAGGTGATATCTGATAACAGCAGAAAACTACAAGTCACTGTGAAAACCGTGACTGTGATTAGCCTGAGTTAAGGATGAAAGACGTCAGCATAGTTTAATAATATCACCGACATTTTCTTTCCGGACTGAAAGGAGGTAATGTTTTGTTTAGTTTCGACTTTTAGACTTTTTTTAACTTTAGAGGTACAGCGTGGAAACTAAAGGTCCTTCGGCCCACCGACCAGCGATCCCTGCACACTAACACTATCGTTTAGACAACAGACAGTTGACAATAGGTGCAGGAGTAGGCCATTTCGGCCCTTTGAGCCAGCACCGCCATTCAATGTGATCATGGCTGATCATCCACAATCAGTACCCAGTTCCTGCCTTCTCCCCAAATCCCCTGACTCCGCTATCTTTAAGAGCCCTATCTAGCTCTCTCTTGAAAGTATCCAGAGAACCGGCCTCCACCGCCTCTCTGAGGCAGAGAATTCCACACTCACAACTCTGTGTGAAAAAAGTGCTTCCTTGTCTGTTCTATATGGCTTACCCCTTATTCTTAAACTGTGGCCCCTGGTTCTGGACCTTCCCAACATCGGGAACATGTTTCCTGTCTCTAGCGTGTCCAAACCCTTAATAATCTTATATGTTTCAATAAGATCCCCTCTCATCCTTCTAAACTCCAGAGTGTACAAGCCCAGCCGCTCCATTCTCTCAACATATGACAGTCCCGCCATCCCGGGAATTAACCTTGTGAACCTACGCTGCACTCCCTCAATAGCAATAATCTCCTTCCTCAAATGAGGGGACCAAAACTGCACACAATACTCCAGGTGTGGTCTCACTAGGGCCCTGTACAACTGCAGAAGGACCTCTTTGCTCAACGACATCATTGCTGTATCGTTCTGTAGCTCCGTGAAATGGATGTGAAACTCTCCGCGAACGGACAGAGCAGTGGGTCAAATCCACACGGACCATCCAAATACCAATGTTAGTGCTGCAGAAAATGACCACCCACTGTATGGCCTCACCCTTTTACATTCTAGACTGAAATGGATAGGACAGATTTGGGGGGATATCACAAGGTCATAAGTGATAGGAGGAGAATTAGGCCACACTGCCATTCAATCATGGCTGATCTATCTCTCCCTCCTAATCCGATTATCCTGCCTTCTCCCCATTACCCTCTGACACCTGTCCTCATCAAAAATCTATCTATTTCTGCCTTTAAAAATGGGCCAAACGCAGGCAGGTGGGACTAGTTGGCCAGTGTGGGCAAATTAGGCTAAAGGGCCTAGAACTCTCCAACACACTCGCAACAATGTACAATATCTACCGAAGCCAATTAACCTACAATTAACCACGTCTCTTTGGAGTGCGGGAGGAAACCCGAGCGCTCGGAGAAAAGCCCACGCAGGTCGCGGGGACGAACGTGCAAACTCCGCACAGACAGCACCCGTAGCCGGGATCGAACCCGGGTCCCTGGCGCTGTGAGGCAGAAACTCTACCGCTGCGCCGCCGTGCCTCCCTCTCCCGCCCACCGCAGGGTTAAACATCTGTGTGGTCCACGAGCTGTATGCCCTTTGAGAAATCTGATTGAGGCCAGCAGGTTTGTGCAATAACAAAGCTGGAGAAAATATGGTTTATAAAAAGCTTTTCCTCCTTGAGCTCATATCTCAAGGAAGAGGTACAGTCTGGCACGCCAGACAATAAAAAAGCTGGAAGATTCGATTGGCCACCCTGTGACAAATCATATCAAACCATTATTAAAGCAGGAAGAGCGGTATTGATCTTGAACAGAATTTCTCATAACCAAAGGCTTGCAATCAAAATACAGACTTTTCTGAGTCTGATACACTAACTAGTGGCAAGCCTGCTGGATTGACGCAGTATATTAGTTTTAGCTGAGAGCTAGGGTTCGCCAAGGTCAGGTAATTGTGGAAACCAATCAGAGATCGAATCCTTACAGGCCGGCAAAAAGAAACGCGCGGGGGCCTTGGTACAATTGGTGCAGCGGTGGAACTGCTGCCTTACAGCGCCAGACACCCGGGTTCGATCCCAACCACGGGTGCTCTCCGTACGGAGTTTGTATTCCCGGGATGGCGGGACTGTCATATGTTGAGAGAATGGAGCGGCTGGGCTTGTACACTCTGGAGTTTAGAAGGATGAGAGGGGATCTCATTGAAACATACAAGATTATTAAGGGTTTGGACACGCTAGAGGCAGGAAACATGTTCCCGATGTTGGGGGAGTCCAGAACCAGGGGCCACACAGTTTAAGAATAAGGGGTATGACATAAGAATTAAGGGACAGAGGTTTCGGGGTAACGTGAGGGGGAACTTCTTTACTCAGAGGGTGGTGGCTGTGTGGAATCAGCTTCCAGCAGAAGTGGTGGAGTCAGGATCGATTTTAACATTTAAGAGTAAAGTGGATAGGTATATGGACGTGAAGGGAATGGAGGGGTATGGTCTGAGTGCAGGTAGATGGGACTAGGGGAAAACAAATGGTCGGCACGGACTGGAAGGGCCGAGAGGGCCTGTTTCCGTGCTGTAATTGTTATATGGTTATATGGTTATATGGGTAGGCCTTTTAGAATGGAGTTGAGGAAACACTTTTTCACGCAGACAGCTGTGAGTGTGGAATTCTCTGCCTCAGAGGGTGGTGGTGGCCGGTTCTCTGGATACTTTCAAGAGGGAGCTAGACAGCGCTCTGAAAGATAGCGGAGTCAGGGGATATGGGGAGAAGGCAGAAACGGGGTACTGATTGTGGATGATCAGCCATGATCACATTGAATGGCGGTGCTGGCTCGAAGGGCCGAATGGCCTACTCCTGCACCTATTGTCTATTGTCTAATGGTCTCCCCATAACCCACGTGGGTTTCCTCCGAGTTCTCCGGTTTCCTCCCACAATCGAAAGAAGTACACAAAGGGTCTTGACCCGAAACGTCACCCATTCCTTCTATCCAAAGATGCTGCTTGTCCGGCTGAGTTACTCTGGCATATTGTGTCTATGTTTGTGGGCTAATTGGCTTTGGTAAACATTGTAAATTGTTCCTAGTGTGTGTAGGATAGTGTGCTAGTGTGTGGGGATCGCTGGTCGTCACGGACTCAGTGGGCCAAAGGGCCTGCTTCTGCCCTGTATCTCTAAAACTAAGAGACGGCAGTCGCACACCAAACAAGGTTGGTGGGTGAGCTGTTACTCCACAGAAGTGTTGACTGAATGAATGCTTGACCCTCTTTAGAGGGATAAGGACACACCTCCATTAGTGTCCATACTCTAACAGTGAAGAGGCTGACACAGTCAGCGGAAGCGACAGGCTGATAAATATAAACTCCGTGTTATCAATAAGCCCTTGAACGCAAAAGCACTTAGCCCCAGCCTAAGTAACTCGCAGAAAGTTTGGTTTCATGGACTGCGGCACCATCCATCACATCTCTCCGTCCAAATTGACAAAGTAATGCAGGAAATCTGGGACAAAGGCTCAATATAAACTGACATGCGGCAAAGCAGGAATCGTGCATTGCACTTAGTTATTAGTGGCATTTTCTCCAGCTTTGAGCTGTTCCATTTTTAGTGCATGTATGACTATATTGAACATAAGTTCCCCTGACATGTACAATTTACTTTTCAGCGGGCTGATTAATCCACAGACTGAGCTGGAAGATGTATTAGCAAAAATGCAATAACGTACTTTTTATTACAATTCTTGAAAGCCTTTTAGAAGCTGTGCTTTATTTAAAAGCAATAACCACACTGAGGTGGGTAATCTATAATGACAGCGCTAATGGATACCTTTTAATTTTTAACTAAGTTACATCTATTGTAATTATGACAACCAGGGCCTGACAACTAATCTTTCTTACTGCTGGCGTTAAATTCTCATTGATTAACTGGTCATGTTTGTTAAGTGGTCGTGTTAACATTAGCACTTGGGTGCAAGTTGCTGACAAACGTTGTTGCAATGAAAGATTAATGATCGCTACTTCATCGCGTTGATCAGATACCGGCAGCTTAATATAAGGCTGCTTGTTTAAGACCATTCTCAAAAGACGCGTGGGTTTGTAGGTTAATTGACCCTGGCAAATTGTCCGTAGGGGATAGGGAGTGGAAATGAATGTGGGATAACATAGAACTAGTGTGAACGGGTGATCGCTGGTCGGCATGGACTCGGAGGGCCGAAGGGCCTGTTTCCATGCTGTATCTCATATTCCATAGCTCAGGATCGAACTCATCTCCCTGGGGCTGTGAGGCAGCAGCTCTCCACTGATGAGTATCACTAGCCTTTGCTGTTCCCCTGAAGTCTTTTTGTCCAATATCATAATAGGAAAGTGGAAACATGGAACTGGTTTACAACAAATGTCACAAAGTTCGGGAGTAACTCCGTGTGTTAGGTTGTCCAAAGACGTGCAGGGTTGTAGTTTAATTGGCTTCTGTAAATTGTCCCTCGTGTGTAGGACAGAACTAGAGTACGGGTGATCGTTGGTTGGAGTGGGCTCGGTGGGCCACATGGCCTGTTTTCCATGCTGTGTCTCTAAACTAAACTAAAAACTAATAGCCCTGTCCCACGGTACGAGGTCATTCCAAGAGCTCTCCCCGAGTTTGCCCTGATTCGAACTCGGAGATTTACGGTGATGGCCGCTCGTCGGTACTCGGGGCTCTCGTGGAAATGTTGAACATGTTGAAAAGTCTTCCCGTGCTTACCTGCCAGTAGCGAGTCTTCCCGAGTACCTGCCGATAGCGTAACGAGCCGCTAAGAGACGTCCCCGAGCTCCAGCGTACCCGCGACGTTCATTCTCCGTGCTTACCACGAGTTTGATTTTTTTTTGAAACTCGGGAGAGCTCTTGCAATGGACTCGCACCGTGGGACAGGGCTTTAAAGCCATGATTCACCCAGGATCATGTATTGGCCAGTTCATTCTTCAATGCAATGGTACGCTTGCTGTAGATGATTAAGGGATCATACTTGGGTTGTCACGGTGACGCAGCGGTAGAGTTGCCGTCTAACAGCACCAGAGACTTGGGTTCAATCCTGACTACGGGTGCGGACTGTACGGAGTTTGAACGTTCTCCCCGTGACCAGGTGGCTTTTCTCCGGGAAGCTCCGGTTTCCTCCCACAACTCAAGACGTGCAGGTTTGTCGGCTGATCGGCTTGGTATAATCGTAAAATTGCCCTTAATGTGTGTCGGATAATGTACGTGTGCGGGAATCGCTGGTCGGTGCAGATTCGATGGGCAGAAGGGCCTGTTTCTGCGCTGTATCTCTAGACTAAAACTGCAGTGCGGAATTTCAAAAATATACTACATCTGAATGATAAAATTTCTCATAAACTTGGTCATGCGTGGCCAGACTCTTATCTCTGAAACTCTGAAAGTTTATGTCTACACTCTTTAGACAGATAGAAAGTCTCTGAACATCTCGTCTCCTCGTCATCGTACTAGTTTCAATGTCATCTTGGTGAGTCTCATTGTCTGTTAGTTTTTTTTTTTGCGTATCTTTCATTCATTTGCTCCATATCTCTCTACATCACCATCTCTATCTCTCGTTTCCCTTTCCCCTGACTCTCAGTCTCGAACCGAAACGTTACCTGTTCCTTTTCTCCACAGAGGCTGCCTGACCCGCTGAGTTCCTCCAGCATTTTAGACAACAGACAATAGTCAATAGGTGCAGGAGCAGGCCATTTGGCCCTTCGAGCCAGCACCGCCATTCAATGTGATCATGGCTGAACATCCCCAATCAGTACCCCGTTCCTGCCTTCTCCCTATAGCCCCTGACTCTGCTTTTTTTAACAGCCCTATCTAGCTCTCTCTTGAAAGCATCCAGAGAACCTGCCTCCACCGCCCTCTGAGGCAGAGAATTCCACAGACTCACCACTCTCTGTGCGAAAAAGGGTTTCCTCGTCTCCGTTCTAAATGGCTTCCTCCTTATTCTTAAACTGTGGCCCCTGGTTCTGGACTCCCCCAACATCGGGAACATGTTTCCTGCCTCTAGTGTGTCCAAGCCCTTAGCAATCTTATAAGTTTCAATGAGATTTCCTCTCATCCTTCTAACCTCCAGAGTGTACAAGCCCAGCTGCTCCGTTCTCTCAGCATATGACAGTCCCGCCATCCCGGGAATTTTGTGTCCGTCTTCGGTGTAAACCAGCACCCGCAGTTCCTTCCTACACATCTCGTCATCTAATCTCTTTAGGATTGTACACATTTCCTTGAGGCCGTTTTCCTTTCTCCTAAAGAGCTCCGTTATTAGGAGGCTCTTGTTTTTCGCTTTGGAACTGTACCATCTAAAGAGCCTGGCGTGGAAGTTGGCAAAACAAGACACTGTTTCATTTTTTTTTATGTACTGCATTACTGCATCAGTGTTTCAGCAGTCACTTAACCAATTGAGGTTGATTCATAGATTTTGAATGGGTAACAGATGGTCCATATATATATATATATGCGCTGGATAAGTCAGAAGCAGAGGTATCCATCAAAATATTGAAACAATAAAATTTAAAAGCGGCCTCGTTTTAAATGAAAAAACAATATGGATGAAATAAATGTAAAATGTGAAGCAATTTTATTTAATCTTTCACGAGAAGGGAGGAAGTTGGCAACAGATGCATATATAGTCCAGCATGTTTTTTCAGAAGGCCGTTAAAATTGAAGCATCTTTGTGAGTCAGGACATAAACACAGCCCAAAACACAAGAGCCTGAGAAATTGAAGCAAGCTTGGGCCTATCATGGCCATTTTATAACTTCATAAGTTCATAAGATCTATGATCAGAATCAAGCCATTCGGCCCATCAAGTCTACTCTGCCATTCAGTCATGGCTGATCTATCTTCCCTTCTCAACCCCATTCTCTTGCCTTCTCCCCGTAACCCCTGACACCCGTCCTAATCAAGAATCTGTTAGAAATCCGCCTTAAAAATATCCATTGATTTGGCCTCCAGAGCCGTCTGTGGCGATGAATTTCAATGAATAAGATCATTTATTTCCACACTGTTTGCAAGCTCAGTAACAGCCTTTCCCCCTCTAGTCGACTATGGGAACAGATCTGCCAGCTCTGGCCAGACCAGAGTTCCAGAACCCTGGTTGCGGGGGGGGGACTTCGACCCTCCGATCGTCCGAGCATGACAATAGACAATAGGTGCAGGAGCAGGCCATTCGGCCTTTTGAGCCAGCACCACCGTTCAATGTGATCATGGCTGATCATCCCCAATCAGTACCCCGTTCCTGCCTTCTCCCCAAATCCCCTTGACTCCGCTATCTTTAAGAGCCCTAGCTAGCTCTCTCTTGAAAGTATCCAGAGAATCGGCCTCCACAGCCCTCTGAGGCAGAGAATTCCACAGACTCACAACTCTCTGTGGGAGAAAGTGTTTCCTCGTCTCCGTTCTAAATGGTGGTCGGTTTTGCCCGTTTCACCCCGCCTGTGAACCACATTTTCGGGGGGACATCCGGGAGGGATTTCAAGTGTGCTCTCGTGATTTTATTTGGATTAAAGGAGGTGTCAAACTACCAGTTGCCAGAATTTGCATTTTCAGAAGTGGTGACTTATGGTATTTTAGAATCGTTGATTTTGAATCAAATATACCTCCCAATTTAATTCTATTTTTTAAATTGTTTTATCTTGAATATGAGGTTCAAGATCACCTCAACATCAAACAAACTATCTGAATAGATCTCCTTGTGTGACTCGGTGTCAAGTCTAGTTTGGTAACGTTCCCGTGTGGTTCCAACGGTATATTTATTCATGTTTAGTAAGTAAGTACGTATGTTTATTGGCCAAGTATTCACATACAAGGAATTTGCCTTGGTGCTCCGCCCACAAGTAACAACATGACATACAGTGGCAGTTACGAATGACTCAGTGATACAGCGTGGAAACAGGCCCTTCGGCCCAACTCGCCCACACCGGCCAACAATGTCCCAGCTATTCTAGTCCCATTTGCCTGCGCTTGGTCCATAACCCTCCAAACATGTCCTACCCATGTGCCTGTCCAACTGTTTCTTAAACGATAGCATAGTCCCAGCTCAACTACCTCCACTGGCAGCTTGCACCATGCACCCACCACCCTGTGTGTGAAAAGGTTACCCCTCGGATTCCTATTACATTTTTCCCCTCAGAGGAATGCAAATATGAAGTTATCATCTGTCATGGCAACCATGCATCTACTGTAGAGTAGAGTCAATGAGCTTTGAATCAGGCCATTCATGGTCAGCATGGACTTTTCATTCCCATTCTGACCTTTCCGTCCTGGGCCTCCTCCACTGTCAGAGTGAGGCCAAACGCAAATTGTAGGAACAGCCCCTCATATTTCACTTGGGCAGCTTCCAACCCAGCGGTACGAATATTAATTTCTCTAACTTCAAGTAACCCTCATCTCATACGAGATAGGAGTAGAATTAGGCCATTCGGCCCATCAAGCCTACTCCGCCATTCAATCATGGCTGATCTATCTTTCCCTCCTAACCCCATTCTCCTGCCTTCTCCCCAGAACCTCTGACACCCGTGCTAATCAAGAATCTATCTATCTCTGCCTTAAAAAATATCCTTGGAGACTTGGCCTCCACAGCCTTCTGTGGCAAAGAATTCCACAGATTCACCACCCACTCACTAATCCCTCTCCGTGCCTCCGCCACCCTGGCCGTTGTACTGGTTTCACTGTCGTCCTGTTGCGTTTCACTATCTGTATAACCCGTTAACACCTGGCCCACAGCGGTAGGCAGCACGGTGGCGCAGCGGTAGAGTTGCTGCCTTACAGCAACATGCAGCGCCAGAGACCCGGGTTCGATCCTGACTACGGGCACTGTCTGTACGGAGTTTGTGCGTGCTCCCCGTGACCTGCGTGGGTTTTCTCCGAGATCCTCGGTTTCCTCCCACGCGCCAAAGACGTGCATTGGCTTGATTAATTAGCTTGATAAATGTAAAAATGTCCAGTATAAAATGGTCAAACTTCCAGTATAGGCCCTGGTGGACTCTTCGGAAGGTACAAGGTACAAGGTACAGCCACCAATAGACCAATTATGAGAGGCAGGGATGGGATAGACAGTCAGAACCTTTCTCTCCCAGAGTAGAAGTGTCAAAAGCTAGTGGGCATGGATTTAAGGTGAGAAGGACAAAGTTCATAGGAGATGTGCGGGGCCTGACAAAGAGGATGGCGGGGGCCTTGGACACGCTGCCAGGGGTGATGGTGGAGGCAGATACAATAGTGGTGTTTAAGAGGCTTCTAGTTAAGTTTAGTTTAGAGATACAGCACAGAAACAGGCCCTTCGGCCCACCTTGTCCGTGCCGACCAGCGAACCCCACGCATTAACACTATCCTACATGCACACTAGGGACAATGTTTACATATTACCAAGCCAATTTACCGACATATGGAGCGTGGGAGGAAACCTGAGATCTCGGAGAAAACCCACGCAGGTCACGGGGAGAACATGCTAACTACATACAGGCAGCACACGTAGTCGGGATCGATCCCGGGTCTCCGGCGCTGTGAGGTAGCAACTCTACCGCTGCGCCACCTTGCCGCCGGTTGGGCACGTGGATATGGTGGGCTGTGGGCCATGTGGGGATAGAAGGGACAAGCGTCAGGCTCGGCACAAATATCATGGGCTGGAAGGCCTATTGGAACATCAAACATAGAACAACACAGTGCAGGGACAAGCCCTTCGGCCCATAATATTCCTGTGCTGTACCAACCTGCAATGGAGGGATATGTCCCTCGTGCTAGCAGATGAGATTAGATTACCTCGCATTATGTTCAGCACAGACTTTGTGGGCCCAAGGGCCTGTTCGTATGCTGTACTTTTCTGTGTATTATGTTATAAGTTCTTTCACAAGTCATTCCTGAATTGCCCAATGGCCCTGTCCCACTGTACGAGCTCATTCAAGAGCTCTCCCGAGTTTAAAAAAACAAAAAAACTTGAGGAAGCACATAGAATGTACGTCGGAGTACCACTTAAGACGTCTCTTAGTGGTTCGTAACGCTAACGGCAGGTATTCGGGAAACGCGATAAGCTCGGGAAGACTCGTGAAGATTTTTCAACATGTTGAAAAATGTCCACGAGAGCCCCGAGTACCTACGAGCGGCCATTACCGCAAATCTCCGAGTTCGAATCGGGGCAAACTCGGGAGAACTCTTGAATGAACTTGTGCAGTGGGACAGGGCCATAACTCTAATGCTATCTCCATTTTTTAATGAATTCTCAGCTGCATCAGAAATAGTCACTTCTTGCGTCACGGGTTATAGGGAGAAGGCAGGAGAATGGGGTTAGGAGGGAGAGATAGGTCAGCCATGATTGAATGGCGGAGTAGACTTGATGGGCCGAGTGGCCTAATTCACTTGACCTTATCTCCCCGATCATATTAAATAACAGTGTGACCATTCTTTCTCCTCATTCATTTGGTTAGGTTTCACGTTGTTGAATTGATGGTTAAGTTAAATGATGTTTAATTTGGTTAACCAATCAGCGGTAGAGTTGCTGCCCTACAGCGCCAGAGACCTGGGTTCGATCCTGACTACAGCTGGTGCTTGTCTGTACCGAGTTTGTATTTCTCCCCGTGACCTGCGTGGGGTTTCTCCGAGATCTACGGTCTCCTTCCACACTCCAAAGACGTACAGGTTTGTAGCTAATTCGGCTTGATATAAATGTAAATTGTCCCTAGTGTGTGTGTGTGTGTGTGTGTACGATAGTGTAAATGTGTGGCGATCGCTGGTCAGCCCGGGCTCAGTGGGCCGTAGGGCCTGTTTCTGCGCTCTGCCTCCAAACTAAACTAAACTAGAACCAAGGTTGAAAAGTTGCTCCAGAAATCTTCACAGGTGACCGAGCGTCTCTGGGCTCAGTCCCGTAAGAGGACGCAAAGCCTTGAACGTGATTTCCGCGAGGCATTTTCCGTAATGACATTAAATCACAAATGTTGATTGGTTAAAGAAAAGGGAGCTGCCTCCTGAACCTGAGATTAGGCTTTGACAACCAATAATGGAGTGCTTTCATTATGCCGGGCCAGCTTTCAATGAAGCGAGATTTAACTGCTTTTAAGACACTTAAAACCAAACGGAATATTTTTCAACGAGTCAAGTTTAAAGAAAGGAATCTATCGCAGATATCTGAATAACTGCAACCCTCGTGCCCAAGGCCCATTTCGGTAACCTTTGCAATCAAATTAGACCACAGGGATTTAATTTATGTGGCTAATAATACAGTCTGACCAGATAAAAGTTCAACATGCTGGAAAAGTATGACCCTACCCTTAATCAGGAGAATGTGCAGCTGGATTGCAGCTCCTGGTTTCCCCGGAGAATCAATTTTGCATCCTCATGTCGTACCCAGGGAGAGCAGAGAGGGATAATAAGTTTACTGGCATTGCAACTCTCTTATTGAAAATGCCACATCACCACACCTAACTGGGACGGAAGACTTTGCTTTGACAAAGTGAATCATGTTGGTCTTTCTTATTATTAATTTTAATGGCTGCTGCTGTCAAGGGGTGGGTGGACGGTGTCAGCCGCACAAGCGATTTATTTGTTTCCAGTTCCCAGTAATAACAGCGTCCAGGTGTGATGCCGCGCCAGTCTCCTCCAGAGCAACGTCCTCACAAAAGTGAGGCCCGGCCGGCCCAGACTGGCGGAGCAGCACCCCATATTTCGCTTGGGCAGCTTACACCCCAGCGGTGTGAACATGGACTTCTCTAACTTCAAGTAACCCTTGCCTTCCCTCTCTCTCCATCCCACCCCCACCCTAGTTCTCCAACCAGTCTGGCTGTCTCTCTGATCACAAGTTACCTCTGCATGCTTCGTTGTCCACTTTTCATGAGGTTAGGTTTAGGGTTAGGGTTAGGGTTGGGGTTGGGGTTGGGGTTGGGGTTGGGGTTAGGGTTAGTGTAACAATGTTTACAAGATATTTGGACATGGGCAGGAAAGGTTTAGAGGAGTGTGGGCAAGAGCAGGCTGGCGGGACTAGTGTAGATGGGGTACTTTCGTCGGCATGGGCAAGTTGGGCCAAGGGGCCTGTTTCCGTGCTGTATGACTCGATGACTCCATAACGCATTGCATTAATTTCTGGTCCTTACTTATATCATTAGACAGACCACTGATGTCCATCATATTGTGAGCCCAGGTTGAATTGACAATAAAATAATTACCGGTACATTTTTCAAGATGCTTAGCACCACTAATTTAGAGCTGATAGGCCTGGAGTCTAACCATTACACCTGTAGGCTAGGTATTTCAGCTATTGTCAGGTGTGGCTCATTTGGTAGCATTTTATCTTCTGACGCAGAAGTTCGTGGGTTCTAGTCCTGCCTGAGGATTTTGATGAGTCAAAATGAGGAGTATTGTTTTCACTCATTTTTAAGAAGACAGCAAGTGCCTTGGAGATATTCGTGCAGTGATATAATAGGCTACTGTGACACAAAGCTGGGTGGCAGTGTGAACTGTGAGGGGGATGCTATGAGGATGCACGGTGACCTGGACAGGTTGGGTGAGTGGGCAGATGCATGGCAGATGCAGTTTAATGTGGATCAATGTGAGGTTATCCACTTTGGTGGCAAAAACAGGAAGGCAGATTACTATCTGAATGGTGTCGGGATAGGAAAAGGGGAAGTACAACGAGATCTGGGGTCCTTGTTCATCAGTCAATGTAAGTAAGCATGCAGATACAGCAGGCAGTGAAGTAAGCGAATGGCATGTATGCCTTCATAACAAGAGGAGTAGAATATAGGAGCAAAGAGGTCCTTCTGCAGTTGGACAGGCCCTAGTGAGACCACACCTGGAGTATTGTGTGCAGTTTTGGTCCCCTAATTTGAGGAAGGACATTCTTGCTATTGAGGCAGTGCTGCTTAGGTTAATTCCCAGGATGGCGGGACTGTCATATGCTGAGAGAATGGAGCGGCTGGGCTTGTACACTCTGGAATTTAGAAGGATGAGGGGGGGATCTTATTGAAACATACAAGATTATTAAGTGTTTGGACACGCTAGATGCAGGAAACATGTTCCCGATGTTGGGGGAGTCCAGAACCAGGGGCCACAGTTTAAGAATAAGGGGTAAGCAATTTAGAACGGAGATGAGGAAACACTTTTTCACACAGAGGGTTGTGAATCTGTGGAATTGTCTGCCTCAGAAGGCGGTGGAGGCCGGTTCTCTGGATGCTTTCAAGAGAGAGTGAGATAGAGCCCTTAAAGATAGCGGAGTCAGGGGTTATGGGGAGAAAGCCGGAACGGGGTACTGATTGTGGATGATGAGCCATGATCACAGTGAATGGCGGTGCTGGCTCGAAGGGGCGAATGGCCTACTCCTGCACCTATTGTCTATTGTCTATTGGCTATTGCCACTGTGCCACACTATACAAGTAACTGTACACTGTAAATGGCTCGATTGTAATCAGGTATTGTCTTTCCGCTGACTGGATAGCACGCAACAAAAGCTTTTCACTGTACCTCGGTACACGTGATAATAAACTAAACTGTAAGTCTCTTTTCCGTGTTATCTATACATGCCCCTCATAATTTTTTTACCTCTCTATCAGATCCCCTTCCGCCATCTTAGTAACCCGTGCTCCAAGGAAAACAAACCCAGCCCTATAAGAAGGGTCTCGACCCGAAACGTCGCCCATTCCTTCTCTCCCGAGATGCTGCCTCACCCGCTGAGTTACTCCAGCATTTTGTGTCTACCAGCCCTCTCCAATCTCTCCTCAAATCTCCCCTCTCCTCTCCTCAGCTTTCTCCCCCTCTATAGTACTCTGAGCATTGGTTGAATCCTCAGGTTCAATGAGGTCCGATCCTGACTACGGGTGCTGCCTGTGTGGAGTTTGCACGTTCACCCCGTGGATTTTCACCGAGATCTTCGGTTTCCTCCCACGCTCCATAGACCATACAGGCTTGCAGGCTAAATGACCAGGGTATAAATGTAAATTGCCCCTAATGTGTGAATGTTAGTGTGTATGTCAATTGTCCCGGGTTAGGGTGCGGGGATCGCTGGTCGGCGCGGACTCGGTGGGCCGAAGGACCTGTTTCCGCGCTACATCTCGAAAACTAAAACTCAGAGGGAGACGAGACTTTCTCCCCAGTGCAGATGAATTCATTTTATCAATATCTGAGTTCAAGGTTGAAGCAAACAGCATAATTATTACTCTTATTATATTTACAATCAGTTAATGTAAACATACTGAAGGCTGACAGGGAGACAGAGCTGATGTCCTCATTCATTCAGTTTGGTTTTCCAGGTTAAAGACTAACAAATTGAAATTTTGAAAGCTGAAATTATCTTCCATTACCTCCTGGTGCGAGAGGTGTTTACATTTTCTTCTGTGTGTGTGTGTGTGTGTGTGTGTGTGTGTGTGTGTGTGTGTGTGTGTGTGTGTGTGTGTGTGTGTGTGTGCGTGTGCGCGTGTGTGTGCGCGTGTGCATGCGTGCATGTGTGCGTGTGTCTACTGTATGAGTGAGTGAGTGAGTGAGAGAGGAATTATACAAGGTGATGGAAACAGTGGCACAGAGACTGAAAGGCAACAAAATATAAATCGAGCAATGAACGGCAAGGCAGAAGATGTAACATTCACACAACGTGCTTCGAGAGTCACAGACCAGCATCGATGTGAATGTTAGCCCGTTAATGCCACACTTCTAACCCCCAGCAGTTCGCAGGTTTTCGGAGTAGAATGAGGCCATTCGGCCCATCGAGTCCACTCTGCCATTCAATCACTGGGCTGATCTCTGCCTCCTAATCCCATTTTCCTGCCTTCTCCCCATAACCCTTAGCACCGGTTCTAATCATGAATTTGTCTATCTCTGCCTTATCCACTGGCTTGGCCTCCACAGCCCTCTGTGGCGATGAGTTCCACAGATTAACAACCCTCTGACTAAAGACGTTCCTCCTCACCTCCTTTCTGAAAGAGCACCATTCGATTCTGAGGCTGTGGCCTCTGGTACTAGACTCTCCCACCAGTGGAAACATGCTTTCCACATCCACTCCATCTATGCCTTTCATTATTCTGTAAGTTACAATGCGGTCCCCCCTCAACCTTCTAAGCTCCAGCGAGTAGAGGCCCAGTGCTGTCAAGTGCTCATCATATGCTAACCCGCTCATTCCTGGAGTCATTCTCCAGAGCCACCACATCCTTCCTCAGATATGGGACCCAAATTTGCTCGGATGTGACCTGTCCAGCGCCTTATAGAGGCTCAGCACTTCATCTCTGTCCTTGTATTCCAGTGAGTTTGATAGCTATGAGTTTGCCTTCCGGTTGTTCCCAGGTCTCCTCTCAACATTGACAGACACTCCAGTCCTCAGTTGGTCAAACCACTATCATCCTCTCCATCAATGCCCCTTCTGCCCTCTGCTGTGCAACGCTGGATCACTCCCCCCCTTCCCAAAACTTCTGTCCCAATCCACAAATTTCATCTGAAGTCTAATTTAGAGATACAGAGCAGTAACAAACCCTTTGGCCCACTGAGTCCGCGCCGACCAGCGATCCCTGCACGCTAACACTATCCCTGCACGCTAACACTATCCCTGCACGCTAACACTATCCCTGCACGCTAACACTATCCCTGCACGCTAACACTATCCTACACACACTAGGGACAATTTACAATTTTTTTAAAATTTTTTTTGATAAATATTTTTATTAGTTGTAGAAACATATTAATAAAAAATAATTATTAGATACATTCATAATATTATTAATATTAATATTAACATTTAAGACTTTATGTTTCTATACACTTTTTAACATTTTTTTATAAAGTAGGAAGAGATAGAGAAAAATAATGTAAAGAATAAGGAAGTGAATGGGGTATTAATCAATAATCCGTCATTGGAGATATAACAGTGATTTATTATGCGCAATTTACAATTTTGCCAAGCCAATTAACCTATAAGCCTGTATGTCTTTGGAGTGTGGGAGGAAACCGGAGATCCCGGAGAAAACCCACGCAGGCCACAGGGAAGAGCGTACAAACTCCGTACAGACGGCACCCGTCGTCAGGATCGAACCAGGGTCTCTGCCGCTGTAAGGCAGTAGCTCTACCACTAGGCCACCGTGCCGCCCGGTCTGAAGAAGGGACCCGAAATATCACCTGACATTTTCCTCCACAGATGCTGCCTGACCCGTTGAGATACTCCAGCACTTTGTGTTTTGCCCAGAATTAATTTGTTTGACCAAAGCCACATTTTTCGCCTTCTTAGGCATTCTTTCAGAATCAAGGAGAATTCCTCACACGCTACAACCCTGGTGTTTAGTTGAGTTGAGTTGAGTTTAGTTTAGTTTAGAGATAGTGTGGAAACAGGCCCTGGGGCCCACCGGGTCCACCTTGACCAACTATCGGCCGTTCACTAGTTCTAACCTACACACTAGGGGCAATTTACAGAAGCCAATTAACTTACCGACCTGCACGTCTTTGGAGTGTGGGAGGAAACCAGAGTTCCCGGAGAAAACCCACCTGGTCACAGGGGGTCACAAGAAAGCACCCGTAGTCAGGGTCGAGCCCGGGTTGATGAAAACGATGAAAATGTTGCATTTGGTGAACGGATCTTGAGTGTGTTGGTTGGGTGGGAGGGAAAAAGGAGAGAGGTTGGTTATGATGGAACTTTATTACCTAGAGCGTAGGAGACTAAGGGATGATCTTATTGAAGTGCATAAAATCATGGTGTATGTAGATAGGATGAACGAACGTAGTCTTTTTTTCCCCAGGATTGGGGAATCAAGAACAAAAGGCAATGGGTTTAAGGTAAGAGGGGAAAGGTTTAATAGGAGCCTGAGGGACAGCTTGTTCACACAGATGGTTGTGTGTATATGGAACGAGCTGCCAGTGAAAGTAATTGTAGCAGGCACAATGACATTTAAAGAACAATAAGATAGGTATATGGACAGTAAAGGTTTGGTTTAGTTTATTAGTTTGGTTTAGAGATGCAGCTCGGAAACAGGCCTTTCGGCCCACCGTGTCCGCACCGACCGGCTGTCCCCGCACAGATACACTATCCTGCACACACGACGGATCATTTTATTTTTACATTTACATAGAAACATAGAAACATAGAAATTAAGTGCAGGAGCAGGCCATTCGGCCCTTCGAGCCTGCACCATCATTCAATATGATCATGGCTGATCATCCAACTCAGTATCCTGTACCTGCCTTCTCTCCATACCCCCTGATCTCTTCAGCCACAAGGGCCACATCCAACTCCCTCTTAAATATGGCCAACGAACTGGCCTCAACTACCTTCTGTGGCAGAGAATTCCACAGATTCACCACACTCTGTGTGAAAAACGATTTTCTCATCTCGGTCCTAAAAGACTTCCCCCTTATCCTTAAACTGTGACCCCTTGTCCTGGACTTCCCCAACATCGGGAACAATCTTCCTGCATCTAGCCTGTCCAACCCCTTAAGAATTTTGTAAGTCTCTATGAGATCACCCCTCAATCTTCTAAATTCCAGCGAGGACAAGCCGAGTCTATCCAGTCTTTCTTCATATGGAAGTCGTGCCATCCCAGGAATCAGTCTGGTGAACCTTCTCTGTACTCCCTCTACGGCAAGAATGTCATTCCTCAGATTAGGAGACCAAAACTGTACGCAATACTCCAGGTGTGGCCTCACCAAGACCCTGTACAACTGCAGTAGAACCTCCCTGCTCTTGTACTCAAATCCATTTGCTATGAATGCCAACATACCATTCGCTTTCTTCACTGCCTGCTGCACCTGCATGCCTACTTTCAATGACTGGTGTACCATGACACCCAGGTCTCGCTGCATCTCCCCTTTTCCTAATCGGTCACCATTCAAATAATAGTCTACCTTATTGTTTTTGCCACCAAAGTGGATAACCTCACATTTATCCAAGCCAATTAACCTACAAACCTGCACGTCCATGGAATGTGGGAGGAGGCAGAAGATCTCGGCGAAAACCACGCGGGCCACGGCGCAGAGCGTACAAATTCTTTACATGCAGCACCCGTAGTCAGGATCGAACCTGGGTCTCTGGTGCTGCAAGGCAGCGACTCACTCGCTGCGCCACCGTGCCGTGCATAAAGGTGCAGCGAGATGGAAGGCCTTCGGAAATAGAGGGGGTACAGAGAAGGTTCACCAGACTGAATCCTGGGATGGCAGGACTTTCATATGAGGAAAGACTCGGCTTGTACTCGCTAGAATTTAGAAGATTGAAGGGGGATCTTATAGAAACTTACAAAATTATTAAGGGGTTGGACAGGCTGGATGCAGGAAGATTATTCCCGATGTTGGGGAAGTCCAGAACAAGGGGTCACGGAAACATAGAATCAAAGGATAAGGGGGAAGTCTTTTAGGACCGAGATGAGAAAAAAAAAAAATTCACACAGAGTGGTGAATCTTTGGAATTCTCTGCCACAGAAGGTAGTTGAGATCAGTTCATTGGCTATATTTAAGACAGAGTTAGATGTGGCCCTTGTGGCTAAAGGGATCATGGGGTATGGAGAGAAGGCAGGTACGGGATACTGAGTTGGATGATCAGCCATGATCATATTGAATGGCGGTGCAGGCTCGAAGGGCCGAGTGGCCTGCTCCTGCACCTATTTTCTAAGTTTCTATGTAAGTGAGACCAGCGTAGTTGAGGCGTCTTGATCGGTGTGGAAGGGTTGGGCTGAAGGGCCTGTTTCCATCCCCTGTGACTCTGTGACTCTGCCAAGCAACCTGTGGACGTGCTGTTCGCAAGCTCGTGTTCGACGCTTGAAGGAGATCAAGTAAAACCATGAACCGGTGTCCTCTACTGTTTAGGGTTAAATAAGACGATAAAGAAATTCACAAGCGCTCTTTTGTTTTACAACGGAAAACATTTAATAGTTTATAAACAGGACTTATCCTGGACAGTAGTCCAATATGATAAATGTCTCCATTCATGAGGCCAGTCATCTCATTATCTGGTCAGCCACGCTGGAGATATATATCAAATCTCAGTGTTGGTCATGAAATATTGTTCATTAATCATCACATGATGTGTTTTATTAGTACATATTCTTCTGTAAGATATAAGATATAAGTAGCCAGATTAGAGTGGAGGAATAATTTACTTTACCGATTCAAAGCAAATCAGGATGAGGAAAAACAAGGGTAAGAGAATCTGGGCGTATAAATTACTGGTTGGTCCAGTTAATCACAGATGCTTCAGCTCCTTATTACAGCTATCTGTGCCACGAGTCAGCGACTAATATGAATGGTCGCAGGGATGCTCCCTACATCACGGTGACCGAGTGAGGAAAGTGACAGTCACTTCCAGTTAGCTTTCGCAGACTTCACCATTTCATCGATCTTGTACCGACCTTGTGCCGTTGGGTGCCGAGTCTATTGGCAGCCGTAAAAGTGGGGGGCGGCACGGTGGCGCAGCCGCCTCACGGCACCAGAGGCCCGGGTTCAGCCCTGCCTGCGGGTGCTGTCTGTACAGGGCCTGTATGTACCTTCTCCCCATGACCTGCGTGGGGTTGTCTACGGGCGCCCGCGGTTTCCTCCCACACTCCAATCACGTACAGCTTTGTAGGTCAATTGGCTTCGGTGATTGGCTTCGTATAGCCACCAAGTTCCTGCTGGATGCAGGAAGATTGTTCCCGATGTTGGGGAGGTCCAGAACAAGGGGTCACTGTCTAAGGATAAGGGGGAATTCCTTTAGGACCAAGATGAGGAAAACATTTTTCACACGGAGAGTGGTGAGTCTCTGGAATTCTCTGCCACAGAAGGTAGTTGAGGCCAGTTCATTGGCTATGTTTAAGAGGGAGTTAGATGTGGCCCTTGTGGCTAAAGGGATCAGGGGGTATGGAGAGAAGGCAGGTACGGGATACTGAGTTGGATGATCAGCCATGATCATATTGAATGGCGGTGCAGGCTCGAAGGGCCGAAGGGCCGAATGGCCTACTCCTGCACCTATTTTCTATGTTTCTATGTTTCTAAGTGGTCACAGGAGTGGAAGGCAACCTCATCCCCATTACACAGCTACATCTCCTCACCAGATAAAAGCTGTCCAGAGTCTGACCTCCCCAGAGGAGCGTGGGTGAAGCTCAACAGACTTGGGTACTGGAGTTGGGCGTTTCAATGCCAGCATGTGGAGATGGGGGCTCTGCCAGAGCCCAGCCTGTGAACTTGCGGAGCAGAACAACAGACAGCCAACCATGTCATCTCTGGGTGCCCGCTCTACCACCCACCAAATGGAGCTCAGGGCCTGGCAGACATTGACGCTCAACGCCCGTCTGTGTGTGTAGGATAGTGTTAGTGTACGGGTTGATCACTGGATGGTGCGGACTCATTGGTCCGAAAGGCCTACTTACATCTAAAATCTACGGAAAGTCTACAAAATTATGCCTGACCCACTGAGTTACTCCAGCACTTTAATTTTTAGTTTAGTTCAGTGTAGATTAGAGATATAGCATGGAAACAGAGCCTTCGGCCCGCCGGGTCTGCGCCGACCAGCGATCCCCGCACACTAGCACTATCCTACACACACCAGGGACAATTTATAGTTGTACCAAAGCCTCTTCTTGTTCTTGCGAATGAAACATAAACCAAAGGAATGGTTCGATCTCAAGCCGGGCGTTGAGCAGCCAGGTTGTTGACTCTGCGTCAATGTCTGCCAGGCCCTGAGCTCCATTTGGTGGGTGGCCATTGAGGGAGTGCAGCGTAGGTTTACAAGGTTAGTTCCCAGGATGGCGGGACTGTCATATGCTGACAGAATAGAGCAGCTGGGCTTGTACACCCTGGACTATAGAAGGATGAGAGGGAATTTGATTGAAACATATAAGATTGTTAAGGGCTTGGACACGCTCGAGGCAGGAAACATGTTCCCGATGTTGGGGGAGTCCAGAACCAGGGGCCACAGTTTAAGAATAAGGAGTAAGCCATTTAGAACGGAGATGAGGAAACATTTTTTCTCACAGAGAGTGGTGAGTCTGTGGAATTCTCTGCCTCAGAGGGTAGTGGAGGCAGGTTCTCTGGATGCTTTAAAGAGAGAACTAGATAGGGCTCTTAAAGATAGTGGAGTCAGGGGATATGGGGAGAAGGTGGGAACGGGGTACTGATTGGGGATGATCACCCATGACCACATTGAATGGCGGTGCTGGCTCGAAGGGCCGAATGGCCTACTCCTGCACCTATTGTCTATTGTCTATTGTCTATTGTCTAATATACATTTATACCAACGCCATTTGGAGTGAGGGAGGAAACTCGAGATCCCTGAGAAAACCCATGCAGGTCACGGGGAGAACGTAAATCTCCCCACAGGCAGTGCTCATAATCAGGATGGAACCCGGGGCTCTGGCGCTGTAAGGCAGAAACTCCACCGATGCGCCACCGCGCCGTGTTCTACTCAATTTGCTTCCTCACTGAAAGCAAAGTGAAGGCCAGCTAGTTTGAAAATATCCTCCCTTTTACTGGCCAAAACCAAATATTCTGGCACATCTGTCAGGTACGTTTCAAGCAGGACAAGTCAGGCACTTCCCAATCTATATATTCCCCATAAACCAGAATATAGAAACATAGAAGCATAGAAAATAGGTGCAGGAGTAGGCCAATCGGCCCTTCGAGCCTGCACCGCCATTCAATATGATCATGGCTGATCATCCAACTCAGTATCCCGTACCTGCCTTCTCTCCATACCCCCTGATCCCTTTAGCCACAAGGGCCACATCTAACTCCCTCTTAAATATAGCCAATGAACTGGCCTCAACTACCTTCAGTGGCAGAGAATTCCACAGACTCGCCACTCTCTGTGTGAAAAACGATTTTGTTTTTGTGCTGTTGTGTGTTTTATGGTTTTGTCCCATAGACACAAAATAGACACAAGATGTTGGAGTAACCCAGCGGGTCAGGCAGCGTCTCCGGGGAAAGGGGATAGGAGACGGTTCGGGTGGAGATCCTTCTTCAGACCCGAAAGTCACCTATTTCTTTTCTCCAGAGATGCTGCCTGACCCGCTGAGTTACTCCAGCTCTTTTGTGTCTATCATTGCCCATTAAGCAGATGGCCATCGCCATGGTAGTCATTTTCTCTTTTGGTTGCCCAGCCATTTATCTCAACTTTAGCCTTCTGCTGCTATAATTCTCCACCTCATCACCTCTTGCCGAGTGCTTCCAGACATTCTTTTATTGGAAAAATGTTGTACAAGTGTATGTTATTATTGTATTGATTGCACAGAGTATGGGTTAGCAGAGTGGGGCACTGCTCGCGGATATTTCCAAACAGAAAGGCTTCTAGCTCATTGTTTCTGCGAAGGATTAAATAACCTGACTGATATAGAGCGAGCCATTGCCTTTCCCACTCTCTGCTTATGTATGGTGAATTTTAAAGCACCATTCTTTCACTGGGTTAATAGGCGCTGAACTGAGTTGAAGTATCTAAGTTTGGGCCCATTCATGTCTTCGGAAAAGGGAAATAAATTAGAAAACAACAGCACAACAGAAAATAGGTGACGCAGCGGTAGTGTTGCTGCCTAAAAGCCCTGTCCCACGGTATGCGTTCATTCCAAGAGCTCTCCCGAGTTTAAAAAAAAAACTTGTGGTAAGTACGTACAAACTCGTGGTAAGCACGGAGAGGGTACGTCGGAGCTCGGGGACGTCTCTTAGTGGCTCGTAAGGCTAACGGCAGGTACTCGGGAAGACTCGCTAACGGCAGGTAAGCACGGGAAGACTCGTGAAGACTTTTCAACATGTTGAAAAATGTCCACGAGAGCCCCGAGTACCGACGAGTGGCCATTACCGTAAATCTCCGAGTTCGAATCGGGGCAAACTCGGGAGAACTCTTGGTATGAAATCGTACCGTGGGACAGGGCTTTTAAAGATCCAGAGACCCGGGTTCGATCCTGACCGGGCGTTGTCTTCACGGAGTTTGTACGTTCCCTCCGTGACCTAGGTGGGTTTTCTCCGAGACCTTCGGTTTCCTCCCACACTCCAAAGACGTACAGGTTTGTACGTTAGTTTGGCTAGGTCTAAATGTAAAATTGTCCCCAGTGTGTGCAGGGCAGTGTTAGTGTGTGGGAATCGCTGGTCGGCATGACTCGGTGGGCCGAAGGGCCTGTTTCCACGTTGTATTTCTAAACTAAACTAAACTAAACGACAAGCGTCTGCAGATGCTGGTTGTAATGCAGAGACTTTGTAAGGTCACATTTTGAATATTGTGAGCAGTTTGGGGCCTTTCTGAGGAACGATGTACTGGAGAGGGTCCAGAAGAGATTTACAAGAATGTGAGGCCTTGCATTTTAGAAAGCCTAACATGGGCATAACCTACACAGTGAAGGGTAGGGCTGTGGGGAGTGTTATAGACCAGAGGGATCTAGGAGTGCAGATAGGCCCTTGAAGGTGGCGTTACAGATAGATAGGGTCTACATCAGTCAGAGTATTGAGTATGGGAGGTCATGTTGGAGTTTTATAAAATGTTGGTGAGGCCGCATTTAGAGTATTGTGTTCAGTTCTGGGCACCATGTTACAGGAAAGATGTTGTCAAGTTGGGAAGGGTTCAGAGATGATTTACAAGGATGTTACCAGGACTTCAGGGGCTGAGCTACAGGGAGAGGTTGAGCAGGCGTGGGGACTCCTTGGAGGCTAGCATTCTTGGAGTGCAAGAGGATGAGGGGTGATATTATAGAAGTGTACAAGATCATGAGAGGCATAGATCGGGTAAACGCAGTCTTTTGCCCAGAGTAGCGGGATGGAGAACCAAGTTTGGTGTACTCACTGGAGTTTAGGAGGATGAGGGAAGATCTCAATGAAACCCACCGGATAGTGAAAGAGGACATAGGTTTGAGGTGAGAGGGGAAAGATGTAATGGGAACCTGAGGGGCAACTTTTTTACATGCAGTGCGGTGGGTGTATGGAACGAGCTGCCGGAGGAGGTAGCTGAGGCAGGTACTATCGCAATGGTTAAGAAACATTTAGTCAGGTACAGGTAAAGGGGAGGTTTAGAGGGACATGGGCCAAAAGTAGACAGGTGGGACTAGTGTAGATGGGGCATGCTGGTAGATGGGGCGCTTTTTGAGGAAGAATGTACTGGTGTTGGAGATGGCCTAGAGGAGTTTTACAAGAATGATCCCGGGGATGATTGGATTAATGTATGAGGAGCATTATGATGACTGTGGGCCTGCACCCGCTGGAGTTTAGAAGGATGAGGGAAGAACTCATTGAAACCTACCGGATAGACCTGGATAGAGTGGATGTGGAAAGGATGTTTCCACTTATGGGAGAGTCCAGAACCAGAGGCCATAGCCTCAGAATAAAAGGGCGTACCTTAAGAATGGAGACGAGGAGGAATTTCTTTAGCCAGAAGTACAATTGGACTATTAGATGTTTCCATCCTGGGTAACAGATTCTGACTGTCCACCCTATCTATGCCTCTCATCATTTTATATATTTCTCTCAGGTCTCCCCTCAACCTCTGGCGTTCCAGAGAAATCAGGTTTCAGGTTGAGATCAGAAAGACAATTTTCTAGTTTAGAGATCCAGCATGGCAGCAGGCCCTTCGGCCCACCGAGTCCATGCCGACCAGCGATCACCCCGCGCACGAGCACTGTCCCACGCACAAGGAACAATTTACAATTTTTACCTAAGTCAATGAACCCACAAACCTGTACGCCTTTGGAGTGTGGGAGGAAACCGGAGCACCCACCTGCTGTAAACCCACGGGGAGAACGTGCAAACTCCGTACGGACAGCACCCGTAGTCAGGATCGAACCCGGGCCTGTGGCGCTGTAAAGGGCCTGTCCCACTTGGGCGTCATTCGCGCGTCGCACAGAAGGCGCGCGGAGATTTTGTACATCCCAAAATCCTGGGGATTTACGCGTAACGCGCACCATGCACGCATCACGTGCGCGTCACGATGCCGGAGTCGTGTGTCGTAAATGATGTCGCGTAAAAAGATGCGCAATTGAGGCCCAAGTGGGACAGGCCCTTAAGGCCGCGACTCCACCGCTGCGCCACCGTGCCGCCAGTTGGTGTTTTACATAATTCTCACCGTTGCCGACAAAGGAGGAGGGGACGCGCAAGAGATTTACTGTAATGGGACCAGGAATGACACCAAACTAAAATTATGCATCACAAACACTAGATGATTCAGGAGAGATTTAATAGCTGTGTGCATAATCACAAAGGGCTTTGCAAGAGTAAAAATCGAGAACTTAAATAAGAAGAAAGCGTTTCCACTGGCAGTTTGGACAATAATACATCAATGATAATTGACAAACTATCAAAGGAGATGAGAATAATTTAATCTAGACAGTTGTTATTAGCTGAAATTCACCTCATAAAAAAGTGTGGCAGAGATTCAATGCTAGCCTTAAAAAATGAATTGGTTAGCAAATCAATCATTTGGATTGTGGTGTGGTAGTTTAATACTGGATTAGACCCTAGTGCCAACACCATCGGTTTTGAAAATGAGTTCCAATCTTATGTTCTAGTTTTAGTTTTATAGATACAGCACAGGATTAGGCCCTTTGGCCCACCAAGTTCTCTCCGACCAGCGTTCCCCGCACACTAACTCAATCCAACAAACACCAGGGACAATTTACAATTACGCCAAGCCAATTATCCTACAAACCTGTACATCTTTGGAGTATGGGAGGAAACCAGAGATCCCGGAGAAAACCCACGCAGGTCACGGGGAGAACATACAAACTCTGTACAGACAGCACCCCTGGTCAGGATCGAACCCGGGGTCTCTGGCGCTGTAATAGCCCTGTCCCACGGTACAAGATCATTCCAAGAGATTTAAAAAAAATCAAACTCGTGGTAAGCACGAAGAATGAACGTCGGAGCTCGGGGACGTCTCTTAGCGGCTCGTAATGCTAACGGCAGGTACTCGGGAAGGTAGGTAAGCACGGGAAGACTCGTGAAGATTTTTTCAACATGTTGAAAAATGTCCACGAGAGCCCCGAGTACCGACGAGTGGTCATTACCGTGAATCTCCGAGTTCGAATCAGGGCAAACTCGGGGGAGCTCTTGGAATGAACTCGTACCGTGGGACAGGGGTTCAAGGCAGCAGCTCCACCATGCCGTCCTAAGTCTATGATAGCTATGCTTCTCATAATTTTAGACACTTCCATCAGGTCTCACCTTAGCATCCGACACTCCAGAAAAAACTATAGTTCTTCCCCCTTTCTTCAACCCCCGTCCCCCCCCCCCCCCGTCCCCTGTGCCCCATCTGGACGACCTATTTCTCCCTCCCCTCCCCCTCCCCCCCCCTCCCCCCCCTCCCCCACCCCCTCCCCCTGCACCTCCACCTCCACCCCCCACCTACATTCCTTCCCCTGCCTTCACATTTCACAACTTATCTACCCTTTTGTCTCACACCTTCTGTTTTTCTATCGATGGCTTTGCCCAACCGTCTGCCTATTAAACCCCCACCGCCTGTTTTCACCAATTACCTGCCACACTTTGTCCTGCCCCTCCTCTCATCCAGCTTTCTTTCCTCCCCCCTACAATCAGTCTGAAGAGGAATCATAGAGTCCTAGAGTCATACAGCATGGAAACACGCCCTTCGCCGCAACTTGCCCACACCAACCAACATGACCCATCTACACTAGTCCCACCTGCCTGCATTTGGCCTGAATCCCTCTAAACCTCTTCAATCCATGTACCTGTCTAAATGTTTCTTAAATGTTGTGATGGTACTTGCCTCAACTACCTCGTCTGGCAGCTCGTTCCATACACCCACCACCCTTTGTGTGAATTCCTGACCCAAAATGTCACCAATCCATGTCCTCCAGAGATGCTGCAGAGTTACTCCAGCGCTTTGTGTCTTTCCAGCTTTGTCCAACCTCTCTTTACAGTTAATACCCTCTAATCCAGGCAACATCCTGGTAAACCTCTTCTGCACCTTCGCCAAAGCCTCCACATCCTGCTTGTAATGGAGGGACCGGAACTCTGCACAATCCTGCAAATGCAGCTGAAACAAAGCTCTATAAGGCTGCAACATAACTTCATGAAGATAGACACTGGAGATGGGTCTCGACCCAAAACGTCACCCCTTCCTTCTCTCCAGAGATGCTGCCTGTCCCGCTGAGTTGCTCCAGCATTTTGTGCCTATCTTCGGTTTAAACCAGCATCTGCGGTTCCCTCCTAAACGTGACCTCCTGACTCATACTCTCAATGCCATGGCTTATAAAGGCAAGCATCGGTTGGAAATACGCAGGTTGGATTGCGATATGCACGGTTAGATAGAGGACTGGTTAAAGAAAAAGGGAAAAGAGTAGGAATAAATGTGGAGAAAGAAATAGAGTTAACATTTCAGACCAAGGACCATTTATCGGATCACTTTCTAGTTCACATTTCGAGTATCTACAGCATTTTGCTGTGGGGTAATAAGTGGATCTTTGACAGGACTTTGGATAAGCTGTAATTTGCTTGAATGCTAGAGTAGGCTTGCGGGACCTCATTGTCTACTCATGCTTTCCATTTATATGTTCTTATGAATTATTCCAGCAATGAATACCTCCTGTCAAAATGAAGTGGATGTCACAGGCTTGCCCTTGGTTTTCCGCACTCACTGTGCTCATCGCCATTCGTTGCTGGAAGCTATTTCACGCAGCGGGGGAGTTGCTGCCTTAACAGCGCTTGCAGCGCCAGAGAGCCGGGTTCGATCCCGACTACGGGTGCTTGTCTGTATGGGCTTTGCACGTTCTCTGGGTTTTCTCCGAGATCTTCGGTTTCCCCCAATGAAGGATTGTAGGTTAAATGCCTTGGCCTAAGTGTAAATTGTCCCGAGTGTGTGTAGGGTGGTGTTAATGTGCGGGGATCGCGGGCCGGCGCGGACTCGATGGGCCGAAGGGCCTGTTTCCACGCTGTATCTTTCAACTAAACTAAACCAATCAGGACTAAGAAATAAAAGAAAAGTAATTCATTCCCCAATGACACCATAGTCATTCATTCTACGCCCTGTTCCCTTTACTGCCCTGATATTGAAATATCTGCCAATCTCTGCCTTGCGTATATTCAGCAATAGAACCTCCGACTCTCACCAACTTCTACAGATGCACCTTAGAAAGCATTTTATCAGTGTGGATCACAGCATGGTTTGGGAATAGCTCCATGCAAGACCACAAGAAATTGCAGAGAATTGTGGACGCAGCCCAGACCGTCACACAAAGCAACGGTCTGAGGAAGAGGTCTCGACCTGAAACGTCGCCTATTCCATTTCTCCAGAGATGCTGCCTGACCCGCTGAGTTACTCCGGCCTTTTGTGTCTGTCTTCCTCCCATTGACTCCGTTTACACCTCACGCTGCCACGGCAAGGCCACCAGCATCATCAAGGAGCAGTCGCACCCTGGCCATTCCCCCCTTCTCCCCTCTCCCATCAGGCAAGAGTGAAAATGCACACCTCCAGATTTGGGGACTGTTTCTTCCCAGCTGTTAACAGGCAACTAAAACATCCTATCAACAACTGGAGAGCATCCCTGAGCTACTACCTACCTCATTAGAAACTCTCGGACTATCTTTACTGGACTTTTCTTACACAAAACCTTATTCCTTTGTCATGTGTCTGTACACTGTGGATGGCTCGATTGTACAGCATGGATTCAGGCCCTTTGTGCCACTGAGTCAACGCTGACCATTGATCACCCATTAACACTAGTTCTATCTTATCCCACATTCTCATCCGCTCCCTACACACTAGGGACAATTTACAGAAGGCCGATTAATGTACAAACCCACACGTCTTTGGGATAGGGGAGGAAACCGGAGAGCCCGGAGAAAAATCCATGCAGGTCACAGGGAGAACGTACAAAACCCCACACTCAGACAGCACCCGAGGTCAGGATCCAACCGGGTTTCTCTGACGCGGCGAGGCAGCCGCTCCACCTGCTGCACCACCCCGTGCCACCCAAACTTTCAATCGATATCTTCGAACCGAACCGAGGAAAAGTTAAACCGGCAGTAGCCATTGACCCAGTGCAGGCATGGACCAGGCAAGGTGACCCGATCTTGGCCACGGGTCTGAACCTTTGCATGGACCCTTCTCCCATGGCCAGTGTTTGGGGGGGTGGTGGTGTCTCATTCTCCCACCCACCATCTCAAGATACCTTCAAGTTGACTTGCAGACTGGACGTCCATGTGTGTGCCTTTCCCCAATTAAAAAGCAACAAGGACTGCAGCAGCATTGGATTTGTCTGTCTGCTCACGGTCGCTTCACATTACGTGTTCTAATGGGACAGTCAAACCTACATCTAGTAGCTCCATTTAGTGTGGTTTAGTTTAGAGATACAGCGCAGAAACAGGCCCCTTCATCCCGCCAGGTCCGCGCTGACCAGCGTCCCCGCACACTGACGCTATCCTGCCCACACCGGAGACAATTTGCAATTTCACCAACGCCAATCAACCTACAGGTCCGCGCCTCTTTGGAGTGTGGGAGGAAAGCGGAGCTCCCGGAGAAAGCCCACGCGGGTCACGGAGGAGAAGGCACAAAGTCCGTGCAGACGGCACCCGTGAATCGGGATCGAACCCGGGGTCTCCGGCGGCGTAAGGCGGCAACTCTTCCGCTGCGCCACCGTGCCGCCCCAATCTTTTCCGCAATAGTTTGGCTTGAAGCAAAATATGTTCATGGCACGATGTCATATCAGGACCATCGCTTGCCAGCACGCATGGTGACAGATGGCAGTTAATATTCATTGATATTTTTCCTTTTTCTCAGAAATTATGCCAGCCTCCTGCAATGGCAAGATCTATATATATATGTATATATATATATATATATATTATTTTTTCCCCCCTCAATCAAATATTCCAAGAGTAGCTACTAACGTTATAATGTCCCACCATGGCCCTTTCTTTTTCCAGTCCTGCATTAGTGATCCCTGGACATGTGGTGGAGTTTGAGAGTCGCCAAGACACCATTTACTCTCCCAAGAATGCCATATGGTTTTGTTATGATTCATGGGTTCTGGAGCTCAATTCTACTCCATCCTTAGGCTCCGTTAGTGCTGACAGACCACTTTCTGGGCATCTGTCTGACTAAAATAAACACAGAGACAAAGTTATTGATGGCTTCGCCGGGCGGCTCTTAGAATAACACACACACACACACACACTCAGAAAATTGCTGGTACTTACCTGTGAACTTCTTTACCAGTCGTAAGTGCTGGCCACGGAAAGACTTCAAGGCAGATGTTGACAATCCATTGCTTCGAAAGCTGCCCTTTTGTGAGTGCTCTTATATACGGAGACATCAATGAACGTGGAGAGTGTCCATGACTTTCTCAATAAAAAGAAGCCTTCTCATTCACACTTTGCGCTGAGCGTTGGACGAAATGGTAACGTTTCTCTCCACTCTTTAGACTCCATACTTTAGGGATACAACATGGGAACAGGCCCCTTGGACAACTGAGTCTGCGCCGACCAGCGATCATCCCGCACGCCAGCACTATCCTACACGCACTAGGGGACAACGTACAATTGCGCCAAAGCCAATTGACCTACCAATCTGTACGTTTTTAGAGTGTGGGAGGAAACCGGAGCACCCGGAGAAAACCCACGCAGGTCACGGAGAGAACGTGCAAACTCCGTACAGGCAGCGCCCCTAGTCAGGATCGAACCTGGGTCTCTGGCGCTGTAAGGCAACAACTCGTGGGAGAGTCTCGGACTAGAGGTCATAGCCTTGGAATTAAAGGACTTTCTTCTGGGAAGGAGATGAGGAGAAATTTCTTTAGTCAGAGTGTGGTGAATCTGTGGAATTCGTTGCCACAGAAGGCTGTGCAGGCCAAGGCAGTGTATATTTTTAAGGCGGTGATCGATAGGTTCTTGATTAGTACAGGTGTCAGACGTCATGGGGAGAAGGCAGGAGACTGGGGTTAGGGGGGAGAGATAGATCAGCCATGATTGAATGGCGGAGTAAACTTGATGGGACAAAAGGCCTTATTCTACTCATGGCTTTATGACTCATAACTCTACCGCTGCCGCCCTTTCACTATTATTTTAAAGCTGGTTACAGAAAGAATAAGGAAGGCTGTGTTAATGCAATATGTGGGCATTGTTGGCAAGGCTGGCATTTAATGTCCAAACCAAGTTGCTCTGAAGAGCAGTTTGATGCAATTGGATTTCTGGCCAGGCCAATGAAGAGCAAACGTGTTGGCGACATTACGATCACTTAATGATACTCATTAACAGATGTTTTAACAACCGAATTCAAATTCTTCAAACTTCCTTGTTGGCTCTTGAACTCATGTGTCCGTGAACTGATGCTCCAAGATTAGTAGTCTGGTCCACGTGATTGTGATATCACTACATAATTGAGTCTAGAATAAATGAAGAGAGAGACACACGGGAGACCGCTAGTGCCGGAATCGTACGTCAATGGGTCAAATAGTGCGGAAACAGGCCCTTCAGCTTAAACGATCCATGCCAACCGAGGTGCTCCGTCTAAGGTTGTCCCACCTGCCCTCAACTGGCCAAATTACCCTTCCACATCATTCCTATCCATGTACCTGTCCAAGTGTCTTTTAAATGCCGTTATTGTACCTGCCTCAAGTTCCTCCTCCGGCAGCCCGTTCCATATCCCCACCACCGCATTAAGTCGTTACCCTTCTCACCTTAAAACTACGCCCTCTGCTTCTTGATTTTCACGATTCTAGGTGAACCGAGACAAAATTCAAAGCGCCGGAGGAACTCAGCAGGTCAGGCGGCCTCTGCGGAAGGAATTGACAGGCGATGACACATGTTCGGACCCTTCTTCAGATCGATGGAGCTGAGGGGAAAAAGCAAGGGGAAGAGGTCGGGCGGGAAAAAAGGCGAGCATTAGGTGGTTTCAGATGAGGGGGGATGTTTGGCCGTTCGCTGGAGAAAGGAACAAAGGCTAGAAGCGAAATGGAAACAAAAGGAGGGTGGCACGGTGGCACAGGATAGAGTTGCCCCCCTACAGCGCCAGAGATCCAGGTTCAATCCTAACTACGGGTGCTGTCTGTACGGAGTTTGTACGTTCACCCCGTGACCCCGTGGGCTTTTCCCGGGTGCTCCAGGTTTCCTCCCACATCCCAAAGACGTGCGGGTTTGTCGGATAATTGGTTTCTGTAAATTTGCCCCTAATGTTTAAGGAACGGATGAGAAAGTGGGATAATCTCGAACTAGTATGAATAGGGTGGCACGGTGGCGCAGCGGTAGAGTCGCTGCCTTGCAGCGCCAGAGGCCCACGTTCGATCCTAACTGCGGGTGCTGTCTGTGCGGAGTTTGTACGTTCTCCCCGTGACCCCGTGGGTTTTCTCCGGGTGTTCCGGTTTCCTCCCACACTCCAAAGACACACAGGTTTGATTTGGTAAAATTGTAAATTGTCCCCAGTGTGTAGGATAGTGTTCGGCTAAGAGGTGATCACTGGTCGGCATGGCCTCGGTGGGCCGAAGGGCCTGTTTTCACGCGGCATCTCCAAACTAAACTAAACTAAAAAGGGTGAAATGTGGAATCAGATAAGGAAGGAAGAGGAGGAATTAAATGGTGAAACCAGAAGGAGAGATAGTAGATGGAAGGGAAAGGGAAGGATTGGGAACGAGCAGGGGAATGAAGGAAAATAGGGAGAGGGGATGGAACTGGGTTATAGGGGCATTGGTGGAAAGATATGCGCACAGGTTGTGGGAGTCGGAGGGTATCTGAAATCGGAGAACTCAATGTTCATACTTCTAGGTTGTAAGCTGCCCAAGTGGACTATGAGGTTCTGTTTGCTGGTGGCCTTACTCTGGCAGTGGTGGAGGCCAAGGCCATAAAGGTTGACATGGACATGGGGAGTCCAAATTATATTATTATTGCAAGGGGAGTTCAAACACTATATTATTATTGCACTATCCACTTTTTATTTTCCCCCGTTATGTACCATGTTTACATATTCACATATTCTGTTGTGCTGCAGCAAGTAAAAGGGCTGTCCCACTGCGGCGACCTAATTGCCGAGTTTAGAAGAGTTTAGGAGAGTTTGAAAAAATGTCATGTTGAAGACCTCCTTCGACTATGTAGAAGACTAACTACGACCACCTTTGAATACCTTCGATTACCTTCGACTATCCTCGATTACCTACGATTAACATGCCGACCTACTACGGCCTACTTGAGTCGAGGGCAAACTCGCCAGAACTCGCGGATTAGGTCGCTGCAGTGGGACAGCCCCTTAAGAATTTCATTGTCCCATCCGGGACATATGACCACAAAACCCTCTTGACTTTTGCCTCAAATTGTCCAGCAACTGGGAGATCCTGCAGGCCTTGGCCAACAGGGTGCGAGTCTACATTTGGTTTTGCTGATGTAGAGGACGCCACATCGAGAGTAGCGAATGCGATAGATGAAATTGGAAGAGGCGTTAAGTAAACCTCCGTTCACGTTTTATCAATTAGATGCATTGTGATGGATTCGCAACTTCTTCAGCTCCTGGTCGCCATTTTAGCAATTCTCCTCATCGCCTCACACAGACAGTAGTAGTCAGAGGCAATTATGGAGAGGTTGAGAAGGCTAAGATTTTTTTCCTTGGAGCGCAGGAGACCTATAGAGGTGTGATCTTATAGAGGTGTGTAAAATCATGAGGGGAATAGATAGGGTGAATGCAGAGGGTCTTTTAGCCAGGACAGGGGAATCCAGAACCAGAGGGCATCGGGTTTAAGGTGAGAGGGAAATGATTTAATAGGAACCTGAGGGGGCAACGTTTTCACTCAGAGAGTGGTGGGCATATGGAACAAGGGGGTAGTTGAGGCAGGTACTATAACAGCATTGAAAAGACACTTGGACAGGAATATAGATAGGAACGTTTCGAGGGAATGTAGAAACAAGGAATTGCGGATTTGGGTTTATACCAAACATAGAGACAAAATGCTGGAGTTACTCAGTAGGCCAGGCAGCGTCTCTGGAAAAAGAACTTTTAGATTAATTATTAATGTTATTCAGATTGGAGAGATACGGGCCGAACACAAAAAAAATGGGACAAGCTTATGGGGTGCATCTTGGTCAGTTTGGACGAGTTGGGCCGAAGGGCCTGTTTCCATGCTGTTTGACTGGACACAAAAGTCCCATTAGCCTGCATTTGGTCCTTAACTTTCTGGGCCTTTGTGATACAATAAACCCAGCGACAGAAGCAAATCTCCCTGTGAGGAGCAAACTGGCTTCATTACCTCTGCACCTTCCCAGCGCTATCAAAAGCTTGCGGAAGAACTAACCGCTCACAACCTTGCAAGCTGCAATTATATTTCTGCCAGCGGCAATAGCCGTTCAGTAGCACCATTTGATCGATGATTTTTGCCGATCTGTTCTCCGCTAAATTTAACCGACATCTCGGAAGCAAAGGTTCACACCGAATTTGCACACCCAAGGCAGAGTGGGCAGCTGAACGGTGTCACTATGTGTCACCCTCACACCTCCTTTGCATCACCTCTTGAGTTTGGCATTCTGCCTCATGTATTTTTAATAGACAGACACTTAACTCAAGCTTGACTTGAGTTTTCATTGGCTTGTCCAGCAATATGTACAGAGTGAAATGTTTCATTTCACTTCAACTGCTGCCGAGCGTTCGAGTGCATTATCTTTGACGGAACTGAAAGCAGGAAGCACAGTGTGGTGTTCCATTCATTACTGCGCAGGATACGCTGAAACCTTTGTTGTACAGGGCAGATCTTTCCGTTTGCCCTTGAGATCTGGTGACATTGGCATGGCTACATCTATTGCCTCCCACATCTCACAGTCTGGAGACGTTGGAGCCTCACAGCGCAAGAAACCCGGGTTCAATCCTGACTACGGGTTCTGTCTGTACCGAGTTTGTCGGCTCTCCCCGTGACGTGCGTGGGTTTTCTCCGGGTGCTCCGGTTTCCTCCCGCACTCCAAAGACGTGCAGGTATGTTGGCTAATTGGCTTGGTTAAAATTATAAATTGTCCCTAGCGTGTGTGGGATAGAAGTGTTAGTGTGCGGGGAGCACCGGTCGGCGCAGAGTCAGTGGGCCGAAGGGCCCGTTTCCGGTCAGCATGACTCAACGGGCCGAAGGGCCTGTTTGCACATTGTATTCCCCATGACTCTAACGATCATGGTCACAGTGGCACTGGTGGAGGTGCTGCCTCACAGCGCCAGAGGCCTGGGTTCGATCCTGACCTCGGGCGCTGGCTGTGTGAAGTTGGCGTGTTCTCCCCGTGGGTTTCCTTCGGGTGCTCCGGTTCCCTCCCACGTTCCAGTAACGTACAGATTTGCCGATTGGCTGGCCTCTATGAATATGTTTGGTGCGGAGTCGGTGGGTCGATGGGCCTGTTTCCATGCTGTATCTCGAAACTCATTTGAGAGGTTCCCTTGTGAATCTCACCGATTTCAGTTCACTTCAAGCTCCTCAAATCAAACTCTTTTGAACTCTGCCTTATTGCTGATGGCAGCCACATTCACCACTCCACTGCTAAACGATAACTTTTATCTCAAGATTATAAAGACCTTGGACCTTGAAATTGCATCTGACCCTAACATTGGAGCACTAAGTACCTGCTGCATTCAGTGCTAACACCCACATTGATCTCCTGAGAGAGTTCTGTGAAATTGGTCCAAATGCCACTTACACCAGCACCACGGCGCTGTTCCTCGAAACTAAACTAAAACTTAAATTGGGAATGTGGTTCTTATCAGAATGTGGCTCTTAGCAGCCACAGAACAGCCGCAGGCAATGGGGTTGAGGGGATATGTGTGGGAGCGAGGGGCACAGTGGTCCCTGGTATGCTTGGCAGAGCCTCCTTTGGGCTCCAAGTCACTGCGAGGTGCAAGCTGATCAAAGGACCACTGCTCAGAGCATGGTGTTCTGTGGAAGGTAGACAGAAAATGCTGGAGAAACTCAGCGGGTGAGGCAGCATCTATGGAGAGCAGGAATAGGCGACGTTTCGGGTCGAGACTTAGGCTGCCTCACCTGCTGAGTTTCTCCAGCATTTTTTGTCTACCTTCGATTGTTCCAGCATCTGCAGTTCTTTCTTAAACATGGTGTTCAGTAGCGATAGTTCAAGGAGGCCGTGAAGAGTTAAGGAAGAACCATTGCTCCATTCTGTATATGGCTGTCCACTGAAAACAAAGGCTATGTGAAGGACATTAATGTGGCTGTCTCATTAATGGCCATCTCATCTACTGAAGGTGACAGCTGGTCGTGTTGCTGCCTCACAGCGCCAGAGACCCGGGTTCGATCCTGACCTTGGGTGCTGTCTGCGTGGAGTTTGCACGTTCTCCCTGTCACCGTGTGATTTTTCTCTGGGTGCTCCGGTTTCCTCCCACATCCCAAAGAGGCATGGGTTTGTAGATTGTGTGTAGGAAGGAACTGCAGATGCTGGGTTCAAACGGCAGACACAAAATGCTGGAGAAACTCAGCGGGACAGGCAGCATCCCTGGAGAGAAGGAATGGGTGATGTTTCGGGTCGAGACCCTTCTTCAGACCTTCTTCGGGGGTTTGTAGATTAATTGACATCTGCAGAAAACATTGCCCTTAAAATGAAAAGGGAGTGCATAACGGAGGACTAGTGTAAGTGGGCGATCGATGGTCGGTGTGGAGTCAGTGGGTCAAAGGACCTGTTTCCATGTTGTATCTCGAGACTAAACCTACAGCAGCCAATATTTATGCATCAGATTAATCTTCAGTTACTGATCTTGCGCACTGTCGCTGGACTTCGCACTGCCTAGTCATGCTGGTATTCGTCAACATAAATCATTTAAACAAATAATATTATTCTGTGCGTAACATCCAAATTTAAGGGCAGCACGGTGGCACAGTGGTAGAGTTGATGCCTTACAGCACCAGAGACCCGGGTTCGATCCTCACTACAGGTGCCGTCTGTACAGAATTTGTACGCTCTCCCCGTGACCCGCGTGGCTTTTCCCCGGGATCTCCAGAGATGTGCAGGTTTGCAGGTTAATTGGCTTGGTATAATTGTAAACCTTCCTTATATGTAGGTATGTTACAAAACTTACCTTCAGCGGCGCTGCAGTTCCTCCAATGCCCATGTGCGTGACTTTGGCGCCTTTGAGAGGGGGGGGGGCGGGTTTAAAATGCGGTTTTCTCCAGACTATTCAAATCGATTTTTCTCAGGGTGTTTAGTTGCTGAAAAGAAATCGCTCCGACATTTGTTTTATGAAGTTATTTTTAAACTACGCTGGATAATTTATTAGCAGGAGTAAATTAAAAATCATCTTGTAAAGCCGTGAACGGCGACAACGGGACAGATCTCACGTACGGGACAAAGCAAGGTACACCGTTTATTTCATCTTGCTTCTTAGGATGCCTTTAATCAAAGTTTCATGTTGCGAAAAGGTGACTTAGAAAAGATACGAACCAGCAGTATTTGGGGTTTTATGCCGACTGCGGTTTAAATTCACCGCAACCGCAATGTTCCAGTCGATCGCTTGCCACAAAATCTCACTCGCAAGATTTTTTAAATGGCCATTAATTTATGGGAATTTAACACTAAATTCCTTCCATTTGGCCTATAAATTCATGACAATGAGATTTAAAAAATCATGTTATATTGTGAATTCTTGTGTGAATGTTATTTGGACACTTAGGCTATTTACAAATGTTCATCTTTTCTTAAGAAATGGATAGATGTTTAGATCTAGTAATTGAATTTTGTAATTAGCTACAATTAAGTAACTAACTAATTATATGCTTTAATTTCAGGTCATTCAAGTAAGATTGTTTCATGTTTGTTTCAGAATACTTCAATCTATAATAACTGAAAATTTCTTTCAGCTCTCTTAATTTTTAAGAAAGTTATGGGCTTTTGACTGTCCTCGATCACAGCTTTTGTGTTAAGTCAATGGAAAGCAATAGGGAACAAGATGCTAATTTCCGAGTATGAAAATAGCCATACCTTTTTTTAATACTGAAGATATGAAAGTGAATTAGGTGTCAAATTAAACTTATTTTTATGCTTTATCTGATGGGATAAATTGCAGACTTGATTTTTAAAATCTCAACATTTTGTAACATTGCTACTTAGTGTGTGCAGGACAGTGTTAGTATGCGTGGACGGCATGGACTCGATGGGCCGAAGGACCTGTTTCCACGCTGTATCCGTAACCTAAACTACAGTAAACTAAACTAAAGGGAAATATAAGTGTGTTAATGTATTAATAGAATAACATCCAATACTCCAGCACCCTGTACTTTACTCAAGATTCCAACACCTGCAGTTCCTTGTGCATCCATCCAGGTCGTGACTCTGCCAGATTAATAGCCTTTGACTGTAATGCCTGTTATGACCCCTCGACATCCATAAATATTTTACAGCAAATAAAGCCACATCACTTTTGCAAAGTAGCAGCTTATTGAACGCTTGTCCCCAATCTAAAGTCATTTAGAAACATAGAAACATAGAAAATAGATGCTGGAGTTGGCCATTCGGCCCTTCGAACCAGCACCGCCATTCAATATGACCATGGCTGATCATCCAAAATCAGTAAATCAGTGCCCCCGTTCCTGCTTTCTCCCCATATCCATTGATTCCGTTAGCCTGAAGCGCTAAACCCAACTCTCTCTTGAAAACATCCAGTAAATTGGCCTCCTCTACCTTCTGTGGCAGAGAATTCCACAGATTCACAACTCTTTAGGTGAAAAAGGTTTTCCTCATCTCAGTCCTAAATGGTCCACCCCTTATTCTTAGACTGTGACCCCTGGTTCTGAAACCCCCCCAACATCGGGAACATTTTTCCTGCATCTAGCCTGTCCAATCCCTTAAGAATTTTACATGTTTCTATAAGATTCCCTCTCATCCTTATAAATTCCAGTGGATACAAGGACCAAGGACAAAAGGACAAGGACAAGGACAAAGGACATTTATTGTCACATACACCAGTTGGTGTAGTGAAATCTGTCTCGCCATGCAACACATAGATAAAGATAAGACATAACATTAAAGAATTTAACATAAAACATAATAAACATCCCCCCACAATGGTTCCCACTGTGAGGGAAGGCACAAAGTCCAGTCCCCATCCCCTTGTCCACCCATAGTCGGGCCTATTGAGGCCTCCACAGTCGCTGCTACGGGGCCCGATGTTTCAGGGCCTTCTTCGCCGGGTGATGGTGCTCCGACGACGGGAGAACCCTCTCAGCGGCTCAGTTTGCCTGTAACGGTCGCACTCCTTGCTGGAGACCGCGGCTTCCGACGTCAACAGGCCGCGCTGGATGGAGCTCCACAACTGGCGATCTCGCCGAGAGATCCCAGGCTCCCGATGTTAAAGTTCAGCGCCGGCCGCCCCACGGTCCCGCAGCTCCGCGATGTTCTCCTGCGGTCTTCAGCTCACCAGCGCTGTGCCACTGCCGAAGCCATGGTTAGGGCGGTCCCCCCAGGAAACGCCGCTCCAGGCCCACTGGTAGGCCGCGAGGACGGGCCGATGGTGCAGCCCGGAGAAAGCTGCCTCTCCGACCAGGTAGGGACCCTAGAAAGCAGTTTCCCCCTTCCCCTCCCCCACCCAAGACCAGTCGACCAATTATTTCATTATATGACAGTCCCGCCATCCCGGAAATTAGCCTGGTGAACCTACACTGCACTCCCTCAATAGCAAGAATGTCCTTCCTCAAATTAGGAGACCAAATCTGCACACAATCCTCCAGGTGCTGTCTCACCAGGGTCCTGTGCAACTACAGTAGGACCTCCTTGCTCCTATACTCAAATCCTCTCGCAATGAACCTCAAAATGAGCCTCGAAATGAGTTTTAGTAAACTTGTCAATATCCAACTTAAGAGGATTGTGTCTGCTCAGTTCAGTTTAGTTTACTGTCACATGTACTGAGGTGCAGTGAAAAGCTTTTGTTGCGTGCTAGCCAGCCAGCGGGAAGACAACGCATGATGACAATCGAGCCATTTACACTGTACAGATAAATGATAAGGTAATAAGGCATAAGTAATAGAAGCAGAATAAGCCCACTTGGCCCATCATTACTCTGCCATTCTATCATGGTTGATCAATCTCACCCTCATAACCCCATTCTCCTGCCTTCTCCCCATAGCCCCTGACACTCATACCAATCAAGAATAGTAAGATTAAATGAGAACTTACCAGTTTGAAGTTTGATCTTTATTTTATGAGGAGTTACGATGAGGGATTACGTGAAGACCCCGCCAGGACGCATGCGCGACATTCTTCAAAGCAGTGGTGTGAAATCACAGATACCAGAGTAGACTAATATAGTAAGATAAGAGAGAACTTCCATACCAGTTGAACTTTATAATAGAGGGTTTTGGGAGCGGAGGGCACGTAATCCCTCATCGTAACTCCTCATAAAATAAAGATCAAACTTCAAACTGGTAAGTTCTCATTTAATCTTACTATTTTACTTCGGAGTCACGTGAGTGACTACGTGAAGATTTCAAAGCTCTGTGATTTCATGCCCTGGAAATGAGACCATGCTCACACACTGCCATTCTGGGACGGAGGATGAACGTATTTCACACACGACACTGTGCTGAAAAACAATAAAGGTATTATTCATACCAAAAAATAATATGCCCCACATTGGGTAATTTATTTTACAGAAGTTAATTTTTCCCTGCAAACGTCTCAGGATCGGCCACGGGTTTATTATAAAGCATTGAATGCGTTCATTGCTCCACCCCGCTGTGGCAAGGATGTGGTCCATAGGAACTCCCATCATCCTAGCGTCCGATGTAGATGCAGCCCTGTTGGAGTGAGATTTGAAACATTAGTATTCACCACTGCACGTAATACCACCCGAACCATCTGGATATGGTTTGCACTGTGACCTTAGGTGAGGGCATTTATGGCTAATGAGAAAGCTCTCTCCGTGCCCATAAGTGTCTTGGTGACTATATATTGGAAAATAGGTGTCACTATGCAGGGCCGACTATCTGCAGGATAGGCCAGAACTCTAATATTGGCCAAAGGAACCGGGTCAGTCTTGTTTAAGTACCCCTGTATGTAGCAGGTTATCTGCCATTTGTGACAGACATGACGTCCTATTCTAGCTTGTGTAAGGACTGGACCGTTGTGCTGATCCAAGTGCCATAATCATTCCCATCTAGGATATTAGTTTGTCCAAGTGAGCCCCGATATTGGTGTCCATCCTCGTAACATGGTGTACTACCTATGTCCCATATATAGGTTGTATCTGGACCTGGGGGGAATAGAGTACAAATACCCTCATTCGTTTAGGTACTAGTGGGTGTGATCCTATAGCTAAGGTGATCACTCCCTCTGCCCAGATATTAGATAGGGCACTCCTTGCACAATAATGGCACTGTAACTCAATCCTTCATCGAAATGAAGGGTGGCCAGAACTCCACACTTCAGTGTTGGTGGCTGAGTCAAATGTAGTGTTCGTCCTGGTGCAGAACACTTCCCATTTCCTGACATATGTCAGGTACTGTCTTCTCGTGGACTCCCTGCACGACGCTGAGATGGCATTGATCGTTCCTGTCGGAGAGTCCGTATCCCAGAAATGGCCTGTTCAGAAACTGCAAATCAACAAGTTCATACAGTCATGGCATGGATACTTTCCCGCACGGGGTGTGCCAACCTCCTTGGCCGTTGTTGATCCAGATGCAGGGTTCTGAGACCATCTTTGTACTGTTGGGAACCATGGTACCCGTTGCGGCGTCTTGTTTAATTATTGTAAGACTCGCCTGATGAGGCAGAAGGGGAAAATGCATAGCAAAACAAATCCCCCCCCCCCAATGCAGCGAGAAATCGTCCATCGCTGCTGCCCCTGGGTCTGGTTCCCAAGCAACATATGTTGGTAGTTGGTGAATTAGTCCGGATGGAAAAAAGGTCGATATCTGTGTCCCATACCGGTCTATAATATCTGTAAAACACTTTCCGATCCAACATCCATTTAATGTTGTCGTTGAATTTACGTGACCTGATGTCTGCCACTGTATTTAGCTGACCTGGAAGGTAAGTGGTTGAGATCCAAATCTCTCTCCCAGACACCAGTGCCAGATATTATTAGGCAATTCATCACATGATATCGACTTTATTTCACCCATATGATTATATATAGGCCCCCCAGTGTGGTATCAATCTGTACCGTACATGCAACTGGTGCTCATCTGAGCAGTAGGCCCTGAGTCCATGAAACGCTCCCAGCATTTCTAGATAATTAATTCCTAGTGCTTTAAACAGAATAATTTTTGTGCACTCTTCTGCCACCACAACTTGTGGTGGTATTAGTTGCTCCCCAACCTTTAGCACTGGCATCAGTCTGTAATGTACCCTAGGGATATTGAATGGGGTGATGGGGTTAGGATAATATGGAACATTTCTATCCACCAGTTTAATTCTAATTTACTTTCCCTGGTAGTTGCATAGGCCTATTGAAATGGCCTGTATGATTTTTGAGAGCTAAAATTTCCCTCTTCCAGGTTTTAATAATGGAGTGGTCCAATTGTGCTGCTGGGAACACAGCCACCAATTCCCAAGCACACTTGCTCCTTGCCGAATGGATGGTTCCCTGATGCCAGTGAGGCTTTTGCATACTCCCATCAAGTCTGTCACTTTGTTTGGTGGCAGGGTTGATAGACATATGAACAGAGTCAATAGTGAACCCCAAATAATCCATGGTAGTGGAGGGTTTCCAATTTTTGATTTATCTGGATGTACGTTAAATCTCTGTGTTGTGGATGATACCACCAATGTAGCCAGCTCCAATTTTCACCTACAAGAGAATATCATCAAGGTAAGCCATGACGATATGGTTATGTTTCTTTAAGTATGCTAAAGCTGGTTTTAATAAATTTGTAATAGCCTGGGTGCTGATGACAACCCATTGGATAAGGCATACTGCCATTGCTGTCCCATCCAGATAAATTTCAGGTATTACGATGACCTGTGTGTGACAAACGTGTCTAATTTGAAATGGGCATACTGAACGGAAGTATTTAGTTTCGGTCAAATCTGTAATGATACGGCAACCACCATCTTTTTAGTTTTTTGTAAATATATTTGATACGAACTTTTGAAATTCTCTGATTGTTTTCTCATCCCTTTTGTGTTTAGTCTTAACAGTTCAGCATGGCCTGCTGTTCTCTCTTTTTGTGAAGTATGAACTTCCTGCTAGGCGTATGCTGAACTGGGACGGTAGTTCGTATACAAATTCAATTTTGTAATTCTGAATACTTCCGAGTATGTAAAAGTTCAGAGGTAAAAGTGCAGCACACATGATGAAACAAGTGCAACCGTCCCCCAACTTTAATGAATCGGACATGCAATGTTTTTTAAGACAACCAGACCCCACCTACCTCCATGGTTACCGGTGTTGTGTGGGTTGTCTCCGCAGTTGTTTCTTCTGGTATTGTGTTGCTGCGTTGTGGGGTTGGCGCGTTTTCCATGAAGGCCGGCAGGGCCATGGTCTGAAAGACCGCTGTGCAGGTGGGCCGGCCTTTGAGCTTTCACCACCAGATGGTCTTCCATAGCACCGATGTCTGGTGGGTGTGTAGGGTGCTGCCGCTGTTGATAGTGGGTTTTAGAGGTGCTTGGCACCTTGATCAGGCCTATAGCCTTGGCTTCCTCATGCAGGTCTTTCACCTGCTTCGGGAGGTCCCCCAACAACAATTTTGGCGCCTGTGTGCTACTTGTCTTGCATAATCCGCACTTCTTGATGATGCTCTTCCTGTAACTGTAAATCATCCACTGAGTATTACACAGTCTGCTAGAGGCATCACGTAACTCTCCAGGCAAATCAACCCCATCAGTTGTCCTGGTACTGCTGTGATTTTAGCAGGCAGCAGTTTCCTCTGGAGGCTTCACCTCCTGGCTCCTTATAGATGGGCTCCTGTTGCCCCAGATGGGGTCATAGACCTGCTGGTACTTAAGAGAAAATGGAGTTTCTCTGGAGCATGTACTTCCCAGCCATAAAGTTAATGGCTTGCTACCTGTAGCTGGTTTGTAGCCATGTATTTTGTACTGGCTTGCAGCTTTGTATAGGCAGTCCTCTTGAGTTGATACAGCATGTGTCCCACAATCTTCTGCTGCTCTCTCTTCTGGCACCCCTCACAGTTGACTGTTCAGCCATTGCCCCTTCTTCAGGTCAGCCCAGCACTGACCCCTAATGCTCCCCTGCGAAGAGGGTGAGACATTTGGCAGTCCTTGAAAGGATCCTGCCGTGGGTCTGCGAAGAGACCCACTGTGACTCTGCCCCTGCATAAGCAGGTCACGCTGGAGCACTGCTCCCCCACCCGCTCCCGCGGGAAAGACGCCCGCCGTCGCTATCCGTGAACGGCGTGTCTTCAGGTCCGGACCCAGCCGAGTCAACGGACCTGTCCGACTTCCGGGTGGTTTTGGGCCGCCGACCGCGGCGCACCTGCGGTCTGTTTGCGGCGAGAAGCCGGGAGCTGCTGGCAAGCACCTGCAGCTCTGGAGAGACGGCACGCTGCTGGCTGCTTCCACAGCAGCGGTATCAGCTGCTGCTCTCCCCTGCGCGACTCCATGGTGCTTCCTCCTGAAAAAGAAATCACACCGAGTCGCCACGCTCACCAGAAAAGGTAAGACTTACCTTCAGTAATTTTTCAAAATTCGCGCTGGAGGAGCGGCGCTCCTCCCGACTGTCGCTTCCGCAATGCGTTCGACGATATGTCGCGCATGCGTCCTGGCGGGGTCTTCACGTAGTCACTCACGTGACTCCGAAGTAAAATCTATCCATCTCTGCTTTACAAATATCCCTTGACTTGGCCTTCACAGCCAAGGGACAAGGGATAGATGATCGGTCCCATTTAAATGTTGCCGACCCCCTTTTCGGAAAGACCAATCAGAGGAATAGTTGTCGAAGAGTAAATATCCTCTCCAAATTCACCGTGCCAAAACCTCTCGGGACCTCAATGTGTTTGAATAAAGTCCCACCTCACTACTCTAAACGGGACCTAGTCTGTCCAAGCTTTTCTCAAAAGGCCTGTTGAGAGTCACAGAGTTGCCCTTTTGCCCAACTTGCCCATGCCAACCAACATGCCACATCTACACTAGTCACACCTGCCTGCGCTTGGCACACATCCCTCCAAACCTATCCTAGCCATGCACCCATTACATGCTTCTTATGCAATAGTAGCTGCCTCAACTACCTCCTTCGGCAGCTTGTTCCACCCCTTGTGTAAAAAAGTTACCCCTCAGGTTCCCATTAAATCTTTCCCCCCTCACCTTAAACCTCTAGTTTTTGATTCCTCTGCTCTGGGCAAAGGTCTGTACGTTTACTCGATCTATTCCTGTCATGATTTTGTACACTTCAATAGGATATACCCCTCATCCTCCTGCGCTCCAAGGAATAGAGTTCCAGCCTGCTCAATCTCTCCCTGTAACCTCCCAGTCCCTCAAGTCCTGGCAACATCCTGGTAAACCTTCTCTGGACCCTTTCAAGCTTGACGACATCTTTCCTATAGCATGGTGACTAACACTGAACACAATACTCTAAATGTGGCCTCACCGACGTCTTATACAACTGCAACGTGACCTCCCAACGTCTACACTCAATACTCTGACTGATGAAGGCCAATGTGCCAAAAGCCTTTATGACCACCCTATCTACCTGACGCCATCTTCAAGAAACCATGTACTTGCACTCCTAGATCTGCTCCAGTTATTGCTACAGATATTACTTTTGGTAAACCTTCTCTAATTTGCTTTCAAGGAGATCACTTCTGTGCACAATGTTCCAGGTGGGGTCTCGCCAACAATCTGTACAACTCTTGGGGTTGTACAGATAACTCCCTGAGAGTGCCAAAGCAAGGAGATAGAGTGGTAAAGAAGGCACATGGCATGCTTGCCTTCATAGTTCAAGGCATTGAATATGTCAAATGCAGCTATACAGGAGTTTGGTTAGGCCGCATTTAGACTACAGCGTCCAGTTCTGGTTATTACTGGAAGGATGGAAAGTCCTTGGAAAGGGTGCAGAGGAGGTCTACCACAATGATGTCTGGATCAGGGGTGTATTAGCTACAGGGAGAGATTGGACAGACATGGAACATCGGAGGTTGTACGGAGACCTGATAGAAATCTATAAACTCATGAGAGGCACAGATAGGGTAAACAGTCAGAATACTTTTCCCAGCACGGTAAACTAGAATACAAGCCGGCATAGTTTAAGGTGAGGTGCAAAGTTTAAAGGAGACTAGACCCAAGTGGGACCCGTTGGCACCGTTCCCCCAACGTAATATTCCACCACTCACCCGATCCCCCAACGTAACCTGTTCCCCAACGCAATATTCCACCACTCACGCATAGCCCCCAACTGCGCAGGCGCGGAGAGAGGGGGAGAAGTGGGGAGAAGGGGTGGAGACAACTTTTAAGAAGGCAGACAACCTTTAATAAACCAGAGATACACAGCTGTGAAGTTCGGCGGACATTTAACATTACCAGTCGGTTATCCTTGGTTCTGGAAACTCTTGCTTGCATTTTTTTTCCCCAATAAGCCAATGAAAATGACCGGTCAGCACAGGCGATGAACTAAAACTACCTACGACAACCTCGACTGCCTACAACTACATGGCGACCCCACAACAACTGCACCTTCGACTACAGGATTATCGATAATCCCCATGGCGACCAATTTTTGGTCGCAAAAAAATGTTTAACATTACGGCGACCATACTGAGGCCACGACTAGTTCCCAGAATGCGGGAACTCCTCGCGACCATGAAGGAGACTCACTAGAGACCACCAACGAACATGTGGCGACCATGTGTCGAGCACAGAGTCTCTTGCACTCGCCTAAAAAGTCGCCTAAGTGGGACAGGCCCATAACAAATCTCTCGTTGCGCTCGGTAAAGAGTGTTGACGGGGAGTTTCTGTTTATACGCTGCTAAGTGCCAGTGGAACACTGCTGACGGGCAGTTGCAGTCTTGTTTTTTATGTAAATGAGATCCCATTGTGATGTCATTGTGGGGTGGAGCACTGCTGACGGGCAGTTTATGTAAATGAGATCCCATTGTGATGTCATAGCTGGTACCTGCCATCTTGAACTGATTTTTCTCAAACTGGATTTTGTAAAGTTTTAAATGTGAATAACTTGTAAAATATACCATCAATGTGAATGAAACTTGATACACCACAGGACAATTGTGAGTAAGGTGGGGCAAAATTTGTTGCACTATCGTATACCGTTTTGGCGTAATTCAGGCCATGAATCACACATGGAGACGCACGCAAACACACAGACTCGCAAACATGAGAGTTTGATAGAGATAGATAGATAGATAGATAGATAGATAGATAGATAGATAGATAGATAGATAGATAGATAGATAGATAGATAGATAGATAGATAGATAGATAGATAGATAGATAGATAGATAGATCGATAGATCGATAGATAGATAGATAGATAGATAGATAGATAGATAGATAGATAGATAGATAGATAGATAGATTGATTTATTTTACACATAGGGTGGTGAATGTCTGAAATGCACTGCCAGAGGTGATGGTTGAAGCAGATACGTTATTTGTTTGGATAGACATATGGACATGAGGGTGGTGAATCGATGGAATTCTTTACCTCTGGAGGCCAAGTCAATGGATATTTTTTAAGGCAGTGATAGATAGATTCATGATTAGTACGGGTGTCAGGGATTATGGGGAGAAGGCGGGAGAATGGGTTTAGGAGGGAGAGACAGATAGATCAGCCATGGTTGAATGGCGGAGCAGACTTGATGGGCTGAATGGCCTAATTCTGCTCCTATCACATGAATTTATGATATAGAGGAATATGGGTATTTTGCAGGTAGATAAGTGATGGTCTTGGCATCATGTTCGGCACAGACAGTGTGGGCTGAAGGGCATGTTTCTGAGCTTTTCCATGTTCTGTTCTAAATGAAGGATAATCTCGCTATTTCTGTGTACAATTCCCGACTAATGATGGTATTCACTTAATTACTTGCTTCACCTGCACATTGACCTCTTGTTAATGTGTCCAAGGGCCTCCTTCATCTCTGCATCTTCTCATCATTTAGACACTAAGTTCATTATTTTGTGTTAGTTCCTGTGCGAAAAAAAATAAAATAAATGTCCATTTCCGTAAGTCACTGAATGCTCTGAATTTAATTACGAAGTGGGAAGTTTAATTCAGTTTAGTTCAGTTTAGCGATACAGCAGAGAAACAGGCCCTTCGGCCCACTGACTCCACGCCGACCTGCGATCCCCGCACACTAACACACGCTAGGGCCAATTTTACATTTATCCCAAGCCATTTAACCTACAAACCGATGCGTCTTTGGAGTGTGGGAGGGAACTGAAGATCTCGGAGAAAACCCAAGCAGGTCACAGGGAGAACTCCGTGCAGACAAACTCCGTGCAGACAAGCACCCGTGGTCGGGATCGAACCAGGGTCGCTGGCGCTGTAAGGCAGCAACTCTACCGCTGTGCCTCCGTACTGCCCTATCCACCTCCTACCCATCCCTAGCCAACATCTGTAGAGAGATATACTGTAGCGTTAACACCAATGACCAGCTGTATCATCACAACACACTTTGTTTAAAGTGATAATGCCATTTATTTGACTCTGTTGTCTGCAATTACAGAGCAAGAGCACCGAATATTCTCAAATGTGGTTCCCCGCTGATTGCTAAGATAGCCATCACTGAGCACAATACCGCTGCTCCCAACAAACAAGCCGTGTCTAGGGCGGCCCAGCGGTAGAGTTGCTGCCTCACAGCGCCAGGGACCTGGGTTCAAACCTGACTACTGGTGCTTCTCTACACGGGGTCTGTACGTTCTCCCCGTGACCTGCGTGGGTTTTCACCGTGTGGGATCTCCGCTTTCCTCCCACGCTCCGAAGACGCACAGCTTTGTAGGCTAACTGGCTTGGTTTCAGTGTAAATTGTCCCTAGTGTGTGTAGGATAGCGTTAGTGTGCGGGGATCGCTGGTCGGCGCTGTCCCGGTGGGCCGAAGGGTCTGTTTCCGCGCTGCATCCCTAAAATAAAGGTTCAGAGGGATATGGGTGGAATGTGGGCAAATGGGACGACCTTTGATAGGGCATCGTGGTAATGAATGGATGAGTTGGGCTGAAGGGCCGTTTATGTGTGGCGTATGCTTCTCTGCAGGGACGGAAAACATGGGGGGGCCAGAGGGGACACGTCCCCCCTCCCCCATGTTTTGAGAGGTGGGGGACATCCCCCCCCAAGTTTTTGTCATCTGGAATTCAAAATCTTCGCTTTCCGCGAGACAGTGGAGGTGGGACTGCTGATCAAAGGCGGCGATTGGACGAGAGAGACGTCGGTCAGCAGGCAATGGGGGCGGGGCATGATGATTCAGCGCGATGATTGGAGGAAGGAGACGTGGCACAGACCTGCGCCTCATCCACAGCCAGGATCGATCCCGGCCGGGTCTCCGGCGCTGCCCCGTCCCCACCCGAGTGCCCCCCCCCCCACGGGTGGCCAGAGAGGTCGGCAGTCAGACGCGAGCTGTACCCCCAGGCCCACAGCCAGCGCAGGGAAGCAGCGCTAAATCCAGCTCGACTCTGCCTGGTTAACCTGCCTGGGCTGGCGGGAAATATGGCCAGCGCAGAGAGACGGCGCTGGTGTCCCGTCAGTCCAGTCAGGGCTGTAGGTTAACCCGGCGAGACAGGCAGAGTTGAGCTGCATTTAGCGCTGGATTGAGCCTCCGAAGCCTCGCGCATGTGTGTATGAGTTGTGTGTGTGGCCGCCAAACAAATTGTGTGTGTGTCCCCCTGTCCCCCGGTCCCCTCCATGTTTTGATAGCGAGTTCCGCCCTTGCTTCTCTGACCATGTCTCCATTGTCCCATTCTCAGCCTCATCGTGGAAACTGGCTTTAAGCTTTTTTTTTAAAGTCGTAATTGTCATTTTTGTTCAGCAGTCACACGAATAAGGTTGTTGATAAGTCAGCGCCGGCTTGCCCTGCCTTTGAGTAGGTTACTGTGGCACTAGGTTGCATCGTGATTAAGTTGCTGCAAACAGCCAGTGCTCTCGTCCTTTAGTCTAGAGAAATGAGTTAAAACATAACCCTGCCTGCCGCTGGAGACCTTCAATTCAACTTATAGAGTCACACAATATTGGAACAGGCCCTTCGGCCCAACCTGCCCATGATGCCCCTCTAAGCTAGTCCCATTTGCCTGCATTTGGCCCAAACCCTCTAGACTCAGGGTGGCATGGTGACGCAGCGGTAGACTTGCTGCCTTACAGTCCCGGGTTCGATCCCAACCACGGGCGCTGTCTGTACGGAGTTTGCACGTTCTCCCCACGACTGCGTGGGTTTCCTCCGAGATCTTCGGTTTCCTCCCAGGCTCCAAAGACGTAGAGTACAGGTTTGTAAGTTAATTGGTTTGGTATCAATGTAAAAAATTGTCCCTGGAGTGTGTTGGATAGATTTAATGCGTGGGGATCGAGGGCCTGGGTGAACCCAATGGGCTGAAGGCCTGTTTTCGCTCTGTATCTCTAAACTAAACTGAACTAAACAAAACCTTTGTTTAAGAAGGAACTGCAGATGCTGGAAAATCGAAGGTCGACTCAGCGGGTCGAAACGTTGCCTATTTCCTTCTCTCCATAGATGCTGCCTCACCCGCTGAGTTTCTCCAGCATTTTTGTCGACCTTAAACTAAACCTTTTCTATCCATGTACCTGTCCAAGTGTCTTTTAACTGCCGTCATAATACCGACCAGACATCCACCACCTTCTGAGTGAAAAAAGTTGCCCTTTGAGTTACTACTAAATCTTTCTTCTCCCACCTCAAACCTGCACCCTTTGCTTTTTGATTCCCCTACCCTGGGAAATAAATTATGTGCATTCACCCTATCTCTGCCACTCATGATTTCATACATCTACTAGATTAAGGGGGGCCCGTTGGGTCCCGTTCCCCGATCGTAATATTCCACCACTTACCCATAGCCTCCAACTGCGCAGGTGCAGCTGACGGGCTCCCGTTGTGATGCCATAGATTCCCCCCCCCTCTTCACCTCCCTCCCCCCCTTGCCCTCCCTCCCCCCCTTGCCCTTCACCGCTACCAATTAACCCCCTCCCACCCCCCCTACCCCATCTCCCGCATCCCCCCCACTCTCCTTCCCCCCCTCCACCTCCCCTCCTTCCCCGTCTCCAGACCTCGCCCCCCCCCTCCACGGCTCATGGGTTACCATTGTGACGCCACTGACCCCCCTCTCTTCCCCTCAACCTCCCCCATCTCCCCCCCCCCACTGCCCACCTTGCCCTTCCCCCCCCCCCCCCTCGCCCCGTGCATACTGAACAGGCCCTTCGGCCCACTGCATCCACACCGACCAGCGATCCCCGTACACTAGCTCTATCCAATACACTTAGAGACAATGTACAGGTTTACCTGCACGTCTTTGGAATGTGGGAGGAAACCGGAGCACCCGGAGAAAACCCACGCGGTCACAGGGAGAACGTACAAACTCTATGTACAAACTGACAGCAGCCATGGTCAGGATCGAACCCGGGTCTCTGGCGCTGTAAGGCAGCAACTCTGCCGCTGCGCCACCGTGCCGATCGCACTGCCTTCTTCACTGCCGCACTTCTTCGCTACCCTGTCTGCCTGTGACACCTCTTTCAGAAAAGTCTGCACTTGCACTCAAATTCCCTCCGCTTTAGAACTTTCCCCAGGGCCCTAGCATACACTGCAACAGCCCTACCCAGGTTTGATATCCAAAAATACAACGCCTCGCACTTAGCGAAATTGAACGCAGTTTTCCCATTCCCTCGGCCCACTCGTCTAAATGATCAAGATCCTGCTGTAATTCCTGACAACATTCTTCGCTTTCGATGTTACCTCCTATTGCAGTGCCATCTGCGAACTGGCTAGCTCGGTATTTAAATAATTCTGATATTCCATCATAAAAACCGCAAGCCTCAGCAAGAAGAACCAAGAGATCTCTGGGCTGTCACTAAAACCCCATCTGGTGCATTAAAACCCCTCAACTAAAGGAAATCTGCATATCTTACCTGGACTGCCAGAGGAAGTAGTGGGATAACAACATTTCGGAGACATTCGGACAGGAAGGGTTTAAAGGGACATGGGCCAAACGTGGACAGGTGGGACTGGTGAAAATGGGGCATCTTTGGCGAGTTGGGCCAAAGGGCCTGTCCCTCGCTGTATGAGCCTTTGACTGGCAAACACCTGACTCTAGACATCCCAATGTAGTTGCTACTAAGATAGACACAAAGTGCTGGAGTTACTCAGCGGGTCAGGCAGCATCGCTGGAGAAACAGGATGCATGTTGCCGAATAGTCTTTTAGTTTTAATTTTAGCTTTAGAGATAAAGTGCGGAAACAGGCCCTTTGGCCTACCGGGTCCTTGCCGACCAGCGATCCCCGCACAATAACACTACCCTACACACACCAGGGACAGTTTTTACAGTTATACCATCCCCGTTAACCTACAAACCTGTACGTCTTTGGTGTGTGGGAGGAAATTAAGTCAGTAAGTAAGTAGGTTTATTGGCCAAGTATTCACATACAAGGAATTTGCCTTGGCGCTCCGCCCACAAGTAAACATAGAAACATAGAAACATAGAAATTAGGTGCAGGAGTAGGCCATTCAGCCCTTCGAGCCTGCACCGCCATTCAATATGATCATGGCTGATCATCCAACTCAGTATCCCGTACCTGCCTTCTCTCCATACCCCCTGATCCCCTTAGCCACAAGGGCCACATCCAACTCACTCTTAAATATAGCCAATGAACTGGCCTCAACTACCCTCTGTGGCAGAGAGTTCCAGAGACTCACCACTCTCTGTGTGAAAAAAAGTAACAACATGACATACAGTGACAGTTACGAATGACTCAGAAAACACTAAACATTAATAATAATAAGACATTAATGATAAAACACCATTGATCAAGCATGTGAACCAACAAAATACTGAAGGTCTCGGACGAAACCCATGCAGGTCATGTACAAACTGCGTACAGACAGCACCCGTAGTCGGGATCGAACCCGGGTCTCTGGCACTGTTAGCGCTGTAAGGCAGCAGCTCTACCGCTGCGCAGCCGAGCCGCCCACAATCAAACTTCTACAGTTGTTCGGTAAGCGAGAATATTGGCTGGTTGCATGGCGGCCTGGTTTGGTAACTCGAATGCCCTAGAACGAAGGATATTGCAGAAATTGGTGGACATTGCCTGGTCCGTGATGGGTATTGATCTTCCCACCATCAATGGGATCTATGGAAAGCACTGCCTCCAGAAGGCAATATCATAGCAAAGGTCTCAGTCGGCCGATGGACTCCCTGGTGCTCCCTCAATAGGAAGGACACATGCCCGGGCAAGATTATGGAACAGAGGCCTGGATTGAGTGAATGGGGAGAAGATGCTTCCACTAGTGGGACAGTCCAGGACCAGAGGCCATGGCCTCAGAATAAAAGGACACCTTTGGAAAAGAGATGAGAAGGAATTTCTTTGGACAGACGGTGGTGAATCTGTAGAATTAAATGCCACAGGCAGCTGTGTAGGCCAAGTCAATGGATATTTTTAAGGCGGAGATTGACAGATACTTGTTTACTAAGGGTGTCAGGGGTTACGGGGAGAAGGCAGGAGAATGGGGTTAAGACGGAAAGATCGTTCAGCCATTATTGAAGGGCAGAGTAGACTTGATGAGATGAATAGCCTAATTCTGCTCCCAGAACTAATGAACTTATGAAGAGGCAATTCCTTTGCTCCATAGATGCTGCCTCACCCGTTGAGCTTCTCCAGTATTTTTGTCTACCTTCGATTTTTCCATCACCTGCAGTGGTTTCTTAAACATTTATGAACAGGCAATGTCACTCCAGTCCTTGTGATGAACAAACCTCCCGGTAACCCCACTCTCCCTCAGTCTACAAGTCAGGTATGGCATGACATACAAACCTATCAAAGCAGTGTATATTTTCAGTGTAAATAATAATAATTGTCCATCAATCCACAGAAACATACAGGCACGCACACATTTGCAAATGAATGAATGAATGAATGAATGAATAAGCGTATTGGCCAAGTATTCACATACAAGGAATTTGCCTTGGTGCTCCGCCCACAAGTGACAACATGACATACAGTGACAGTTAGGAATGACACATAAAACATTAAACATTAATAATAAAACATTATCGATTAAACATGTGAATTCAATAAAATACCAGAGCAAATGGAGGCTACAGATTTTTGGTTATTGAGTAGAGCTACTGCTCGTGGAAAAAATGAACGAACACATACACAATCACACACACACACACACACACACACACACACACACACGCGGTGGCGCAGCGGTAGAGTTGCTGCCTCACAGCACTTTCAGCGCCGGAGACCCAGGTTCAATCCTGACTACAGGTGCCGTCTGTGTGGAGTTCGCACGTTCTGCCCGTGACCGCGTGGGTTTTCTCCGAGATCTTCGGTTTCCTCCCAAACTCCAAAGACGTACAGGTTCGTCGGTCAATTGGCTTGGTACGAGTGTAAATTGTCCCCAGTGTGTGTAGGATGGTGTTAATGTGCGGGGATCGCTGGTCGGCGCGGACTCGGTGGGCCGCAGGGCCTGTTTCAGCGCTGTGTCTGCAAACTAACCTAATTAACTAAACACGCACACGCATTTGCACGTGCACACGCATATGCACATGAGCAAGCACGGCAACACACACCCACACATGAATGAACACACGCGAAGAAACACGCACACACGCGCACACACGCACACACACGAACAAACACACACACACACTTTAAAGCCCTGACGAACTTCAAAACACCGCCACAGCTCAGTGTTGTCAGATTCATTAGCTCTGCTCAGCTGCACATAAATATAATTTAGTAATACATTTGATTTTGAAAAAAACTAAGAGTTAATGAGTAAATTGCTTGGCTTGCACCACCCTCTCTTGCTGAATTAAACAGCTTTGTTTTATGAATTAATTTAGATATTAAAATTAAATTTCAATGGAAAGCTCAGTTATTAGTTTCACAAAATAAATGTGAGCACTCAAATTAAATATTCACTGTAGGCTATCTTCCAATAAAATTGACTTTGGCCTTTGAAGATTTTTTTATTAATCTTCTCTGATATGTGGGTTCTTTAAATTCCACAAATGTGCAACGACACAGCTAGTTCAGTGCCTAACTTGGCTTAATTTATTTCCAGAACGTAATTCTATTTATAATGAAAATCTTATTAAAACTGGACAAGAAAAATTAGTCCCCAGCCTTGTACCGGTGGAGTAAAAACAAAATGACTGACCTAAGTTGAAGTGACGTTTACAAATTACCTGCTAATTTAAACTGGGTTGAAGGATGACAGAATTGAGTTGGAGTGGCAGTGGGTTCTTGCGGACTGACAGCTGTGGCCCACTGGCTTTGAAATTCCCGCAGTTAGTACATTCATCCACATTGACAAGAAAAACTTCAGCCGCAATAAACTGCAAATTTTGTATAAAAACATAGTTCTGTCCTGAGCTTGACTGGACTCCCACATCCTCTCGCTCATCCCCCCCCCCCCCCCCCCCCCCCCCCCCCCCCCCGCCCCCCCCACCCACACCGCACACTTGCCTCCTGTTCATAGAAACATAGAAAAATTGGTGCAGGAGTAGGCCATTCAGCCCTTCGAGCCTGCACCGCCATTCAATGTGGTCATGGCTGATCATCTAAAATCAGTGCCCCCGTACCTTTTTACCCCCCCCATATCCTTAAATTCCTTTAGCCCTAAGAGCTAAATCTAATTCCCTCTTGAAAACAACCAGTGAATTGGACCCCACTGCCTTCTGTGGCAGAGAATTCCACGGATTCACAGCTCTCTGGATCAGAAAGGTTTTTCCTCGTCTCAATCCTAAATGGCCTACCCCTTATTCTTAAACTGTGACCAAGGCCAGGCCAAACCTTCCACCACCGCTGAAGATAGACGCTAACACTCCCTATGCTTTCTCCGACCACTGTGTTTGCCCGCCAAAGCAACCACACAGGAGCCCGGCCTGTCCGTGATGCTGTGCGTAGGCAGGAACTGCAGATGCTGGTTTACACCGATAGACACAAAATGCTGGAGTAACTCAGCTGTTCAGGCAGCATCTCTGGAGAGAAGGAATGGGTGATTGGGCATCGTACAACCCAGCAGTATGAACATTGACTTCTCTAACTTCAAGTAACCCTTGCTTTCCCTCTCTCTTCATCCCTCCCCCATCCTAGTCCGACCAGTCTGACTGTCCCCCTGATTAAATTTTACACGGTATGCCTCATAGTCAACTTCGCCAAGCTAACTGTAGATTTAGAAACATAGAAACATAGAAAATAGGTGCAGGAGGAGGCCATTCGGCCCTTCGAGCCAGCACTGCCATTCATTGCGATCATGGCTGATTGTCCCCTATCAATAACCCGTGCCTGCCTTCTCCCCATATCCCTTGATTCCACTAGCCCCTAGAGCTCTATCTAACTCTCTCTTAAATCCATCCAGTGATTTGGCCTCCACTGCCCTCTGTGGCAGGGAATTCCACAAATTCACAACTCTCTGGGTGAAAAAGTTTTTTCTCACCTCAGTCTTAAATGGCCTCCCCTTTATTCTAAGACTGTGGCCCCTGGTTCTGGACTCGCCCAACGTTGGGAACATTTTTCCTGCATCTAGCTTGTCTTGTCTTTTTATAATTGTATATGTTTCTACAAGATCCCCCCTCATCCTTCTAAACTCCAGTGAATACAAGCCCAGTCTTTCAATCTTTCCTCATATGACAGTCCCGCCATCCCAGGGATCAATCTCGTGAACCTACGCTGCACTGCCTCAATCACAAGGATGTCCTTCCTCAAATTAGGAGACCAAAACTGTACACAATACTCCAGATGTGGTCTCACCAGATTTATTCTACATTCTGCTTGGTCTGTGTCCACTTCGATCTCTCATTTTCATGCCTTGCCTTTCTATACCTCTCGTTTCCTTCCCCCCTCACTCTCAGTCTGAAGAAGGGTCTCGACCCGAAACGTCACCTACTCCTTTTAGTTCAGTTTTGTCTAGTTTAGTTTCGAGATACAATGCGGAAACAGGCCCTTCGGCCCACCCAGTCCACACCGACCAGCGATCCCCGCACATTAACATTATCCTTCACACACCAGGGACAATTTACACTTATACCAAGTATACAAACCCAAGCCCGTTAACTGCAAGCCTGTAGGTCCTTGGAGTGTCTGAGAAAACCTAAGAGCTCGGAGAATTTAGAAGGATGAGGGGATCTTATTGAAACATATAACATTATTAAGGGTTTGGACACGCTAGATGCAGGAAACGTATTCCCGATGTTGGGGGTGTCCAGAACCAGGGGCCACAGTTTAAGAATAAGGGGTAAGCCATTTAGAACGGAGATGAGGGAACACTTTTTCACACAGAGAGTTGTGAGTCCGTGGAATTCTCTGACTCAGATGGCGGTGGAGGCCGGTTCTCTGGATACTTTCAAGAGAGAGCTAGATAGGGCTCTTAAATATAGCGGAGTCAGGGGATATGGGGAGAAGGCAGGAACTGGGTACTGATTGTGGATGATCAGCCATGATCACATTGAATGGCAGTGCTGGCTCGAAGGGCCAAATGGCCTGCTCCTGCACCTATTGTCTATTGTCTATTGTCTGAAACCCACACAGGTCACGGGGAGAACATACAAACTCCATACATACAGCACCCGTAGTGGGCATCGAACATGGGTCTCCGGCGCTGCAAGCGCTGTGAGGCAGCAATGCTACTGCCGCGCCTCCGTGACGCCCACGGTGGGATTTTCTCCAGAGATGCTGCCTGACCCGTTGAATTACTCTAACACTTTGTGTCTATCATTGGTATAAACCTATCTATCTCTCGGGAACATGGATCGGTAACATTTTTGGCCGGGACCCTTCCTCAGGCTGAATATCGGGGGGGGGGGGGGGGGGGGGAGAAAAGCTGGGAGTGGGGGGAGGTGGGACAAAAAATAGGCAGGTAATAGGGTGAACACAGGTGAGGTGGGGGGGGGGGGGTTGATAGGCAGGTAGAGTCAGGTAGAGTCATAGACTTGACGATAAACATGTATAGTCTTCCCGCAGATAGACACAAAATGCTGGAGTAACTCAGCGGGACAGGCTGCATCTCTGGAGAGAAGGGATGGGTGATGTTTCGGGTCGTGGCCCTCCTTCAGACTGAAGAGACAGCTAGATTTAGCTCTTAGGGCTAAAGGAATCAAGGGATATAGGGAAAAATCCAGAACAGGATACTGATTTTGGATGATCAGCCAAGATCATAGTGAATGGCGGTGCAGGCTCGAAGGGCCGGATGGCCTACTGCACCTATTTTCTCTGTTTCTATGTTTCTACATCACCCATTCCTTCTTTCCAGAGATGCTGCCTGTGCCACTGAGTTCCTCCGGCATTTTGTGCCTATCTTTGATTTAAACCAGCATCTGCAGTTCCTTCCTACACATATAATCTTACCGCTGACTGGTTAGCACACGACAAAGGCTTTTCCCTGAAACTAAGTACACCTGACAATAAACTAAACTAAACCCTTTACACTAGTTCTATCCTACACACGCTATGGACAATTAACAGACGAAAAATTAACCTACAAACCTGCACGTCGTTGGGATGTGTGAGGAAACCAGAGCACCCGGAGAAAACCCACGCAGGTCACGGGGAGAACGTACAAACTCCGCACAGACAGCACCCGTGGTCAGGATTGAACTTGGGTCTCTGGCGCTGTAAGGCAGATGGTTGGAATAATAAACTAAGTGTGAGACACAGATGGTTTGAAGAGTTTCAACATGTGGAGCCAGAGGAAGGAATGTGAGGAGGCAACCGCAGGATGAGGTGTTAGCTTGGAGGCCATGAATCATGCGCACTCAACAAACAAAGAACAGAGCTAAGTGGCCCCAAAGCCGACAGATCAGTCAGCGAGCCCTAGAGAAGTGCAGCAAGGCCCTTTGGCCCACTGACTTACGGGCCTGTCCCACTTAGGAGATTTTTCAGGCGACTGCCGGCGACTGTTAAGTCATAGCAGGTCGCTGAAAAACCGGCGACTGGAACAGCGACTGGAACGGCGACTGTCAGAGTGGAACACACACACACACGCACGCATCGCTACATTCACCAGCCCGTTATGCAGGCGGGGGACAGGGCAAGTGGGGGAAGTGCTGCCTGTGTGAAATTCACACGGTGCAAAGCCAATGTGATACAGACACACACCGCGATGAAGAGGAAGGTTGGCGCTGTGATTAAGACGGTGAAATCACAGTGTACGGGAAGGGTCACGTAAGTCCTTTAAAAGAGGGGGGAGAGGGGGGAGAAGGAGAAGGAGAAGGAGAAAGAGGGGGCATAGTTCGAGGTTACATCAAATTGGAGAATTCAATGTTCATACCGTTGGGTTGTAAGCTAGACAAGTGGAAAATGACAGCGCTGTTTCTCCAGTTTGTGTGTGGCCTTGCTGTGGCAAAGGAGGCGCAACGGTAGAGTTGCTGCCTGACAGCGAATGCAGCGCCGGAGACCCGGGTTCGATCCTGACTACGGGTGCTGTCTGTACGGAGTTTGTACGTTCTCCCCGAGAACGCGTGGGTTTTCTCCGAGATCTTCGGTTTCTTCCCACACTCCACAAAGAGGTACAGGTTTGCAGGTTAATTGGCTTTGGTAAATGTAACAATTGTCCCTAGTGGGTGTAGGATAGTGTTAATGTGCGGGGATCGCTGGTCGGCGCGGACCCGGTGGGCCGAAGGGCCTGTTTCCGCGCTCTATCGCTAAACTAAACTAAACTAAACTAAAGGTGGGTAAGAGGTGCGGTGCTGTGTGTCTGTTCAGATTTTCACCCAAAATGTTACGGCACCTTGATAAAACCTTCAAACCTTCAAGGTCAAGGAGCCCCCGGGACTCAGAGGCGGTCTGGGGAGGAGCGGAACATTGGGTCACGGGCCTGCAGCAGCCTGGGGCGTACCTGGCATTACCTGGCCTTACCTGGCCTTACCTGGCCTTACCTGGATCTGGGACGCTCCACTATTTCCAGCATGTGGACCCAACTTTGGACTCTTTATTTGCAAACGGTGTGCATTTGTGCATTGTGCGAGAAGAATTTCACCGTGCTGTACATACATGACAGCATGGCTGATCATCCAACTCAGTATCCTGTACCTGCCTTCTCTCCATACCCCCTGATCCCTTCAGCAACAAGGGCCACATCCAACTCCCTCTTAAATATCGCCAACAAACTGGCCTCAACTACCTTCTGTGGCAGAGAATTCCACAGACTCACCACTCTCTGTGTGAAAAACGATTTTCTCATCTCGGTCCTAAAAGACTCCCCCCTTATCCTTAAACTGTGACCCCTTGTCCTGGACTTCCCCAACATCAGGAACAATCTTCCTGCATCTAGCCTGTCCAACCCCGTAAGAATTTTGTAAGTCTCTATGAGATCACCCCTCAATCTTCTAAATTCCAGCGAGTACAAGCCGAGTCTATCCAGTCTTTCTTCATATGGAAGTCGTGCCATCCCAGGAATCAGTCTGGTGAACCTTCTCTGTACTCCCTCTATGGCAAGAATGTCTTTCCTCAGATTAGGAGACCAAAACTGTACGCAATACTCCAGGTGTGTCCTCACCGAAACCCTGTACAACTGCAGTAGAACCTCACCTTTCCAGCCAATTAAGAAGCTTTTGAAAGGTAATCACTGTTTTAATGCAAGGAAACCTGGCAGCTGGTTTGTAATCTTTAAGGCCCTGTGGTTGATGCAACACACAGACATGGTACATTTGCCCAGCTGTGCACAGTTGATCACCAAAGGGCCTTTATTCAAAATGTACTCAACTTATTGGAGGCAGAGATAGATAGAGATGGAGATATAGCGCGGAAACAGGCCCTTCGGCCCACCGAGTCCCTTCGGAGAAACCCTTCGTTGGTCGCGTGGAGAACGCGCAAACTCCGTACAGGCAGCACCCGTAGTCGGGATCGAACCCGGGTCTCAGGCGCCACAAGCGCTGTAAGGCAGCAACTCGACCGCTGCGCCACCGTGCTGCCCATTGTTACTTCGAAGCAGGACCAGAAAAAAATTCTGACGATGACTCTGTGAAACCCAGGGCCGGACAAGAAATAAATAATTACATTGACACATGATGTCCTTGCCGACCGTTCATTACTTTCACCAGCCCTTGGAATGTCATTGTTCTGTTCCTGATACACTTGATGATCAAACACAAGTTAGACATAAAAAGCTGGAGTAACTCAGCGAGTCTCGCAGCATCTCCGGAGAGAAGGAATAGGTGAGCTTTTTGTGTCTATCTTCAGTTCAAACCAGCTTCTGCAGTTCATAAGGTCAGAAGTGATAGGAGTAGAATTAGGTCATTCGGCCCATCGAGTCTACTCCGCCATTCGATCGTGGCTGATCGATCGCTCCCACCTAACCCCATTCTCCTGCCTTCTCCCTATAACTGACACCCGTAATAATCAAGAATCTATCTATCTCAGCCTTAAGATAATTCCATTGACTTGGCCTCCACAGCCGTCTGTGGCAAAGAATTCCACGGATTCACCACCCTCTGACTAAAGAAATTCCTCCTCATCTCCTTCCTAAAAGAACGTCCTTTAATTCTGAGGCTGTGACCTCTAGTTCTAGACTCTCCCAGTAATGGAGACATCATCTCCACATCCACTCTATCCAAGCCTTTCACTATTCTGTACCTTTCAAGGAGGTCTCCCCTCATTCTTCGATACTCCAGCGTGTAGAGGCCCAGTGACGACAAACGCGCATCATCAGTTTTTTTGTTTATTTTTGAGATACAGCGCGGAAACAGGCCCTTCGGCCCACCCGGGTCCGCACCGACCAGCGATCCCCGCACATTAACACTATCCTACACCCACTAGGGACAATTTTTACATTCACCAAGCCAATTTAACCTACAAAACTGTACGCCTTTGGAGTGTGGGAGGAAACCGAAGATCTCGGAGAAAACCCACGCTGGTAACGGGGGGAACGTGCAAACTCCGTACGGACAGCACCCGTAGTCGGGATCAAACCCGGGTGTCCGGCGCTGCGTTCGCTGTGAGGCAGCAACTCTACCGCTGCGCCACCGTGACCGGCCAACCGCGGTTCCTTCCTGACAATTAAACACATTTGCCTCTTCATCCGTCTTTGCCTTAACAATTCATTGAAGGTTCTGAGGCAGCGGTTAGGGGCACCTCTGCCTGATGTACCCCCTCTTCACCCCTGTCTGATGGTGCTTTGCTGGACAATATTATGATTTGTCAACTCGGAAGCCATTGAATTGGCCTCACCATTAATGGGTAACTTAGTTTAGTTTAGAGATACAGCGTGGCTATTGAACAGCCCACCGCATCCAGCCAACCATCCATCAGCCAAACACTCGTGGGTTAGTATATGATGAGCGTTTGACGGCACTGGGCCTGTACTCGCTGGAGTTTCGAAGGTTGAGGGGGGACCTCATTGAAACTTGCAGAAAAATGAAAGGCATAGATAGAGTGGATGCGGAGAGGATGATTCCACTGGTGGGAGAGTCCAGGACCAGAGGCCATAACCTCGGAATTAAAGGGCGCTCTTTCTGAAAGGAGGTGAGGAGGAACTTTTTTAGTCAGAGGGTAGTTAATGTATGGAACTCGTTGCCGCAGAGGGCTGTGGAGGCAAAGTCAGTGGATATTTTTAAGGCAGAGATAGACAAATTCTTGATTAGAACGGGTGTCAAGGGTTATGGGGAGAAGGCAGGAAAATGGGATTAGGAGGCAGAGGTCAGCCATGAATGAATGGCGTAGACTCGATGGGCCGAATGGCCTAAATCCACTCCTATAACTTTGTAAACTTGTGAACTAGTTCTATGCTATCGCATCTTTGCATCCTACATTAAGATCCAGAAAAGTCCGATTAAAGGTAGTCCGAAGGTTTGCAATGAGGTAGATTGTAGGTCAGGACCGCTCTCTAGTTGGTGAGAGGATGGTTCAGTTGCCCGATAACAGCTGGAAAGAAACTCTCCCTGAATCTGGAGGTGTGCGTTTTCACACTTCTGTACCTCTTGCCTAATGGGAGAGAGGGGGTGTTTGTGGTGAGATTTATTCATTGGTCCTTATTATGCTGGTGGCAGCGTGAAGTATAGATGGAGTCAGTGGTTTGTGTGATGGTCTGAGCTGCTTCCACAAGTCTATGCAGCATTGGATGGAACTGTTCCCAAACCATTAGAGCCGTCCACAAACCTGACAACTCTCTGCCTCATAGCAATAGACAATAGACATTAGGCAATAGACAATAGACAATAGATGCAGGAGTAGGCCATTCGGCCCTTCGAGCCAGCACCGCCATTCAATGTCATCATGGCTGATCACCCCCAATCAGTACCCCGTTCCTGCCTTCTCCCCATATCCCCTGACTCCGCTATTTTTAAGAGCCCTATCTAGCTCTCTCTTGAAGGCATCCAGAGAACCTGCCTCCACCGCCCTCTGAGGCAGAGAATTCCACAGACTCACCACTCTCTGTGAGAAAAAGTGTTTCCTCGTCTCTGTTCTAAATGGCTTACTCCTTATTCTTAAACTGTGGCCCCTGGTTCTGGACTCCCCCAACATCGGGAACATGTTTCCTGCCTCGAGCGTGTCCAAACCCTTAACAATCTTATATGTTTCAATGAGATACCCTCTCATCCTTCTAAACTCCAGAGTGTACATGCCCAGCTGCTCCATTCTCTCAGCATATGACAGTCCCGCCATCCCGGGAATTAACCTTGTAAACCTACGCTGCACTCCCTCAATAGCAAGAATGTCCTTCCCCAATCAGTACCCCGTTCCTGCCTTCTCCCCATATCCCCTGACTCCGCTATCTTTAAGAGCCCTATCTAGCTCTCTCTTGGGGCACTAAGATAACCTCTCTGCTCCTTATTAATTGTACTTTAAGCTGTTTTTGTTTAGAACCCATGGTAGTTGTGTGTGGTAGGGAAGGACTTTGTTCCTGAGTTTTTAGTTTAGTTTAGTTTAGTTTAGAGATACAGAGCGGAAACAGGCCCTTCGGCCCATCGAGTCCGCACCGACCAGCGATCCCCGCACATTAACACTATCCTGCACACTAGGGACAATTTTTACACTTACACCAAGCCAATTAACCAACAAACCTGCACGTCTTTGGAGTCTGGGAGGAAACCGAAGATTTTGGAGAAATCCCATGCAGGTCACGGGGAGAACGTACAAACTCCGTAGAGACAGCGCCCACAGTCGGGATCGAACCCGGGTCTCCGGCGCAGCAAGGCAGCAACTCTACCGCTGCGCCACATTACCGCCCAGGATAGCTGGAAGAGAAGATCTAGGATAATCCTCACCTTGTTCAACGGAAGGGTTCAAACGCAGGTCTGTCGACTGTATTAGGCTGCAGTCGTCAATTAAATATCTTGTTGTACCCAGTAAAAGCTAATATAATTTTACTGAACAGTTAATGATCTTAGGTGGTTTGATTTAAAAGTCGAACTAGGAATCTTTGACGTTCGCCGTTTAAACATTTGCTCCTTCCATCTGCTAGCCATGTTTTTTTTTCCAATCAAAACAAAGGAACGTTTGTGTGGAATGCTGTTCCCATCATTAGGAGGGGTTGAGGGCCAGCAATGCTTTTAGTGGGGTCACTTCTGCAGAGATTAAGTGCAGTGATTTAGACCCTTTCTCTGCACATGTTGCTTCTGACCTGTGACGCCGTTAAAATGGGATTGCAGGAGAGGAAGGGAACTCCTAGTTTTGATGAAGGCATTGGAGTCACCAGTCGGTCGGCCAAATCCCTCCTCGCTACCCCGGCCACTCCCTCTTCTCCCCTCTCCCCTCGGGCTAAAGGTATACATGTGTGAAAAGGCACACCTCCAGATTCAGTGTTTAAGAAGGAGCTGCAGATGCTGGAAAAAAAATCGAAGCTAGACAAAAAAATGCTGGAGGAACTCAGCGGGTGAGGCAGCATCTATGGAGAGAAGGTACAGGTGACGTTTCGACGTTTTTGATCAGTCTGAAGAAGGGTCTCGACCCGAAATGGTGCCTATTCCTTTTCTCCATAGATGGAGTTTCTCCAGCATTTTTTGTCTACCTCCAGATGTAGGGACAGTTTCTTCCCAGATGCTATCAGGCAACTGAACCATCCTACCGAACAACTAGAGAGCAGTCCTGAACCACCATCTATCTCATTGGAGACCCTCGGACTATCTTTGATCGGGCTTCAGTGGATTTATCTTGCACTTATTCACGTTATTCCCCTTTAACGTGTACCTGTGCACTGTGGACGGCTCGATTGTACCCACGTATTGTCTTTCTGCTGACTGGTTAGCACGCTACCATAGCTTTTCACTGTACCTCGGTACACGTGACCATAAGCTAAACTAACTAACTTTCCGGGTACCATTTGCGGTACACATTCCATTCCCTTCCCATCAGAACCAAGAGCTTGCTTTCCACAAGATAAAGATGTGATGGTGACAGTACAAACTGTCCTCGTTGAAGCAGCCACCACAGGAAGATTACAGCTCATCGAACTCCAATAAACTTGCCAAATTCGGCAAGAGTTGTTTCAATGTTCTTTGGAAGGTCCAGGATGGGGTTGTTCAGCAGCGGTAGAGTTGCTGCCTTACAGCGCCAGAGACCCTGGTTCGATCCTGACTATGGGCGCTGTCTGTACGGAGTTTGCACGATCTCCCCGTGACCTGCGTGGGTTTTCTCCAGGTGCTCCGGTTTCCTCCCACATTCCAAAGACAGACAGATTTGTAAGTTAATTGGATTTGGCACAGTGGCCCAGCGGTAGAGTTGCTGCCTCACAGCGCTTGCGGGCACCGGAGGCCCGGGTTCGATCCTGACTACGGGCGCTGTCTGTGCGGAGTTTGCACGTTCTCCCCGTGACCTGCGTGGGTTTGCCCCCAGATGCTCCGGTTTCCTCCCACACCCCAAAGACGGACAGATTTGTAAGTTAATTGGCTTTAGTAAAAAATGTAAATTATCCCCAGTGTTTATAGGATAGTGTAAGCGTGCGGGGATCGCTGGGGAGCGTGCACTTGGGGGGGGGGCTGAAGGGCCTGTTTCTATGCTGTTTCTCTAAAACAAACTGGGGTGACATGGTTGCAGGGCTGATGCCTGAAGCAATTGTGAAGCTACTCTGAGTTTGCCGATGATTTATTCAATCACAGCTTCCGACCTCGTGTTTGTTCCCTTGTTGCCAAAATGTTGTCCGGCGTCATTCATAACTGTCAAAAAATTATTCATCTGGACTCGTGCTTTTAAAATCTAAACTTGTTTAGATTAGTGATACACCGTGGTAACAGGCCCTTCGGCCCACTGAGTTCACCCGTCCACTAGTTCTATCCTGGACACAAGGGACAATTTACAGAAGCCAATTGACCTACAAACCTGCACGTCTTTGGAGTGTGGGAGGAAACCGGAGCACCCGGAAAAAACCCATGCGGTCAAGGGGAGAACGCACAAACTCCACACAGACAGCACCCAGTGATCTAGCGTTGTTAGGCAGCAACTCTACCATTGCACTACTGTGTTGCCCCATTTGCCCGCATTTATCCCATATCTCTCTCAACCCTTCCTATCCATATATCTGTCCAAATGTCTTTTTGAAGGTCATAAATGACTCTACCGCTGTGACACTGTACATGTTGTATATAAGATGTATTTTCATGCGTGTGTATGTGTGTTGGTGTGCGTGTGTGTGTGTGTGTGTGTGCATATGTGTGTGTGTGTGTGTGTGTGTGTGTGTGTGTGTGTGTGCATATGTGCGTGTGTGTGTGCGTGTGTGTGTGTGTGTGTGCGTGCGTGCGTGTGTGTGTGCGTGTGTGTGCATATGTGCGTGTGCGCGTGTGTGTGTGCGTGTGTGCATGTGTGTGTGCGTGTGTGCGTGTGTGTGTGCATGTGTGCATGTGTGTGTGCGTGCGTGCACAGTCATCTTTCCGACTGTGCGAGGAGCCAGTTCTCCAGAGTTCTGAGAGAATCTACTCAGCCCTCCAAGTTGAGTTGAGTTTAGAGTTACAGCGGGGGAACTGGCCGTTCGGCCCACCGAGTCAGCACCGACCAGCGATCCCCGTATATTAACACTAACCCGGGGCAATTTACACTACAACTGACCTGCAAACCTGTACGTCATTGGAGTGTGCGAGGAAACTGAAGATCTCAGTCACGGGGGAGAACGTACAAACTCCGTACAGACAGCACCCGTAGTCAGGATCGAACCCGGGACTCTGGCACCGTAAGGCAGCAGCTCTACCACTGCGCCACCCCGTGCTGCCCAAGTGTAGGGGTCATGCTCATGTTCCAAATAAGTTGCTTACCCACATAATTGAGCCGTCAAGTGTGGAAGAGACAGCTGACGCTGGCAAGCAGCGGAGACTTCGCCAAAAAGAAAATCAGCCGTCAATTAACGCAATCAGAGCGGGGCTCTAATAGAGTCAACTAGCCGCTAGACACGCCTTCTAATCAACCGTCTCCCAAAGATAATGGGAAGAAAATTGTATCATTTCATTTTGCCGTCAAGCCTTTATTAAAATACTTTGCAGTGTTTATCGAGAAAGATTACGGGCTGCATTTATTACACTAATACCAGCCACAAAATAAAAGTGGATTATAAAAAATATATTGATGCTTGATCCTGAGAGCTTTGAATCGTACATGGGCTATCTTTTTCCTGAGTGCTCAAACTGGGATAGATTTTTCAACACGGTGGCCCAGCGGTAGAGTTACAGAGACCCGGGTTCGATCCCGGCTATGGGCGCTTGTCTGTGCGGAGTTTGCACGTTCTCCCCGTGGCCTGCGTGGGTTTTCACCGGCGACTTCGGTTTCCTCCCACACTCCAAAGACGTACAGGTCTGCAGGTTAATTGGCTTGGTGCATGAGCTCGGGATGCTTCCAGTTTCCACCCCCCTCGACGGGAACGCTTCTGCAACGGGGCCAGGATAGTGTTAACGTGCGAGGATCGCTGGTCGGTGCGGACTCGGTGGGCCGAAGAGCCTGTTCCCGCGCTGTATCTCTAAACTAAAGTAAACTAAACAGGTAAGGAAGGGACTTGGGTTGTATACAAATTACGGATGGTTCATCTTCCATATGGTTCATTATTGTGTTCATCGTTGACGAACTAGGCGTTACCTTGAGGAGATGACATGTTTTGTAATGTGGCGAGGGTTTTTGGCATGAAATATAAGGTCATAAGTGATAGGAGTAGAATTAGGCCATTCAGCCCATCAAGTCTACTCTGTTATTCAATCATGGCTGATCTATCTCTCCCTCTGAACCCCATTCTCCTGCCTTCACCCCATAACCTCTGACACCCGTACAAATCAAGAACCTATCTATCTCTGCCTCAAAAATATCCACTGACTTGGCCTCCACAATACAAAACAAAACAAGCAGGGAACACAATCAGGAAGATTAGACGTAGTGGTGGAGAGCAGGAGGAGTCACAGTGGGGAGCAGTGATGGGGGGGGGGGGGCTTAAGGGCCTGTCCCACTTCGGAGATTTTTAGGAAAATAGGCTGTCGCCACACGGTCGCGGGGTAACGCCTGTATTGTGAGTTGTCTCCTCAAGTGTCGTAACTTTTTTCTTGTCGCCGCTGGATTTTGAAATGTTCTAAACCTGTCTGCGACAGTTGGCTTGGCGTTGCCTGTCATAGGTTGTCGCCAGGTTGTCGCCAGGTGACATTGGTTGTCGCCGGGTGCTGACTTTGGTGAATTCCATTGGCGCCTACCTACGTCAACCGGCGACAGGTACCGGCGACTGAATTGTCTTCAGTTGTCTTCAGTTGTTGCCGACTGGGTTGTTGCTTGTCGTACCTTGTCGCGGGTGGACGTAGCTTGACTTTGGTTGTCGTAGGTTGTCGCCTGAGTGGTCGTAGGTTGTCGTAGGTGTGGTCGTGGGTGGACGTCCTAATGGCTCGCCGGTTGTCGGTAGCTTGCCGTAGCTTGACGTCGACTGGGTGGTAGGTTGTCGTAGACATTGTCGTAGGGGGGTCCAGGAGGGATGACCTGCTACGACTGTGACAGTCGCCGGCAACGGCCAATAAAAACGCATAAGTGGGACAGGCCCTTTACAGATCTCCTGTCGGAGAGAGAAGGAGAACTTCTTCAAAGTAGACATTTCCTTAGAGGAGATTTCTTAGAGGGGCAGACGAAATGCATAGATAGGCACAGAACACTGGAGTAACTCAGCGGGTCAGGCAGCATCTCTGGAGAAACGGAATAAGTGACGCTTCGGGTCGAGACCCTTCCTCAGTCTGAGTCAGGGAAAAGGGAAACTGGAGATGTAGACGGTGATGTAGAGAGTTGTAGAACAAATGAATGAAAGATACCGTATGTAAAAAAGTAACAATGATCAAGGAAACGGCCCGTTGTTGGCTGTTACTCCAGCTTTTTGTGTCTATCTTCGGTTTAAACCAGCATCTGCGGGTTCCCTCCTGGACAAAATGTGTAGAAAGGAACTGCAGGTGCTGGTATATTGCAGTTTATGTCTATCTTCAACGTAAACCAGCATTTTAGTTTAGTTTAGTTTAGAGACACAGCGCGCAAACAGGCCCTGAGGCTCTTCAGACTTCAGACTCGACCTGACACGTCACCTATTCCTTTTCTCCACAGATGCTGCCTGGCCCGCTGAGTTACTCCAGCATTTTGTGTGCACCCTCGGTGTAATCCAGCATCTGCGGGTTCCTATCTACGCATAGTCTATCTTGGCATCGCGTTTGGAATAGATATGATGGGCCGAAGGGCCTGTTCCTGCGCTCTACCATGTCGTTCCAAGTTCCCAGAGTCTCAGACTTCAGTATCTCGGATTGGGCAAGGCGCGAGGCCGACAACTTAGACCCCCACTTTCTTCAGGGCAACCAGGAGCGGACAATAAATAAATGCCGGCTCTGCCATAACTCCCTATCTCGTACTGTAAAGGGCCTGTCCTACTTGGCGAAGATTTTGTACATCACAAAATCCTGCAATGCCGCGTGCAGCCGCACGTCACTGCCTATGTCATCACGCACCATGCGTGCGTAAGGCGCACCATGCGCGCATCACGTGCGTGTCGCGTCGCGTGCGTCGCAAATGAGGCCGTGTAATTCAAGTGGGACAGGCCCTTAAGTACCGACGAAAGTCTTCATTTCCACTTTTCATTATCAGTGTGTGGGGAGGAGGATCCCTGTCATCACGCCTCATCTCAATAAGAAGGGAATTAGATTGTTTCCACCTTTTTTTTTAACTCCGGGAACAGATTAGTTCAAGGTTAAAGGAAAGTTGCCCATTCTCGACTGCTGAGTCGGAGATAATTTATGAGCATTGGAGATGGGGCTGGTCGGTTAGATGAGATGTGGACCAGGTAATGACAGCTCGTGAGCAATGTGTTTAAAAGGCAAAGGTGGTTTGTTTTTAAAAGCATTAGTTAATTGGAAAACGGTCAGAATTTTTGCGTTTAAACTGTCTTTTTGTCGCTGTGAGGCTAACGATCTTTCCAAGGATGAGTTTGGCGATGAACTAGCTCCAACAACTGCAGTTGGTGGTTTACACCGATAACAGACACAAATCAGGGCCCGCATTGGGGGGCACGGTGGCGCAGCGGTAGAGTCGCTGCCTCGAGCGCCAGAGACCCGAGTTCGATCCCGGCCACGGGCGCTGTCTGTACAGAGTTTGTACTTTCTCCCCGTGACCTGCGTGGGTTTTCCCCGGGTGCTCTGGTTTCCTCCCACGCTCCAAAGACGTGCAGGTTTGTCGGTTATTTGTAAATTGTCCCTAGTGTGTGCAGGATAGTGTTAGTGTGCGGGGATCGCGGGACGGTGCGGACTCGGTGGGCCGAAGGGCCTGTTTCCGCGCTGTATCTCTAAACTAAACTGAACGAAACTAAAACAGATGAATTCAGGAAGGGTGGACCCATAATGGTCAACAATGTTTTGTTCTGGCCTTTTCTTGCCTCCACTTCATTAATCCCCCACCACTCCCTACCTCTACTTTCAGTCTGAAGAAAGGTCCTGACCCGAAACGTCACCTGTTTATTTTTCTTCAGTGATGTCGCATAACTCGTTGAGTTATTCTGGCATCTTGTGTCTATCTTCCACCCTCCATGGTCCTGTTACACACTTATGCCCCTGTCCCACTTAGGAAACCTGAACGGAAACCTCTGGAGATTTTGCGCCCCACCCAAGGTTTCCGTGCGGTTCCCGGATGTTTTTGTCAGTCTCCCTAATGGTCGAAAGTAGTTTCTGCTTCTTCTATGTTCCGGCGATTATTTCAAAAAATTCAAAACCGGCCGCGACTAAAAATAGGTTGCCATTTTAAAAATCGGGAATTTCTTTCTGGACCTTTTTTTTCACCCAGTTTTATTCCACCAGGGAGGTCTTACCTTCCACTACCTGCAACCTCTGGCAACCACCTTCAACTAGCATCGCAACCGGCTTCGACTAAAAAATTACCGATTTTTAAAACGGCAACCTATTTTTAGTCGCGGCCGGTTTTGAATTTTTTTAAATAATCGCTGGAACTTAGAAGAAGCGGAAACTACTTTCGACCATTAGGGAGACTGACAAAAACCTCTGGGAACCTCCAGGAACCGCACGGAAACCTTGGGTGGGGCGCAAAGTCTCCAGAGGTTTCCGTTCAGGTTTCCTAAGTGGGACAGGGGCATAGGGATATCAGATAATGTGCATTATACCACAACGTTCCAGTTTTGACCTTAAAATGGGCCTATTGTGCCATCGTACGATAGTCAGCAGAAGGGTCCCAACCAATAACGTCGCCATCAGTCTGAAGAAGGGGCACAAAGTGGTGGAGTAACTCAGCAGGTCAGGCAGCATCTCTGGAGAACATGGATAGGTGACCCTTCTTCAGGCCAACCAGCAATCACCCATACGCTAGTTCTGCCCAACATACCTTGGACAATTTACAGAAGCCAATTAACCGACAAACCTGCACGTCTCTGGAATGCGGGAGGAAACCGGAGCACCCGGAGAAAACCCACGTGGTCACCGGGAGAACGCACAGACAGCACCCGTAGTCAGGATCAAACCCGGGTCTCTGGCGCTCGAAGGCAGCAACTCTACTGCTGCGCCACCGTGCCTTTCAGCGCCAGAGTTCTCTATAGAGATGGATCAACACTAAAATTCAGAGTAAATATTCCGACCCTCAGCTTCTGAGTTGCAAGTTGCAGAGGCAAAGATTCAAGGAGGACGAATTCCACAGGGATGGTGGCGCCAACATGGCCATTCAGCCCATCAGGTGCAGACGTGGGTCTACACTCTGCAAAATGCTTTCCTACAGAACTGCCACCCAGCCTATCAGTATTACGCTCGACACTGTATTCAGCTTATCTTATGTATATACTCCCACTATCTCTTTTAAAAATGAGTATTTTTACTCCCACTGCAAATGGGTAGTTCAGTGTAAACTGCCTCGGAGAGCAATGATTTCAAGTAGAACCCGTTTAGACTTCAAAGATACAGCACGTAAACAAGATCTTTGGCCCAACGAGTCCGTGTCGACCAGCAATCACTCCGGACTCCAGCACTATCCTACACACTAGGGACAATTTACAACTTTTCCAAAGCCAATTAACCTACAAAGCTGTGCGTCTTTGGAGAGTGTGAGCTGACCGGAGCAGTCGGAGTAAACCCACGCGCTAATCTCAGTGGCGCAGCACTAGAGTTGCTGCCTTCGGGCCTGTCCCGCTTGGGCGTCATTTGCGAGTCACGCAGATGCCGCGCGAAGATTTTGTACATCCCAAAATCCGGGGGCGGTGCGCGCGACCGTGCGTCACTGCCTACGTCACCACGCACCATTGCGCGCGTAGTGCACACCATGCGCGTCACGACGAGCGCGAAGTGCGTCGTGACGCGTAAATGACGCGCAAATGACGCCCTTTACACTTCCCAGAGACCCGGGTAGGATCCTGACTACGGGCTGCTGCCTGTACGGAGTTTGCACGTTCTCCCCGTGACCTGCGTGGGTTTTTCTCTGAGAACTTCGGTTTCCTTCCACACTCCAAAGACGTACAGTTTTGTAAGTTTGTTGGCTTCGGTAAGAATTGTGAATGATGCCTAGTGTGTAGGACAGTGCTAGTATACGGGGATCGCTGGACGGCGAGGACCTGGTGCTCCAAAGGGCCTGTCTCCGTGCTGTATCTCTAAACTAAACTAAACCAAACCAAACACTCCATTTCTCCCCCACCTCTGCACGCTTCCATAGAGCAGGGGGAAGGATGCGTGGGAAGGAACTGCAGATGCAGGTTATCCACCAAAGATAGACACAAATTGCAGGAGTAACTCAACGGATCAGGCAGCATCTCTGGAGAGAAGGAATGGATGACGTTTCGGGTCGAGACGTCACCCATTCCTTCTCTCCAGAGGTGCGGCCTGCCCCGCTGAGTTGCTCCAGCATTTTGCGTCTGTCTTCGGGGAAGGACGCCTTGGTGTGGCCAGTAATGACCCATCTCCCTTGTTTGTGGGCGATTCGGGTTACTTCTTCTCCTTCAGTCTGCCCGCTGGGATCAGAGGGAACACAAACAAAGGAGAGACAGAGTGGGAGGCAATATCGGAAGATGAAATGTGTTCTCCTAAAATGAATTTGGTAAATTTCTAAATGAAATAAAGAGCAAAATGTTGTTTTGATGGGATTTAAAATTGCTTTTGCTTTTGTACAAGAATGATATTTTTGAATGCAATTTACTAGTAGTATGAAATATTAGAGTTTGCATTGAAATGGTTCCCACATATGGAGGAAATTAAGTGTAATATGTATATGCCTAAATATATCCAGATTGACCTTTTACAGAATAATTTAGAAATGGATGCTGAAATACCTGCTAAATTAACCTCCATGTCTGGTGAAGTCATTCTGTAAAGTGTCCGGGAAGTATCTTATCCTTGCTTATCTTTGGCAGGTTCCGTTTCATTGCATACGTTACACTGGGGTGGGGTGGTAGCAGTTGTGATTCATTATCTGTTCCTGAACATTTTGGGTGGAGCATTTAATGAACAGTGCGTCCTCTAACGAACTGGCTGGCACGGTGGCGCAGCGGTAGAGTTGCTGCCTTACAGCGCCAGAGGCCTGACTACAGGCGCTGTCTGTATAGAGCTTGCGCGTTCCCTCTGTGTGACCCGCGTGAGCTTTCTCCAGGCGCTCCGGTTTCCTCCCACGCTCCAAAGAGGTACGTACAGGTTTGCAAGCTAATTGGCTTGGTAAAATTGTAAATTGTCCCTAGTGTGTGCAGGATAGTGTTATGCCCCTGTCCCACTTAGGAAACCTGAACAGAAACCTCTGGAGACTTTGCGCCCCACCCAAGGTTTCCGTGCAGTTCCCGGAGGTCTTTGTCAGGTTCCCGGAGGTTTTGTCAATTTTTTGAAATAATCGCCGGAACATAGAAGAAGTGGAACCACTTTCGACCATTAGGGAGACCGACAAAAACCTCCGGGAACCGCACGGAAACCTTGGGTGGGGCGAAAAGTCTCCAGAGGTTTCCGTTCAGGTTTCCTAAGTGGGACAGGGGCCATTAGTGTGGGGATCGCTGGTCAGCATGGACGCGGTGGGCTGAAGGGCCTGTTCCTCCAAACTATATCGATTCCTCTAAACGATATCTCTAAACTAAATAAATTCAAGAAAGACTTTCATTTATGCAGCCTGGCACCCTATGATACTGAGATGTTTAGGGATCCCAACTCCTCATGTTAATCTGGATACCTTTTCAATGGGGTGCGAGTTGCTTCCATCAATCTACCCAAGTTAATAACCCCTAGCCTCATCACTGAACTATTAGACTTATAGAGTTATACGGCGCGGTAACAGGCCTTTCGGCCCACTGAGGCTGTGCTGAACAGCAACTCCCAGGCACCAGTGCTTTCCCGCACACTAGTGACGATTATTTTTACCAAAGCCAATTCACCTCCAAACCTGCACGTCTTTGGAATGTGGGAGGAAACCGGAGCACCCGGAGAAAACCCACACAGGTCACAGGGAGAACATATAAACTCCATACAGACAGCACTCATAGTCAGGATCGAACCCGGGTACTGATGTGATAAGGAAGGTATCTACCACATATAAAATTATAAAAGGACTGGACAAGCTGGATGCAGGAAAAATGTTCCCAATGTTTGGGCGAGTCCAGAACCAGCGGCCACAATCTTAGAATAAAGGGGAGGTCATTTAAGACTTAAGTCAGAAAAACCTTTTTCACCCAGAGAGTTGTGAATTGATGGAATTCCGTGCCACAGAGGGCAGTGGAGGCCAACTCACTGGATGGATTTAAGAGAGAGTTGGATAGAGCTCTAGGGGCTAGTGGAGTCAAGGGATATGGGGAGAAGGCAGGCACGGGTTATTGATTGGGGAACGATCAGCCATGATCACAATGAATGGCGGTGCTGGCTCGAAGGGCCGAATGGCCTCCTCCTGCACCTATTTTCTATGTTTCTATGTTTCTATACCGCAGCAATTCTACCGCTGTGTCACCATCCCGACTCATTTCCCTCCCATTATTGGCTGTGGGATAGATGACAACGAGTTATAGAGGCAGCGAAACTCAACAGGACGACATTAAATCCATCCCACAGTCCACAATGGACCATTGTGGGCTCCACGTTTCCTTGATTATCGCTGCTCTCTGCATATCTTCCATTCATTTGTCCTAAGTACCGTCGATATCTCTCGTTTCCCTTTCCCCTGACTCTCGGTCTGAAGAAGGGTCTCCTTTTCTCCGGGGATGCTGCCTGACCCGTCGAGTTACTCCAGCTTTTTGTGTCTATCTTCAGTTTCAACCAGCATTTGCACATTCAATCTGAAGTTAAATAGAATCCAAGACCTCTGTCGTTCGTGAGTGATAGTCATAGAGTGGTACAGTGTGGAAACAGGCCCTTCGGCCCAACTTGCCCACACCAGCCAACATGTCCCAGCTGCACTAGTCCCACCTGCCCACGTTTTGTCCATATCCCTCCAAACCTGCCCTATCCATGTGCCTGTCGAACTATTTCTTAAATGTTGGGATAGTCCCAGCCTCAACTGCCTCCTCTGGCAGCTTGTTCCATATACCCACCACCCTTTGTGTGAAAAAGTTACCCCTCAGATTCCTATTAAATCTTTTCTCCTTCACCTTAAACCTATGTCCTCTGGTCCTCGATTCCCCTACTCTGGGCAAGAGACTGTGCACCTATTCCTCTCGTGACCTTGTACACTTCTATAAGATCACCCCTCATCCTCCTGCCATCTA
>CM069140.1:71551270-71618770 GCA_035221665.1 Okamejei kenojei | reverse complement strand
TGATTTAAAGGGGGTGATTCACACAAAGGGTGGTGCGTGTGGATTGCGATGCAGGGGGAGGTGGGTGAGGCAGACGCAATGGTGGCATTTAAGGGAATGAGAGGGGATCTTATTGAAACATATAAGATTATTAAGGGTTTGGACACGCTAGGCAGGAAACATGTTCCCGATGTTGGGGGAGTCCAGAACCAGGGGCCACAGTTTAAGAATAAGGGGTAAGCCATTCAGAAAGTAGATGAGGAATCACTTTTTCACACAGAGAGTTGTGAGTCTGTGGAATTCTCTGCCTCAGAGGCCGGTTCTCTGGATACTTTCAAGAGAGAGCTGGATATGGCTCTTAAAGATAGCGGAGTCAGGGGATATGGGGAGAAGGCAGGAACGGCTTACTGATTGGGGATGATCAGCCATGATCACATTGAATGGCGGTGCTGGCTTGAAGGGCCGAATGGCCTACTCCTGCACCTATTGTCCAGGGTCTATTGAGTGGAGGTGATGTGGATTATGTGCAGGCAGATAGGTGTTGTTCTTGGCATCATGTTCGGCCGATACACGGTGTTCCGATGGGCCTGTTCTGATGCTGTTCTGTCCCATGTTCTAGGTTCTATGATCGTCAGTTGTAGGCATTAAGTTGGTAGAAAGATATTGGTCACCAGTGGTACTCATTGCCCAGAATCTGTTTCTATGATCCCCGGTCCCCGGCCGCAGGAGATGATGAATTTTGCTTCCAATCTCATGTCTCCACCATTCATCTTTGGATTTCCTAAAGGGGCGGCACAGTGGCGCAGAGGTAGATTTGCTGCCTTGCAGCGCCCGAGACCCAGGTTCGATCCTGACCACGGGTGTTTGTCGGTACGGAGCTCGTGCGTTCTCCCGGTGACCTGCTTGGGTTATCACCGAGATCTTCGGTTTCCCTCCCACACTCCGGAGAAATACAGGTTTGTAGGTTAATTGGCTTGGTTACAGGTGTGAAACTGTCCCTAGCGTGTTACGATGGTATTAGTGTGCGGGGATCGCTGGTCAGTGCGGACCCGGTGGGCCAAAGGGGCCTGTTTCCGCGCTGTATCTCTAAAACTAAAAACTGAAATGCCAAACATTAGTTGTGCGTTTTGCCTTTTGTGGCTCTGCAAATGTGTAACTCCTGCTGGAAAGCACCTATCCATCTCTGCCTTAAAAATATCCATTGCCTCGGCCTCTACAGTCATCTGTGGCAAGGAATTCCACAGATTCACCACCCTCTGACTAAAGAAATTCCTCCTCATCTCCTTCCTTAAAGAACGTCCTTTAGGGGAAGTCCAGGACAAGGGGTCACAGCTTAAGGATAAGGGGGAAATCCTTTAAGACCGAGATGAGAAAGACTTTTTTCACACAGAGAGTGGTGAGTCTCTGGAACTCTCTGCCACAGAGGGTAGTTGAGGCCAGTTCATTGGCTATATTTAAGAGGGAGTTGGATGTGGCCCTTGTGGCTAAGGGGATCAGAGGGTATGGAGAGAAGGCAGGTACGGGATACTGAGTTGGATGATCAGCCATGATCATATTGAATGGCGGTGCAGGCTCGAAGGGCTGAATGGCCTGCTCCTGCACCTAATTTCTATGTTTCTATGTTTCTATGTTTAATTCTGAGGCCGTGACCTCTGGTCCAAGACACTACCGCTGCGCCACCGTTTCTGCTCTGAGATCGGGAAACGTGGACGGAAAAAAAATCCATCCGTAGTAAGCAGCACTGGAAACAAATACATAGCTTCCAGATAAAAAAACTCGGTTCTCAATCCTGAAAATAGTTGCTTGAAGGCTGAGAGAAGCAACTTCTTCAATTTGAATGACACCGTCGACCTGCGTCGCCGGTGAAAATAGTCTTTGCTCTGTGTCGCTTGATGTAAAATTCTTGCCGTTTCATTTTCTTTTTAGCAGCCCGTTATTAATTGCATTTGCAGGGGGCGGTGGTGGGGGGGGGGGGGGTAAGGGAGCACCCGAGAAGTTGCTCGACAAACGGACACGGGAGAAACAAAGGCTAGGCCGGTCACCAGGAGAAACATCTGCCCACCGTCACGTAAGCTAACACACTAATTTTCCGAAGATTGCTCCATTCATTACAGCTCATTGTGACTCTCTTCCTGGCATTGCTCCTTATTTCCATGCATTTAGGAAATGAAGCAAGGAGTGGGAAATGAGAGTCTAATCAATACCACTTTTCATTTCGCCTCTAATGGGCTCGCTCTCTCTCTCTCTCCCCTTTTTTCTCTCCTCCTGCACTGATTGAGAAAAAGGTACTGATACCAGAGTCATAAAACGTAATTCTCCTGCAGAAAAAAAAAACACACACACACACAGACAATAACACTTTCTGGGCCGAGGCTTATTGCATATTTTAATGGCATTTTGGCTAAATTGAGTATGGATTTAACATCAAAGGCTTCATGAATTTTTCAAATAAGAAATTAAAGTCAATATTTCAAGTGAAAGATATTTCAATTGAGTAGCATGCATAACAATAGAGGCAAGGCAAGACTAGTGCGGTGTGTAGCGGCATTAGTTTGTTCTTGATGTTATTAGTTAATAAGAAAATCAAACACAAGGTTGTGGTACGGCTGTGACACTGAATAAATTAGACTAACAGATAGGGTTCCTGTGTACTTTATCTCCTAGTCTCCAGTGCTATAGTCTCTTGCCAATGGCATGCTGAATGCTTCTACTTCTCCTTCTGGAGCTTAACCCGGCTGATTAGCATTAAGCTTTTGAGTTCCCACAGCATAAAATCTACTTATATTTATCCGTAAGAAACGGTAAGCTTGCTCCGTGCCACCGAAGACCCGTGTACCTTTTTGGAGATGACATCAGTGGATTTTGTTCTCATGCAAGTAAGTACCAAAGGCGTCGGATAATTGAGAATTGACGGGATCCTGGTGACAGGTGATTTACTCTTCACTCCTGCTTTCTGTAAGCTAGATGAGACGCCGCTCCCGTCGCAGTGACCTCGGTAACGAAACACAATCAGTGATGGTTTACATTCTTTAAAATGTAATTGGCCTTTGACTGCACTAAGCCTTACACCAGAAGCTCTAATACAGTAGTCCTTGTTGTAACTGGGCAATATTACTCTCCCCCCCCCCCCCCCCCCCTCCCCCCGCCTGAAAAGAGCATGTTCCAGGCCAATTATTATTTATTAAATAACAATGGGCGGCGGTAGAGTTGCTGCCTTACAGCGCCAGGGTCCCGGGTTCGATCCCGACTGCGGGTGCTGTCTGTACGGAGTTTGTGCGTTCTCACCGTAACCTGCCTGGGTTTTCTCCAAGATGTTCGGTTTCCTCCCACGTTGCAATGACCTACACAGGTGTGTAGGTTAATTGGCTTGGTGTAAAACATAAATTGTCCCTAGTGCGTGCAGGATAGTGTTAGTGTGCGGGGATCGCTGGTCGGGCGCGGACCCAGTGGGCCGACAGGCCTGTTTCCGGCAATGTATCTCTGAGCTAAAATTAAATTGGCGAATCCACAGATTTCACACGAGAGATTTTAATGGAAAGACATCTTCATATGCAAGTTCATAACCACACATCTTTAACGTTGCAGTGTAGTTAATGACACCACTTGACCAGTCGACAAATTGGAACTAGGGGGGTGACTGTTTTTGGCTGTTTTACCGTAAATATAGCGTCTTTTTTAGAATGGAGGAATCAGAAATCACAGGTACCCTCAACCAACATAGAAACAACGGCTGACAGGTGGTAGTCTATTGAACGGGAGTTCGGGAGAGCACCAGGCCAAAAGTTGTGGTACCAATGAAATGCAAGGATGGCAAAGTGAGGAATGGCAAAAGATATTGAAGCAAAATACTAGACTAGGTGGGACCCGTTGGGCCCCAGCTTCACACGGGAGGGCTGGTCCCCCAACGCAATATTCCACCTCTCCACCAATTCCAATATTGCTGGCCAGTGGGGGGGGGGGGGTGCTTTCTGGAGCGCTAGTATGAGTGTTGTGGGCTGAAGGGACTGGTTTCCAGAGCTCTAGTATGGTCACTCACACACTCACATACTCAACACACGCACACACACACACACACTTACACACACACACACTCACAAACACATACACACACACACACACACACCACACACACACACACACACACACACACATACATACACACACACACACATACACTCACAAACACATACACACACGCTCACTGACTCACACACCATATATATGGCAGTAAACATTCTTATGGCAGTATATATATGGCCTCTCCACTTTGGGGCTTTCGCAGTCAGTGGCTCTTCTGCAACCAGCATGACCTCTACACTTACCGGAAATTACGCAATAAGCGCGACCTCTGCACTCACCTGAAATTACGCAATAAGCGCGACCTCTGCACTCACCTGAAATTACGCAATCAGCGCGACCTGTCCACTAAGCGGAACTCACGAAATGAGCCGGACTTTTGAACCAAACACGGTCGGACCTAATAAAGCATTTATTCCTTCCAAACAAAGTCGGAACTAATAAAGCATTGCAGTTTCAAGCATAGGCAGGGCAGCAGGCCAAACAACTCATGGTATTGTCATCAAGGGCTAACACATCATTTATTGCAAGTACATTGCAGACTCACAGTTCAGTTGATTCACAGCTTAGAATGAGAGTCATGGCCTCTCCCTCATGATCTTGCAGAGTGACTGAGTCATGTCCAGGCATCTGGGGTTTTATAGTCCTGCCACCCCCCCCCCCCCCCCCTCCCCGGAAGGGGCATTACTTTAACTGCGTTGATTGTCAGGTGAGAGGATCTCAAGGTTTTTTAAACACTCATAACTTTTTTATTTTTCATTGATGGGAAAAATCCTCGGGGCCTGCTCAGCAGAGGAGGACTATGAGTAAGATGGCCAAAAACTCATAGCGATATGTGATAGCAATTTTTCTAAAATCAAACCACAGGAAGTGGTCAAGATGAGACTTTTAACTATATAGATATGGCAACTATGGGCCTGTATAGAGTGGATGTGGAAAGGATGCTTCCACCCAGTAGGAAAGTCAAGGACCAGAGGGCACATCCTCAGAATAAAAGGATGTACATTGAGAAAGAAGGTGAGGAGGAATTTATTTAGTCAGAGGGGGGTGAATCTGTTGAATTCATTGCCACAGATGGATGTGGAGGCCAAGTCAATGGATATTTTTAAGGAGGAGATTGACAGATTCTCAATTAGTGCGGGTGTCAGGAGATATGGGGAGAAGGCAGGAGAATGGGGTTGAGAGGTAAAGATTGATCAGCCATGATTGAATGGCAGAGTGGAGTTGATGGGCCGAATGGCCTAATTATGAACTGCTGAACGCAGACTGAGGGAGTTTCTTGAGGAGAATACAGTGTGAGGATTTAAGACATTTGGAGGGCAATGAAATATCCTTGGCAAGCAAGATTAACGGAATTCCTAAAGTATTCTACACATGGGCGGCACGGTTGGCCTGCATGGGTTTTCTCCGAGATCTTCGGTTTCCTCCCACACCCCAAAGACGTACAGATTTGTAGGTTAATTGGTTTGGTATAAATGTAAACTTCTCCCTAGTGTGTGTAGGATAGTGTTCATGTGTGGGGATCGCTGGTCGGTGCAGACCCAGTGGGCCTTTTCCCGCGCTGTATCTCTAAACTAAACTAAACTAAACCATATATTAGGAGCAAGAGCGTGGTTTAAAGGGATAATCTATGTGGGCAACCAAGCAATGAGGTTCTATATTAGGATACAGGCATAAGGCAGGCAAATGGGGTTAACATAGCTGGGTAAAGAGGTCAGTATGGACATGGTGGGCCGAAGGGCCATTTTCCAAGCTGTGCAACCTCGCAGCACTTGAGTTCATAGGAATAAAGCCATTCGGCCATCAAGTCTACTCCGACCATTCAATCATGACTGATCTATACTTCCCTCCCAACCCCATTCACCTGCCTTCTCCCCAATACTCCTGACACCCGTACTAATCAAGAATCTATCGATCTCCGCCATCAAAATATCCACTGGCTTGGCCTCCACATCCGCCTGCGGCAATCAATTCCACAGATTCCCACCCTCTGACTAAAGTAATTCCCGCTCATCTCCTTTCTAAAAGAATGTCCTTTTATTCTGAGGGTAAGCCCTCGGGTCCCAGACTCTCCCATTGCTGGAAGCATCTTCTCCCCATCCACTCGATCCAGAACTTTCACTGTGCGATTAGTTTCAAAGAGGTCTCCCCTCGTCCTTCTGAAGTCCGGTGGGCTTATTTAGGAGATACAGCGCAGAAACAGGCCCTTCGGCCCAACTCACCCACACCAATGGGCCAACAATGTCCCAGCTACACTAGTCCCACTTGATCCCTTCAGCCTGCAGTCCAAAACTGGTCCATCAAACCCTTCTGTGGCATCCAAACCTCCCTAATCCCCCTTATCCTTAATCATGTACCTGCCCAACCTCTATGAAGGCAGGCACAGGTTATTGATTGGGGACGATCAGCCATGCTCACAATGAATGGTGATGCTGGCTCGAAGGGCCGAATGGCCTCCTCCTGCACCTATTTTCTATGTTTCTATGTTTCTGTGTTTCTTAAATGATGGGATAGCCCTAGCCTCAAATACCTCCTCTGGCAGCTTGTTGCATACACGCACCACCCTCTGTGGGAAAAAGTTACCACTTGAATTCCTATTAAATCTTTTCCCCTTCACCTTGAACCTGTGTCCTCTGGTCCTCGATTCCCTACTCTGGGTGAAAGGCTCTGTGCATCTACCCGATCTATTCCTCTCATGATTTTGTGTACCTCAAAAAGATCTCCCCTCATCCTCCTGCGCTCCATGGAATAGAGACCATGAGTAGAGACCTACTCAACCTCTCCCTGTAGCTCACACCGTCTAGTCCTGGCAACATCCTTCGTAAATCTTCTCTGAATACTGTCATGTCTTGTAGTCATGTCTTGTCTTTCTGCTGAAGGGTCAGCACCCAGCGAAGGCTTTTCACCGTACCTCATACACTGTCCACGGGACGATAAGCTAAACGAAACGTGGATGCATTTTCACCATGTCGATCCTATAAGCGGCCGTTCAGCATCTTAAAGGGCCTGTCCCACTTGTACGAGGTAATTCAGGAGTTCTCCCGAGTTCTCCCCTGATTCGTGCTCGCGTAATGTACGTAGCGGCTACGTAGGAGTTCGTGGATGTCACGTAGCGGCGCGTACGAGTAACGGTAGGTACTCGGGAAATCCGGTAAACTCGTGACGTTTTTTCAACACTGTGAAAAATGTCCAAGAGTAAAAAAATACTCGTGATGAAAACAATTGTTACTTTTTACTCGTACGAGCCCCTACGTACCCGTTACGTACATTACACGAGCTCGAATCAGGGGAGAACTCGGGAGAACTCTTGAATTACCTCGTACAGTGGGACAGGCCCTTAAAGCCTTTTGGCAGGTCGCCCCTCCCCCATTCTTAACTTTCCCGGAGACAATAGTCCCAGCTTTGACAGGCATACCTCACAGTTTCCTTCAATGATTCCTGCAAATACTTTTTGCACCTTCTCTAATGCCTTTCCTGTCCAACCATCCAAGCATTAATCACGGGGCCAAGTTGTTAGCATGCTGTTATTATTTCTCCCCAGAAATATGGGACTGTCAACAGTTTTGTGTCCAGAATATGTTTGTTGCACATCAGCTTGTCAGAAGCAGAGGTACAAAAAAAATACCGTCGAGAGTTTCGTGTCGCTTTCCAAACTTTCTTTGCACTAAATTGCGAGATTCTCCAATATCAGAAGGCAGTGGAGGCCAGGTTGATGGATATTTTCAAGGCGGAGATAGAATAGATAGATTCTTGATTAGGACGGGTGTCGTGGGTTATGGGGAGAAGGCAGGAGAATGGGGTTGAGAGGGAGAGATAGATCAGCCATGATTGAATGGCGGAGTAGACTTGATGGGCTGAATGGCCTAATTCTGCTTCTATCACTTATGAACATGAACCTATCAAGAGAAGCCTGATGCAATTAAATCGTGGCCCAATGTAATAGCAGCCCAAACACTTTATACAACAATGAAGCAGATAGTCAGTAGACAGACAGACAGACAGACAGACAGACAGACAGACAGACAGACAGACAGACAATGGAAAAGAAAAGGGCAGGAGTAGTGTTTGACTCGTGTGTGACATAATCAACAATATCTCATTATATTTTGTTCATATTCATAAGTTCTAGGACAATTATTGAGTCCAGCGAGTACAGGTCCTGGGATCATTCTCGTAAACCTCCTCCGAACCCCCTCCAGTGCTAGCACATTCCTCCTCAGATATGGTGCCCAAAACTGCTCATAATACTCCAAATGCAGCCCGACTGTGCCTTATAAAGCCTCACCATTACATCCCTGGTGTTGTATTCCAGTATTCTCGAAATAAATGCATACATTGTATTTTTCTTCCTTATTTGACTTGAAAATTAACTTTTTGGGGAATTCTGCACCAGCACTCCCAACCCCGATTTCTGAATTCTCTCCCCATTTAGAAAATAAAGTCTACACCTTTATCCAAGATGCATGACTCCACACTTTGGGAGAAACTGTCCCTGAATCTGGAGGTGTGCGTTTTCATACTTCTGTGCCCCTTGCCGGATGGGGGAGGGGAGAAGAGGGAGTGGCCGGGGAGACACTCATCCTTGATGATGCTGCTGGCCTTGCCGAGGCAGCGTGAGGTGCGGACGGAGTCTTCCCAGATCTCCCACCACTCTTATTGTCTCCACCTACATTCTACCTTTGTCCCGCCCCCTCCCCTGACATCAGACTGAAGAAGGGTCTCGACCCGAAACCTCGCCCATTCCTTCTCTCCAGAGATGCTGCCTCGCCCGCTTTGTATACCAGCATCTGCAGTCCTTTCTTACACATCAATGGAAGGGAGGTTGGTTTGTGCGATGGTCTGGGCAATCGTCTGCAATTTCTTGCAGTAGGTGAAACGCTTTGAGAGCCATAGAATGTGGAAACAGGCCCTTCAGCCCAACTTACCCATACTGGCCAACATGTCCCAGCTACACTAGTCCCACCTGCGACGTCTGGCCCATAGTTTACCAAACCTCTCCTACCATGTACCTGCCTAACTGTTTCTTAAATGTTGGGATAGTCCCTGCCTCAACTACCTCCTCTGGCAGCTTGTTCCATACACCCACCACCCTTTGTGTGAAAAAGCTAACCCCTCAGATTCCTATTAAATCTTTTCCCCCTTCACTTTAAACCCATGTCCTCCAGTCCTTGATTCCCCTACTCTGGGCAAGAGACTCTGTGCATTTACCCAATCTATTCCTCTCCTGACTTTATACACCTCTATAAGATCACCCCTATTTTCTGTTTTCAGGATTGAATTTGACTTTGGTCAAACTTCTTTGCTCGGGTCATCTGGAACAACTATCTCAGCGGGAGGGCTCGTCAGATTAATAGGCCAAGAGTTACACACAAAATGCTGCCGTAACTCGGCGGGTCAGGTAACACCGCTGGAGCTACGGGGTCGGGACCTTTTCCTCCGAGTCTGAAGAAGGGTCTCGACCCGAAACGTCCCGTGTTCCTTCTCTCCAGAGACGCTGCCTGACCCCGCTGAGTTACTCCAGCGTTTGTGTGCCTGCGTTCGGATTAAACCAGCATAGAAACATAGAAATTAGGTGCAGGAGTAGGCCATTCAGCCCTTCGAGCCTGCACCGCCATTCAATATGATCATGGCTGATCATCCAACTCAGTATCCCGAAGAAAGTCTTTCTCATCTCGGTCTTAAATCTGCAGTTCCCTGCTACACATGGGGGCCAAGAGATATCTGGGTCCCCGGAGCCGGCACAGCTCATCCTTGGTCCGCGGTAGAGTTGCTGCCTTGCAGCGCTAACAGCGCCGGAGACCCGGGTTCGATCCCGACTGTCTGTACGGAGTTGGTGCGTTCCCCCCGTGACCTGCAGGGGCGATTTTCGCCGTGGTCTTCAGTTTCGTCCCACTCTCCAAAGACATACGGGTTTGCAGGTCAATTGTCCCTCGTAGGATAGCGTTAAGGTAAGGGATCGCTGTGTGGGGCGGACTGGGCCTGTTTCCACGCTGCATCTGCAAAAAGGATGAACCAGCATCGCCCCCGTTACACCGAAAGCTCTCCGTGGAGGCTCAGCGCTTCAGCGTCTCGATGAGGAATAAAGCAGCATCGGCTTTTGTTCAGAGCAAGCAAGGGGACGGAGGAGTGAAGGGGAGAGGGAGCGATCGCGAAATATGGTGCGTGTTTATGCAGAGTAAGGATAATATGATACATATGAGAGATTCTGCATCGCAAATTAGTATAATTGTACTTTCATTTATACTTCAAGCTCATTGCCAAGTTAATTATCTGTATTAAATGTACGAGCAGATAACAAAATAAATATGTTTTTTTTTTGTTTAATGTGATATTAAAGCCTTTGCGTGTAGCGGGATGAATGTCGATCGCCTTCCAAGTTGCCATTTTTACCGCCTGAAGGAGTCAAACGAAACTGTGAAGGAAAGGGGCACAACACGCCAGAGTAACTCGGAGTAACGGAGTGGGTCGGGCAGCACCTCTGGAGGACATGGATAGGTGACTCAAAACGCCAGAGTAACTCAGCGAGTCAGGCAGCATCTCTGGATAGAAGGAATGGGTAACATTTTGGATCAAGACCCTTCTTCAGAATGGTGTAAGGAAGCCTCTTCATAAGTGATAGAAGCAGAATTAGGCCATTCGGCCCATCAAGTCTACTGCGCCATTCAATCTAGGCTGATCTATCTCTCGCCCCAAACCCCATTCTCCTGCCTTCTCCCCATAATCTCTGACACCCGTACTAGTGAAGAATCTATCCATCTCTGCCTTAAATATATCCACTGACTTGGCCTCCACAGCCTTCTGTGGCAAAGAATTCCGCAGATTCACCAGGTCCAACTTGCCCACAATGACCAACATGTCCCATCTACACTAGTCCCACCCGCCTGCGTTTGGCCTATGTTGTGATAGTACTTGCCTCAACTACCTCCGGCAGCTCGTCCCATACGCCCACCACCATAAAAAAGTTGCCCCTTGGGTTCTTATTAAATCTTTCTCCCCTCATCTTAAACCTAGGTCCTCTGGTTCTTGAATCCCCCTATTCTAGGTAAAAGACTCTGTGCACTTGGAGTCATACAACACCGAAACAGGCCCTTCGGCCCAACTCATCCATGCTGACCAAGATGCCCCAGCTAAGCTAAGTCTCTCCCGCCCGCGTTTGGCACAATATCCCTCCAAACCTTTCCCGTTGCTGTCCCTGCCCATGTGCCTTTTAAATGTTGTTATCGTACCTCCTCTGGCAGCTCATTCCCGATACCCACCACCCTCTGTGTGAATTGTCCTTCACCCAATTAATAATTTCCCCATCAGAGATTCTTACCCCACTGCCAGAAGCCATGAAACAGATTTCCACCTGCCTGTGCAATTTAACTCCTGCATTCCCTCCCCTCCCCTCCCCCCCCCCCCCCCCCCCCCCCCCCCCCCCCCCATCTTACCTTAAACTTTGTGCAGCGGTAGAGTTGCTGCCTTACGGCGCCAGAGACCCTGGTTCGATCCTGACTACGTGTGCTGTGTGTACTTCGCCCTGTGGGACCGCGTGGGTTTTCTCCGGGTGCTCCGGTTTCCTCCCACACTCCAAAGACGTACAGGCCTGTAGGTTAATAGACATCAATAAACTGTCCCTCGTGTGTAGGATAAAGCTGGTGTACAGGGATCGCTGGTCGGCGCTGACCTGGTGGGCAGAAGGGCCAGTTTCCACACTGTATCTCTAAAACTAACACTACTTCTAAAACTATGCCCCCTAGTCAGTGACATGTCCACCCTGGAGGGAAACAAAAAGGTTCTGACTGTCTACCCTATTTACTTTAAGCTTCTCATAATTGTATGCACCTGCACACTTTGACTTGATAGGAAATCCCCATTCAATGTGACCAACTTTGCTTTGGAATAAGCCCAGCACACCTTTGTGTTGCGTTAAGATGCTGGCTTGTAACGCGTAGCTTGAGCATACCCAGATTAAGGCCGTGTGACTGGGACTGAAGCATAATACAGCTGCTAGGAATCAATTGCCCGTGAAATTTTTATTCGAAAGCCATCGAGAGACAAGCAGTAAATAAATATTAGCTCTCTCAAGACAAAACAGTGAGCCATGTTGAAATGCATTGCAAAGCTAAAAGTGCAGAGATGGGAAAAATGAGCAAGCGTGCGTGCATGTGTGGGTTTTTTTTTTAAAACACCCGGTGATTTTAAAGGAAAATTGTGTTTAAATGGGGCAGTCTTGTGTGCTAAACTGAAAAACGTCTCCACCTGCTGTTTAAAGTCTGAACTGCAGATGGCGATAGACCCTGGGCTCATTGCTCCACATTGAAGGAGAGTCAGAGTGAGGCCCGACGCATATTGGAGGAACAGCACCTCATATTCTGCTTGTGCTAAACGTTATTCATATTATTCCCTTATCACGTATCTGTGCACTGTGGATGGCCCGATTGTAATCGTGCATGCTCTTTCTGCTAACTGGTTGGCACGCAACAAACGCTTTTCACTGTACCTTGGTACACGTGACAATAAACTAAACTAAACTAAAATAAACTAAGCTAAACTAAACTTAAATTGGAGGAACAGCACCTCATATTTCGCTTGGGCAGCTTACACTCCAGCGGTGTGAATATTGACTTCTCCAACTACGCAACCCTTGTTTCCCTCTCTCTCTCTATCCCTCCCCCATCTTAGTTCTCCGACTAGTTTCACTGTCCTCCTGATTATATTTTACGCCTCTTATATTTGTCGACTTCCCCTCAGCCAACATTGTCCTTGATCCTCGTCCTCTTTGATCCCTCCTTTTCACACTTTTATCATGGTGGCACTGCAACATGTTGATGTTGAATTTCCAAGACATTCACCTACTCTGCAACATTTAACATTCTCCAACTTGCACATCTCTGTGTCTCTCCCCTGACTCGCAGGCTGAAGAAGGGTCCCCGATCCGAAACGTCGCCCATTCCTTCTATCCAGAGATGCTGCCTGACCCGCTGAGTTGCACCAGCATCGTGTGTCTATCTTCAGTGTAAACCAGCATCTGCAGTTCCTTCCGACTACATTGAAGGACATCCGATTGGCAAAGAGAAGAGAGAAATAGTACCAGTAAAGAGTGCAGCGGAAAATCAGATGGCAAGAGTTAACGCAGCTGAGGTTAACAGCTCCCAGATTCCAGGGCTAATCCAGTTAGAAGGAACAAATGCTGCTTTAAGAAAAATGTAAAATGCTATTTCACAAAAAACCAAAGCTTCTACTTATTCCATGATCGTCCATCTGGGCCCAATCTCCTAGTTGGTGCTTAGATAACAAAAAGGGCATTAAAAATTAAATGTAACGTTGATGCTCTCTCTTGGTGAGGCTTTGTGCGATGTAAGAATAAAGCAATTCTGTGGATCTGCATCCAATATCCCAATAGTATTTGTGCAGGAAGGAACTGCAGGTGCTGGTTCAAACCGAAGGTGGAAACAAAAGGGTGGAGTAATTCACCGGGAAAGGCCTGGATAGAGTGAATGCGGAGAGGATGTTTTCCACTAGTGGGAGAGTCTAGGACCAGAGGCCACAGCCTCAGAATAAAAGAATGTACCTTTACAAAGGAGATGAGAAGGAATTTATTTAGCCAGACGGTGGTGAATCTGTGGAATTCATTGCCACAGACATCTGTGGAGGCCAAGTCAATAGATATTTTTAAGGCAGAGATCGATAGATTCGTGATTAATACAGGTGTCGGAGGTAATGGGGAGAAGGTAGGAGAATGGGGTAGAGAGGGAAGTATAGATCAGCCATGACTGAATGGCAGAGTAGACTTGATGGGCCGAATGGCCTAATTCTGCTCCTAGCACTTATGAATTTATGAACCTATGAGCATCTCTGGAGAAAAGAAATAGGTGACATTTCGGGTCTGAAGGAGGGTCTCGACCTGAAACGTCACCTATTCCATGTTCTCCAGAGATGCCGCCTGGCCCGCTGAGTTACTCCAGCATTTTGTGTCTATCCTTAAAAGTACTGTTGTACAAACTGTGCTTCCTTCAATGCAATTTGCTGGCTCTACAACCAGTTAATAAAAGCAGTTTTCCAAAGCAGTAAGTAGACATTTACCTCTTCTACAAACATTTAAGGGCCTGTCCCACTTTCCCGAGTCCTCTGCCGAGTTGAAAGGACCTTAAAAAAAAATCACGACTTTTGTGATCTACGAACTCCTCCTCCCGACTATCTTTCTATTTGTGGACTTCTTTGACATGCTGGAAAAAACGTCCCGACTTACCTATGGCTGGCATAACAAGCCGCTACGATATATCTACGGACTCGCTCCAGACATTCTCCGAGTTCGAATCAAGGGGAAAACTCGAGAGAATTCGTGAGTAACTCAGGAAAGTGGGACAGGGCCTTTACAGGGCCTTTCTCCACCTTGACAGGTTTGGAGCATTTGTACATTTTTAATCATGAGAGTTAAGTTGAGTTTAGTTTATTGTCACGTGTACCAGGGTACAGTGAAAAGCTTTCTTGAGAAGAGTTGAAAATGAAAAGAGTTCCTGAAATTCAATTGCCCCTTTCTGACATTTATCCATTAGATAAAAAATGCATTGGAATGGGATGGGTGGCGGGAGCACATTACCTTATGCCCCTCCGTTCATGGCTGACCATGGGCGTCTCCAGGGTGCTATTCCCTATATGGAGGACGCCTGTGCGTGACTTTGTTTAACGTGGGGAGACTGGTGCACAGACAGCCACCACACGGTTCCTTGACAGATCTGGGTCAGGATCCAGTGGCACGGAGTCCAAGACGACCGGAGACCCTTTTCTGCTGCAGCCTTCATCCGCCTTCCCATCCGTTGTGACACTCCAATAATCATCCTCCGCCTGTTCCACCGTTGAAGTCTTGGTTGGGTTGCTCTTTGTCAGAGACCTCCCCCTCGACCTTACCGCCATGGGTGGCCCTACCAGGAGCATCGCTCCAGACGGCATCGCTCTCAGGATCTCAGGTCCACACAAGCTTCTCCACCACGACAAGGTGACAGTCCACAGAGAAGAAGGGAGCACATTCATGCTTCAGTTATTAGAACCTAGAACATGGAACTGTAAAACACCCTTCTGCCTACCCTATCTGTGCTGTACGCTGCGGGTTGGTTAGTACGGGTGTCAGGAGTTATGGGGAGAAGGCAGGAGAATGGGGTTGAGAGGGAAAAGATAGATCAGCCATGATTGAATGGTGGAGTAGACTTGATGGGCCGAATGGCCTAATTCTGTTCCTATAACTTAAGAACTTGCGAACATGATGCCAAAACCAACTCTTATCTGCCTGCACGTGCTCCCTCCATTCCATGCACATCTGAGTCTCCTAAATGTCACCATTGCATCTGCCCTCAGCCACCACAATATGCACCACACTCCAAGCTCTCTACTGCACCAGAGCCGGCCACACGCTCGCCTCAGAGACTGAAGGTTTTGTGTTCAGGTCTCACTCCTGAACGAGGACATGCATAGGAGTTTATATATGACCACTCTCCAAAGGGGCATTCTGAAAATGGGTGTACGGGATGTGCAGAGAGGTAGGCCTCTGGACTTGCTAGTGATGATTTGGGTTGTGTGCGGGGGGGGGGGGGGGGGGCGGTGAGGTTTCATGCCTCTGCTAGGGCCCACCTCGCCTGCTCACACTTACGGGCTCACACTTATGCAGCTCGCACTACTGCCTTGGAGCTCTCTCTCTCTGTCACATTGAGGGGTGATCGAATGAAGGGACATAAAATCATGAGGGGAATAGATCGGATGAATGCTCAGTCTTTGGTGTCAGGAACGTGGAGTACATAAGTTCAGGGTGAGGGGGGCAAGAGTTAATCGGAACCTGAGGGGCAACTTTTTCACTCAGATGGCGGTGGGTGAATGGAATGAGCTGCCAGAGAGGTGGTTGTGGCAGGCTTTATAAGAAGATTTAATAGACAATTGGACAGATACGTGGATAGGAATGGTTTAGAGAGATATGGGCCAAACGCAGGCAAGTGGGACTAGCTCAGGTATGGCATTATGGCCAACATGGACAGGTTGGGCTGAAGGGCCTTTTTCAATGCTGCATGACTCTATGACCAGGACCGGAGTGACCTCGATGTGATCCGTTTGGCACCGATCAATGAGAAGGCAGATCGCCGTTTGTTTCGAGGATGTTGAGCGACGCATGTTTGATCCTGACCATGGGTGCTGTCTGCACAGAATTTGTTCATTCGCCCCGTGACCTGCGTGGGTTTTCTCCGGTTTCCTCCCACTCTCCAAAGACGTACAGGTTTGTTGATTAATTGGCTCGGTAAAGATTGTAAATTGTCCCTTGTGTGTAGGATAAAGCTAGTGCACGGGCACCGCTGGTGGGCGCGGACGGAAGGGCACGTTTCCGCGCAGTATCTCTAAACTGAACTAAACTAACAACTTCCTTGAATTCAAACCGGATCGAGGCTTGAGGAAGGCTATGTTTAGGAAGGATAGCTGCAAATGCCGGTTATACACCGAAGATCGATACAAAACGCTGGAGTAACTCAGCGGGACAGGCAGAATCTATGGAGAGAAGGAATGGGCGACGATTCGGGTCGAGAGGGTCTTGACCCATTCCTTCACTCCAGAGATGCTGCCTGTCCCGTTGAGTTACTAAAGCATTTTGAGCATCTTCTCATTCTATGTTCCTTGAAAACCAAAACATGCTGTAAACATCAGTAAGACTATAGAAAAGACCCTCTAACTTTACAATAGAGAACCTTGCAATGAGAATGAGGTGTCAATTTATAATCTACTCACATTCCCTATTAAAGATTTCAAATGTTTCAAATAATGTCTTTGGTTTAGGTTTTTATTATTCACCTCAAATGTCATGTTCCTTTCATCATCATATTAATTTTCATTCTGTATTTGTTTGAAGCTGATGTTACCCTATAAAAGTCTATACAACATTTAACATATAAATCTCTTCAGGGATTGGACATGCTAGATGCAGGAAAAATGTTCCCAGTGTTGGGGGAGCGCAGAACCTGGGGTCACTGTTCAACAATAAGGGGGAGGCCATTTAGGACTGAGATGAGGAAAAACTTTTCCATTCAGAGAGTTGTGAACCTGTGGAATTCTCTGCCACAGAAGGCAGTGGAGGCCAATTCACTGGATGTCTTCAAGAGAGAGTTAGATTTAGCTCTTAGGGCTAATGGAATCAAGGGAAATGGGGGAAAAGCAGGGAAAAGGGTACTGATTTTGGATCTGGACACAAAATGCTGGCGTAACTCAGCGAGACAGGCAGCATCTCTGGAGTGAAGGAATGGGTGACGTTTCAGGTCGAGACCCTTCTTCAGACTGATGTCAGAGGAGTGGGCGGAATGTAGTCGGAGACAGTAAGACTAGTGGGAGAATTGGTTTTGGATGATCAGCCATGATCATATTGAATGGCGGTGCTGGCTCGGAGGGCCGTATGGCCTACTCCTGCACCTATTTTCTATGTTTCCATGTTTTTATGTTACCTGATCTTCAGATCAGGAGAAAGGGTTTAAATCCCGCAGACTTAACATTCACACCGCGGTTCCACTAACGGCTCCCTCAGGTGCTCGTACCATCTGAGGGTGGCGAATCGGTCGAATTCATTGCCACGGACGGCTGTGGAAGCCAAGCCAGTGGGTATTTTTCGAAGCAGAGTTTTGTTCAGTTTATCATCACATGTACCGAGGTACAGTGAAAAGCTTTTTTTTGCTGCCTGCTATCCAGTCAGCGGAAATATTATATATACATGATTGCAACCAAGCCATCCACAGTGTACAGATACAGGATTAAGGGAATAATGCTCAGTGCAAAATAAAGTCCACTAAAGTCTGATTAAAGATCCAAAATCTACATCGATGGTGGTTAATAGGAATGGTCGAGAGCTTCAAGTTGTGAGGCAAAAAGTTTCACTTAAAGGCCTGTCCCACTGTACGAGGTAATTCAAGAGTTCTACCGAGCTTTCCCCTGACTCGAACTCGGAGAATGTCCGTAGCGTGTCCGTAGGAGTTCGTGGATGTCTCGTGGTTCAGTTCATTTTAGTTTAGTTCAGTTTAGAGATACAGCGCCCACTCGGGAAATCCGGTTAACACGTGACATTTTTTCAACACTGTGAGAAATGTCCACAAGTAAAAAAATACTCCACGATGAAAAAAATAGTTATTTTTTACTCGTACGAGCCGCTACGAGACATCTACGAACTCCTACAGGACCCGCTACGGACATTCTCCGAGTTCGAATCAGGGAAAAACTGGGGAGAACTCTTGAATTACCTCGTACAGTGGGACAGGCCCTTAATAAGTTAAACTGATCAAACAACATTGACTGACTTCCTCAGAAGACCAAGGAAATTGGGAATGTCTTAAATGGCTCTTACCGATTTCAACAGATGCACCACAGAAAGTATCCTATCCCGATACACCACAGCTTTGGTTTGGCAACAGCTCTGCCCCAGAACGCAAGAAATTGCAGACTGCTGAGGACGCAGCCCAGTCCATAATGCAAACCGGCCTCATCCCATGGACCCCATCCACCTTTCCCATGCTACTTTCTACACACTAATAACTATCAGTTCCCAACAGAATATCTCATTAGCTACCAGTGTGATCCAATCTATTATATACTTTAGAACTTGACTATGGTACTGTTGCAAAACAAGGACTCATAAGGTGATAAGTAATAGGGGCAGAATTAAGCCATTCGGCCCATCAAGTCCAGTCCGCAATTCATTCATGGCTGATCTACCTCTCCCTCTCCTGCCTTCACCTCATAACCCCTGACGCCCGTACTAATCAAGAATCTAACTGTCTCTGCTTTGAAACTAACTATTGACAGCCTCCACAGCCTTCTGTGGCAGTATTCAAGAGATTCACCTAAAGATTCAGACTAAAGAAATTCCTTCTCTTCTCCTTCCTAAAGGAAGGTCCTTTAATTCTGAGGCTCTGACCTCTAGTCCTAGACTAGTGGAAACATCCTCTCCACATGTCCAAGCCATTCACTATTCGGTATGTTTCAATCAGGTCCCCTCTCATTCTATTAGCTAACAGCCCACTACCTTAAGAGGTTGACCGAGTAACTCGATAAATTATGCGGCGTGGCAGTTTGTCAAATCATTAAGAATCATCTTAATGAGCCTTCAACCCATAACCGTACTCATGAATGTTAATGAAATCTCTCTAAAAAGAATTGGTGATAAAGATAATGGTGAAGATTATGGAGCCACAGTGTCACAATAAAACTGATGATTCACAATCATTTCAGTTTAATATAGTTTGGAGATACAGCGCGGAAACAGGCCCTTCGGCCCACCGGGTCCGCGCTGACCAGTGATCCCCGCACATTAACATTATCCTACACTCACTATGGACAATTTTTACATTTCCCAAGCCAGTTAACCTGCAAACCTGTACGTCTTTGGAATGTGGGAGGAGACCGAAGATCTCGGAGAAAACCCAGGCAGGTCACGGGGAGATCGTACAAACTCCATACAGGCAGTTTGTACGTTCAATTGGGATCGAACCCGGGAATCCGGCGCTGCATTCCCGGAGTGGTCCACTCCGCTCTGGACCACTTGGACAACAAAAACCCATATGTCAGGCTGTTATTCATCTATTACAACTCGGCATTTAACACAATCATCCCCTCCAAGCTGGTTACCAAACTCGCAGAACTGGGTCTCTGCGCATCCCTCTGCAATTGGATCCTCGACTTCCTCATTCACAGACCACAGTTTGTTCGTATTGGTGGTAATGTGTCAGACTCGATAACAATCAGCACGGGAGCACCTCAAGGCTGCGTGCTCAGCCCCCTGCTGTACTCACTCTATACTCATGACTGCGTAGCCGGTCACAGTGCGAATCAAGTTTGCTGACGACACCACTGTTGTGGGACGTATCACTGATGGGGATGAGTCGGAGTACAGAAGAGAGATTGAGCGACTGTCCATATGGTGCCAGCACAATAACCTGGCCCTCAACACCAGCAAAACCAAGGAACTGATTGTGGACTTTGGAAGGAGTAGGATGGGGACCCACAGTCCTGTTTATATCAACGGGTCGATGGTTGAAAGGGTCAAGAGCTTCAAATTCCTGGGCGTGCACATCTCTGAAGATCTTTCCTGGTCCGAGAACACTGATGCAATTATTAAGAAAGCTCATCAGCGCCTCTACTTCCTGAGAAGATTACGGAGGGTCGGTCTATCAAGGAGGACTCTCTCTAATTTCTACAGGTGCACAGTAGAGAGCTTGCTGACCGGTTGCATCGTGGCTTGGTTCGCCAACTTGAACGCCCTGGAGAGGAAAAGACTACAAAAAGTAGTAAACACTGCCCAGTCCATCATCGGCTCCGACCTCCCTACCATCGAGGGGATCTATCGCTGTCTCTGCCTCAAAAAGGCTGGCAGCATCATCAAGGACCCACACCATCCTGGCCACACGCTCATGTCCCTGCTGCCTTCAGGTAGAAGGTACAGGAGCCTGAAGACTGCAACGACCAGGTTCAGGAATAGCTACTTCCCCACAGCCATCAGGCTATTAAACTTGGCTCGGACAAAACTCTGAACATTAACATCCCTTTATCTGTTATTTGCACTTTATCAATTTATTTATTCATGTGTGTATTTACGTATATAATGGTATATGGACACACTGATCTGTTTTGTAGTCAATGCCTACTATGTTCTGTTGTGCTGAAGCAAAGCAAGAACTTCATTGTCCTGTTGGGGACACGTGACAATAAACTCTCTTGACTTTGACTCTGGCATTCTACCGCTGCGCCACTGTGACTGCCCAATTAACAAATGCAAACAGTTGGAGTCATGGAATGAAAGAGCATGGAAACAGGCCGTTTGGCCCAACTAGTCCATACCCACCTGGCCATCCATCTGAATTAATCCCATCTTGAATCTTTAGACTTTAGACATTAGAGATACAGCACAGAAACAGGCCCTTCGGCCCACCAAGTGCAGGCCCACCAACGATCACCCAGGATGTTAACTCCATCGCTAACACACTAGGGACAATTTACAATTTTTGTTTTACCAAACCTAATTAACCTACATCTTTGGGATGTGGGAGGAAACCGGAACCCCGGAGAAAACCCATGCGGTCACAAGGAGAACATACAAACTCTGTACAGACAAGCACCCGTGGTCAGGATCGAACCCGGGTCTCTGGCGCATGGCAGGTAATAGGTGCACACAGGCGAGGGGGGGGGGGGGGGGGGGGGGGGTTGTTGATAGGCAGGTGGTTGGAACAAAGGCCAGAGATAAGAGCAGAAAGTGTGAGGCCGGTTTGACGTGTCGTTCGTTTTAGTTGTTCGTTTTTGAGATACAAGGTGGGAACAGGCCCTTCATCCCACCAAGTTCGCGCTGACCAACAATCACCAGTTCTACGTTATCCCAGATTTCTCATCCCACACCCTGGGGGCAATTTACAGAGGCCAATTAACCTACGTCTTTGGAGTGTGGGAGGAAACCAGGGCACCCGGGTAAAACCCACGCGGCCACAGGGAGAACGTGCAAAGTCCGCACACTCTGGCGCTGTAAGGCAGCAGTTCTCCCGCTGCGCCACCTTACAAAACCCCTAATGGATTTTGAAACTAGGCGGAGGAGCGGTGGGGGGAGGGGGATGGGGGAGGGGGATGGGGGAGGGGGTGTGGAGGGGAGGAGGAAGGTGGAAGTCCAGGTGGGGAAACTGCGGGTGAAAGTTCAGCTTCATGTACTTAGCTGCCAATAGCTACCTGGTTAATTCCAGCGATGCTTTGACTTGTCGTTTCATTAAAACTTGCAATAATAAGCCACTGCAGGCAGTGTTAGCTCAGACTGTAACCTCACACTGCTTAGAGGCGATTAGAGGGGCTTAAGCATGCAAAAAGTAATTGCACATTAACGAGGCCTTATTTACTTCTATACTTCCTTCTGTTTGTTCATCCACGTTAACGAGGTGTGAACCAGTCGATAAGTGCAGCTGTTTTTTCCGCCTGAAATAGGCAGACTGCTTCAGATTCTAAGCAGTATCAACTTAGCAAAGTCTCGGGCTCTCTCCGTTGCCAGAGTCAGGCCGCACGCACATTGGGGGAACAGCGCCTGTTGGTGCGAGTTGCTGCTGCCTTACAGCGCCAGAGACCCGGGTGCGATCCTCAGTACGCGTGCTGTCTGTGCGGTGATTCCTGTGACCGTGGGGGACCCGTGTCTCCGGGCGCTCCCACGCGTACATGTTTGCAGGTTAAGTCAAGTCAAGTTTATTCGTCACATACACATACGAGATGTGCAGTGAAATGAATAGTGGCAATGCTCGCGGACTTTGTGCAAAAAAAAACAGACAAACAAACAAACAAACAAACAAACGACAACAGAATGGAACAAAGTCACATGTTCACATGTTACATATTGTGGGAGGAAAGAAAAAGGAAAAAAAAACAGCAATTTAAACAGAACAGTAAAATGGTCCAGTAAAGTTAGTCCCTGGTGAGATAGGAGTTTACAGTCCGAATGGCCTCTGGGAAGAAACTCCTTCTCATCCTCTCCGTTCTCACAGCACGGCAACGGAGGCGCTTGCCTGACCGTAGCAGCTGGAACAGTCCGTTGCTGGGGTGAAAGGGGTCTCCCATGATCTTATCGGCTCTGGAGTTGCACCTCCTGGTGTATAGTTCCTGCAGGGGGGCGAGTGTAGTTCCCATAGTGCGTTCGGCCGAACGCACTACTCTCTGCAGAGCCTTCTTGTCCTGGGCAGAGCCATATTTCCGGACAAGATGCTTTCCACAGCCGCTGAGTAGAAGCACTGGAGGATCCTCAGACACTCTGAATTTCCTCAATTGCCTGAGGTGGTAAAGGCGCTGCCTTGCCTTACTCACCAGTGCAGCAGCGTGTGATGTCCATGTCAGATCCTCAGAGATGTGGACTCCCAGGTATTTAAAACAGCTCACCCTATCCACAGTATCCCCATTTATCCTCAATGGTGTGTACGTCCTCGGATGATGTGCCCTCCTAAAGTCCACGATCAGCTCCTTCGTTTTTTTGATATTCAAGAGGGGGCTGTTGTCCTGACACCAGAGTGCCAGATCAGCCACCTCCTCCCGGTAGGCCTTCTCATCGTTGTCTGAGATCAGGCCCACCACCACGGTGTCATCAGCAAACTTGATTATAGAGTTGGAGCTGAACCTAGGCAATTGGTTTCGGCAAGTTGTACAATTGGCCCTAGTGTGTGTTGGTCAGTGTACAGGTTGATCGCTGGTTGGCTCAGATTCGGTGGGCCAAAGGGCCTGTTTCCACGCTGCATCTAAACAACATCATATTCCACTTACACGCAACGGTATGAACATTTAGAATTCTCCACGATATGGTAACAATGACCCCACTTCTTCCACCCTCATTTCCCTGTGTCCCGCCAGAGTGTGCACCCATTTCTCCCACTATCCTGCCCTCCTTCCCCTTCGCTCCATCCCCTTCCATAAATATCCCTTCCTTTGGTTTGATTTAGTTTAGTTTAGTTTGGAGATACAGCGTGGAAACAGATCTGCGCCGACCAGCGATCCCCGCACACAATCCTACACACACTAGGGAAAATGTACAGTTTTGCCGAAGCCAATTAACCTACAAACCTGTACGCCTTCGGGGTGTGGAAGGAAACCGGAGCACCTGGAGAAAACCCGCGCGGTCACAAGGAGAATGTACAAATTCCGTACAGACAGCGCCCGTAGTCAGGATCGAACACGGGTCTCTGGCGCTGCAAGGCAGCAACTCTACCACTGTGCCACTGTGCCATATGAGAAGGTGACTTCCCTTTCCCTCCACGGATGCTGCCTGACCCAGTGAGTTCCTCCAGCTGTTCTCCTTCTTTTGCCCCAGATTCCAACATCTGCAGCTTCTTCCATGCGACGACTGCTTGCTTCATTATTGCACCAGACACTTGGACAGATACACTGATGGGAACATTTCAGTGGGATATTGGCCAAGCGCAGGGCTGGTAGGACGAGCCTAGATGGGGCATCTTGGGTGCGTGGGCAAGTTGGGGCAAAGGGCCTGTTTCCATACTGTCTGACTCTATAACTTATACAGGATCTGTAGTGGAACGTGAAGTGTTTGGCGGCATGGTGGCGCAGCGGTCGAGTTGCTGCCTTACAGCGCCAGAGACCCGGGTTCCATCCTGACTATGGGCACTATCTGTACGGAGGTTGTACGTACTCCACGTGACCTGCGTGGATTTTCTCCGGGAGCTCCGGTTTCCTCCCACACTCCAAAGACGTGCAGGTTTGTAGGTTAATTGGCTTGGTATAAATGTAAACTCTCCCTCATGTGTGTTGGGTAGTGAGTGCTAGCATGCGAGGATCGCTGGTCGGCACGGACGATGGGCCTAAACGGAAAAACTAAACGAAAAAACTCAGCAGGTCAGGCAGCATCTGTGGAGGATTTGGACAGCCGATGTTTAGGGTCAGGACACAAAGTCTGAGCTGAAACGTTATCTATCAATGTCCTCCAGAGATGCTGCTTAATCTGCTGCCTTACCCCAGCACGTTGCGTTCTACACACGATTCCAGCATTTGGACAGGCAGCCTTAGAGCAAAAGCCTACTGTTCCGAGAAGGGTCCCGATCCCAAATGTCACCCATCCCTTTTCTCCAAACATGCTGCCTGACCCCCTGAGTTACTCCAGCACTTTGTGTTGATCTAAACATACAGATTGTTCTTGGAGTTCAGTTCATTTTAGTTTAGTTCAGTTTAGAGATACAGCGCCCACCGAGTCCCCACTGACCAGCGATCCCCGCGCACTAGAACCATCCTACACACACACACACACACTGGAGCCAATTTTACACTTATACCATCCCAATAATCTACAGGCCCTTCGGCCCACCTAGTCCGCGCCGACCAGCGATCCCCGCGCACTAACACCACCTTGCACACACTGGGGACAATTTGCAATTACACCAAGCCTACGATTGCCCTACGAACCTGTACGTCTTTGTGGGAGGAAACTGAAGATCTTGGAGGAAACCCACGCAGGTGACGGGGAGAACATACAAACTCCGTACAGACAGCACCCGTAGTCGGGATCGAACCAGGGTCTCTGGCACTACCGCTACGCCACTGTGCTGCCCTACATTTCATTGCAGATTAAATGTATTAACAATAATGAAATATAAAAATTATATTTGTGGCGATTTGTTTCAACCCTTCCTTAACTGACTGTGGACGATCAGCCATGATCACATTGAATGGTGATGTTGGCTCGAAGGGCCGAATGGCCTCTTCCTGCACCTATTATCTATGTTTCTATTAACACTGGGTAAACATGTGATGGCTGAATCATAATTGCCAATCTTTTTTGAGTTTAATGCCATTAGGCATCAGACGACAGTTGTTACTGTACAACCTTGTGCCATGTTCTGCACAAAGCCTGCATTTAAAAATAGCGCATCAATAAAATTCAGGCTATATCTCAATCAAGTAATTCAGGCCACACTTATGGATTGCTTCTGCCTTACTCCTAGAGGTTCTTCTCCTCTTTCCAACGGGAGTTACTCTCAGTCTGTAGAAAGGCCTGGACCCAAAACATCACCTATTCCCTTTCTCCAGAGATGCTGCCTGACATGCTGAGTTATTTTGGGTCTATCAATAGACAATAGACAATAGGTGCAGGAGTAGGCCATTCTGTCCTTTGCGCCAGCACCGCCATTCAATGTGATCATGGCTGATCATCCCCAATCAGTACCCCGTTCCTGCCTTCTCCCCTGACTCCGCTATCTTTAAGAGCCCTATCTAGCTCTCTCTTGAAAGTATCCAGAGAACTGGCCTCCACTGCCCTCTGAGGCAGAAAATTCCACTGACTCACAACCCTCTGTGTGAAAACGTGTTTCCTCATCTCCGTTCTAAATGACTTACCCCTTATTCTTATACTGTGGCCCCTGGGGTATGATCGGTATAAACCAGCATCCGCAGTTCCTTCATACATACCAACTCAGTCCAACCTTGCCTTGGAACTACTACCCTCTAATCCAGGCGTCGTTCTGGCAAACCTCCTCTGCATCCTTTCCAAAGCCTCCACGTCCTTCATGCGCATGGGCGACCAAAAGTACATGCAATATCTCAAAGGCAACCAAAGTCCGCTAAAGCTGCATTATGCTTTCTGACATACTCAATGACTTGACCGTTCAAGCATACCTCATATTTCGCTTGGCCAGCTTTCAACCCAATAGTATGAACGTTGATTTCTCTATTTTTAAATAACCAGTCCCTCTCTCTCCCCTCTTTCTCCCCCTCCCCCACCCCAGGCATCCTACTAGTTCCACTGTTCGCATCCTTCGTTAGCACCTCTTCCCCAGCCAACAATGGGCCATTGTGGGCTCCACCCTTCCCTGCTTTGTTCGGGCCTTTACCTGCCTCCAGTTCCTACCCTCTACTTTCAGTCTGAAGAAGGGCCCTGACCCGGAATGTCACCCGTCCTTTTTCTCCAGAGATGCCGCCTGACCCGCAGAGTTAATCCAGCACCTTGTGTCTATCATCCAGCATACCTTGGAAACTTGGCTTCCAACAAGTTTGTACGTTCTCCCCGTGACCACGTGGGTTTTCTCCGAGATCTTCAGTTTCCTCCCACAAAGACGTACAGGTTCATAGGTTAATTGGTTTGGTATAAGTGTAAATTGTCCCTAGTGTGTGTAGGATAGCGTTAATGTGCGGGGATGGCTGGTCTGGTGCAGACTCGGTGGGCCGAAGGGCCTGTTTCCACGCTGTATCTCTAATCTAATTTAAACTAAACTAAACCAAAATCATAGATAGACACAAAATGCTGGAGTAACTCCGCGGGACGGGCTGCATCTCGGGAGAGAAAGAATGGGTGACGTTTCGGGTCGAGACCCTTCTTCAGACTGTCAGGGCAGTGGTGAGGTACATATATAAGGAAGTGTAAGGTGTGAAAACAGGAAAAATGGAATGGAGAACAAGGAAAATGCAGAATAGATAATTAGAAACATGGAAACAGAAAAATAGGTGCAGGAGTTGGCCATTCGGACCTTCGAGCCAGCACCGCCATTCAATATGATCATAGCTGATTATCTAAAATCAGTAGAGATTGATCCCTAGGACGGGACTGTCATATGAGGAAAGATTGAAAAGATTAGGCTTGTATTCACTGGAGTTTAGAAGGATGAGGGGGAATCTTATCAAAACATATAAAATTATAAAAGGACTGGACACGCTAGATGCAGGAAACATGTTCCCAATGTTGGGTGAGTCCAGAACCAGGGGCCACAGTCTTAGAATAAAGGGGAGGTCATTTAAGACCTTAGAATAAAGGGGAGGTCAAAAAAACCTTTTTCACCCAGAGAGTTGTGAATTTATGGAATTCCCTGCCACAGAGGGCAGTGGAGGCCAAGTCACTGGATGGATTTAAGAGAGAGTTAGATAGAGCTCTAGGGGCTAGTGGAGTCAAGGGATATGCAGAGAAGGCAGGCAAGGGTTATTGATAGGGGATGATCAGCCATGATCACAATGAATGGCGGTGCTGGCTCGAAGGGCCGAATGGCCTCCTCCTGCACCTATTTTCTATACTTTCTATGTTTATAGTACCCGGTTCCTCCTTTTCCCCCATATCCCTTGATTCCTTTAGCTATTACATCTTCAATAATCGACCCAAGCATCTTCCCCACTCCCGATGTAACGCTAACTGGTCTATAATTCTCTGTTTTCTTACTCCCTCCTTTCTTAAAAAGTGGTGTTACGTTAGTTACCCTCCAGTCCACAGGAACTGACCCAGCGTAGAGAGAACATTGGAAAATGATCACCAATGTACCCATGATTTCTGGGGCCATCTCCTTGAGTACTCTGGAATGCAGACCCTCAGGCCCTGGGGATTTATCTGCCTTCATTGTCAGTTGGGAGAAGGTAGCCACAAACCAGAGATAAAATTTAGTCGGAGACAGTAAGACTGGTTTGAGAACTGGGAAGGGAGAGGGGGTAGAGAGTGAGGGAAAGCAAGGGTTACTGAGAGTCATAGAGTGATACAGTGTGGAAACAGGCCCTTCGGCCCAACTTGCCCACACCGGCCCCCAATGCCCCAGCTACTCCAGTCCCACTTGCCTGCGCTTGGTCCATATCCCACCAAACCTGTCCTATCCATGTACCTGTCTACAGTAACTATTTCTTAAATGACGGGATAGTCCCAGCCTCAACTATCTCCTCTGGCAGCTTGTTCCATACACCCACCGCCCTTTGCGTGAAGTTGAAGTTAGGGGAGTCAATGCTATCTTCTCTTTTGAAAGGTAATACTCCCAATCATTTCTGCAGATGCTCCTTGAGTTAGGTTGTACCAGGTATGTAGTTACCACACTCAGTGATGGACTGAGCCCTTGATGTCCAGGACAATCACGCTCACCTCTTCAATCAGAAATGGTCGATAAATACTAGAATTACCTCTGAAGTCTGCAATCTCTGAGTGAATGAAAAACATACAGTAGGATGTAAGCAGGCTGCAGTGCATCAAGGAATGGATGGCTCATTCCTCATCCCTCACTCATATTTGCGGGTTCTGATTTTAAACATTCAAGGGATTAAATGATTATAGAGTCACTATGTCGCCTCAGCCTATAACACAAATTCAATATAAACTTGTTAGGCTATTTTGCTCCTGGTCTTTTTCATTTATGAAGTTATTTCTGAAGAATTATATTTCAGTTTCATTGTGCAATCAAAATCATTATGTCTAATTTTTGCTATTTGTGCAGAAGGACATCATATCTATATGCTAATTCCAACTTATCCAGTGGTGTGCCCCGCATGCCATCTAAATATTCAAACAGTGCGGAAATAGCATGTGTCGCCATCTGTCTCTAAGGTTTAGAGAAATTGGTTTAGGTGCATTCAAAAGGGGGAAAACTAATTTCTGTCCTCAAAAGGCTTTTAACTGTGTAAAGTAGTCATTGTAACCATCAATAGCAATAATTGCATTTGTGTAGCACCTTAGGTATAGTACAATGCCCCGGTGGGGTTACCGAACCAAACGTCACACCTTGGCAGCACGGTGGCGCAGCGGCAGAGCTAATGCCTTACAGCGCCAGAGACCCGGGTTCCATGCTGCCTGTGCGGAGTCTGCACGTTCTCCCCTGTGACCTGCGTGGGTTTTCTCCGAGATCTCCAGTTTCCCCCCACACTCCAAAGACGTGCAGGAGTGTAGATTAATTGGCTACAGGTATAATTGTAAATTGTCCCGTGTGTTCAGTTTGGTTTAGTGGGCGGAAACAGGCCCTAAAACCCACCGGGTCCGCACTGACCAGCGATCCCCCCGCACACTTACACTATCCTACACACACTAGGGACAATTTACACACACACCAAGCCACTTAAGTGTGGGAGGAAACCGAAGATCTCGGAGAAATTCCACGCGGGTCACGGGGAGAACGTACAAACTCCGTACAGACAGCGCCTGTAGTCGGGATCGAGCCTGGGTCTCTGGCGCTGCAAACACTGTAAGGCAGCAACTCTACCGCTGCGCCACCGGGCCCTAGTATAATGTTAGTGTGCTCTCTGTGTGGAGTTTGTACGTTCTCCCCGTGACCGTGTGGGTATTCCCTGTGCGCTCCGGTCTCCTCCCACATTCCAAAGACGTGCATGTTTGTAGGTTAATTGGCTTCAGTAAAAATTGTACATTGGTCCTGGTGTGTCAGATAGTGTGTATGGAATCGCTGGTCGGCACGAACTCAGTGAACCAAAGCGCCTGTTTGGAATCCTTATTTGCAACAGCATAACAGGGCTCTAAACATAGATAATATCATTTTTAAAAAACATTCAATAAATTAGAAACGTATATTTTTAGGTGCATCAAAAGGTTCTTAATGCAACCAAGACATTTTGTAGTTCATTCTTTAGTTGGAATTTGTAGATTTCAAAAACCTAATGGTTGTTGGGAAGAAGCTGTTCTTGAACCTGGAGGTCTCGCCTGGATCGTTTGTTAATTTTACGCTATGACTTAATGAGTTCCGTTAATAAAATGTATGAAAGCTGGTAGAGCTGAGACCTCACAGCTGTCAGAGCTGTCTGTGTGGAGTTTGCACGTTCTCCATGCGACTGAGTGGGTTTCCTCTGGGTACTCCAAAGACGTACAGGTTTGTAGGTTAATTGGCTTGGTCAATGTAAAAATTGTACCTAGTGGGTGTAGGACGGTATTAATATGCGGGGATCGCTGGTCGGCGCAGACCCGGTGGGCCGAAGGGCCTGATTCCGCACTGTATCTTTAAAACTAAAACATCTCCAGGTTGCTAAGCACCCCCTCTCCTTCCCACACTGGCATATCTGTCCTGGGCCTCCTCCACTGTCAGAGTGAGGCCCAAGGCAAATTGGAGGAACAGCACCTCATATTTCGCTTGGGCAGCTTACGGCCCGGCAGTATGACTCTTGATTTCTCTAACTTCAAGTAACCCTCTCTCCCCATCCCTCCCCCACCCTAGTCGTCGTACTAGTTTCACTGTCGTCCTGCTCAGTTTCATTGTTTCTATCACTCATTATCACCTTCCCCACAGCCAACAATGGACCACTGTGGGCTCTACCTTTCCTTAATCATCGCTGCTTGCTTTAATCTGTCTTTTTTGCATATCTTTCATTCATTTGTTCTATGTACCTTTTCATATCTCTCGGTTCCCTCACCGCTGACTCTCAGTCTGAAAAAGGGTCTCGACCCGAAACATCACCTATTCCTTTTCTCCAGAGATGCTTCCTGACTGGTGAACTGAAAAAGGCATGAGAGGGATATAAAGTCAACAGAAAATTGGGGCGGCACAGTGGCGCAGTGGTAGAGTCACTGCCTCGCAGCGCCAGAGTCCCGGGTTCGATCCTGACTGCGGGTGCTGTCTGTATGGAGTTTGCACGTTCTCCCCGTGACTGCGTGGCTTTTCTCTGGAGTGCTCCGGTTTCCTCCCACACTCCAAAGCCGTACAGGGTTTATAGGTTAATTGGATTCTGTCAATTGTAATTTGACCCTAGTGTGTACGATAATGTACGAGGTGATCGCTGGTCGGCCTGTTTCCGCGTTGCATCTCTAAACCAAAAATGCCGGCAATACCCAGCAAGCACCACCTGTGGTGAAGGAGGTCCAGAATTAATGTTCAGGCCCTTTTCTATTTCCTCTCTCCGGAGATGCTCCCTGAACTGCTGCGTTTCTCCAGCATTCACTGGTCAACATCTCCAGGATTTTGCTTTTGGGTGGAGGTGAACTTACTGAGACAATGAACATCTACTGAGGCAATGAAGGGTCTTGACTCGAAACGTCACCCATTCCTTCCCTCCAGAGATGCTGCCTGTCCCGCTGAGTTACGGGCCTGTCCCACTTTGGCGCCATTTGCTCGTCATTTATGCGACATCCTAAAATTTGTTTGCCGCGTCGTGACGTTTGGCGTGATGGTGCATGCAGTGACACGCAGTAACGTGCGACGCCCTAGGATTTTGGAATGCTTAAAATCCTCGCGCGCCACCTGCGTGACGTTCCCTTGTGCACGCTGACGTACTGATGGCGTACGCTGACGTACTGCCGTACGTGTAGCGCGTGGTGACGCTTGGTTACGCACGGTGAGGCATGACCATTGCCTATGTTCATTTATTTTGCGCCAACTTGCGTCAATTCCCGTAACCATGTGCCCCCCGTATGCTGTCGGCGCGCCATTTGCGCATCATTTGAGCGCCGCACCACGTGACCACCCGGGTATAAAGTACGCATAGTTTTGAACATTTTTCACCATTGTATTTTTGATTTTCACTGGGAAAATCCTTGCCATGGAGATCGGACTAAGTAAGAACGACATCGCGAATGGCTCCCAAAAGAAGCAGGGCCCTCAAGAGCACTTGGCGTGCGACTGTCGTACTGCTGGACGATTTGCGCGACAGTCACTACCGGCCTGTCGTGTAAATGACACGCAAATGACGCTCAAGTGGGACAGGCCCTTTACTCCAGCATTTACTGTCTACCTTCTGCTGATGCAATGGTAGGTGTTTTTCTGTGATGAGCGCAGATACAGGCTTCAGATATGCTGGCTGCAGTCTATAATCAGTGCAGCAATCTTGATGTAAAGTGCTGTGGGGTGTCCCGATGATACAAGTCCAAAGCCTCCTTTATATCGAGCTGCCCTCCTCTTTGCACTTAGCGTGAACCCAGTCTGATAAACATCTCTAGCGATATACTAGGCACGAGATGGTGACTGTCTAAACGGCCAGGGGCAGGGATTAGGAATGAGGGTGACTCGTAGATCAGGAACTGATCTACACAGACTACATTTTAAACAACAATCTTGGTCCAAGCCAAGTCCCTGGATCATTCAACATGCCAGCACTCCAGTTATCTAATCCGTCTGATTAGTCTTTTTTTTGTAAACCGGCAACCTTCAGTTCCTCATTTCTGCATTTCACTACTTCACTGCAAAATCTCCTCAAGCTATTCCTGCTTTAGTTTAGCTTCGTTTAGAGATACAGCGCGGAAACAGGCCCTTCGGCCCACCGAGTCCGCGCCGACCAGCAACCCCCGCACATTAACACCACTTCCCCCCCACGCACACGCTATGGATAATTTTACATTTATACCAGGCCTACAAACCTGTTCGCCTTTGGCGTGTGGGAGGAAACCGGAGGAAACCCACGCAGGTCGCGGGGAGAACGTGCAAACTCCGTACTGACAGCACCCGGAAGAGACTCACTTGGTCACAGGGAAAACATGCGTACTGTGTACATAGTCAGGATCGAACCCGGGTCTCTGGGCGCTGTGAGGCAGCAGCTCTACCCACTGCGCCACTGCGCCACCAATACAAATGACATCATTATTTGAACTATTGAATTTGAGCATTCACGTGGTTGTGGTGGGATTTGAAATCCAGTCACTAGTTCATTTGTCTGGGCCTCTATATTCCTACCCCAGTATGGTAACCACAACATCACCACAGCTAAGTAGTATTTGAATTGAACAAATTACCAATATTAAGTTTGAATCCTATTTGGCAGCGAGCGGTAGAATGGTCCTGGTGTAATTGCTATAATTCACTGAGCACTCTACAATAAATCAGAGACAATATCTAATTTCCATTTTTTCATCTGAAAATTAAGGCCACTAGATAACGAGAAACTTAACTGGCAGCATCTCAATTAGATGCAAATGATCCATATTATGAGACGTTTAATAGTTTCTAACGTAAAAAAAAGCCACTTTCGTGTCATTTTCTCTCTCATTCTGTAAGATCTTGCCACACGCTAAGCACTCTGGGTGATATTATTTCAACGGGGGAGTTAAATAATGGTCCATTGTTGGCTGGAGCTGAAGGTGTGACAACAAGAGGAAACACAAAGATGCCAACAGTGGAACTGGTAGGGGATAGGGAGGAAGGAGGAGGGGGGTTGGGGGTGGGAGGTGATGAGAGGGAATGCAGTTAGACAAATCAACGTTAATACCGCTGGGTTGTAATCTGCCCAAGCAAAATATGAGGTGCTTTTGAGGTCATTGGAAGGTGATGTTTCTGGATGGGACCTTCCTTCAGACAAATTGGTTTGGAAATCTTCACGTTTCAATGCAACAGGAGCTGACAGCTACTTACATTGAGCGTTATCCATCGTGAGACGTTTTTCCACACTTGCAGAAAGCGCTTCACATGGTGCTTTACAGTAAGAGACTCTCAAGGTCCACCGGGTGGCACCAGCAACGACTGCCTCGCCGACAGTCTGTCTGTCCTTTCCTTCTTTGTATGTTTTAGTGTTCTTTAGCTTATTTTATATCGAGGGTGGGTGGGTAGTTGGGGGAAACTTTTCCTAATCTCTTACCTCGACGGAGATTCGGGAACGCCAAGCCACAGGAGCATCGGCCACCCCGCGCGGGAGCTTTGACCGTCCCGACGCAGGAGCCTCGATCGCCCCGACTGCAGATGGTTCGACTGCCCCGACCGCGGGAGAATAAAAGAGGAAGAAGTTTGGACTTTATTGCCTTTCATCACAGTGGGGAATGTGGGGAATACACTGTGGCGGATGTTTATGTTAACTGTTCTGTAGTTGTGTGCCTTGTTGCTTTTTTTTTAGTATGGCTCTATGGTAATTTTTTAGTCAGAGGGTGGTGAATCTGTGGAATTCATTGCCGCAGAAGGATGTGGAGGCCAAGTCAGTGTATTCCGGAAGTGGTGGCGCTGCCATGCAGCTGTGGCTCGCCTGCAGACCGTCTGTCTTTTCCTTTTTTTGTTTTCTTTTGTCCCGTTGGATGTATGTTTTAGTTTATTTTTAGTTGTGTATGTGTGTGGAGCGGGGGAAACTAGTTTTAGTCTCTTCGTCGGGGGGATGCGACCTTTTCTTTGTTGTATCTCCATCTCCGTCTCCGTCTGCGCTGAGGCCTAATCGCCGAGCTGGCGGCCTCCAACTGGGGCCGACCACGAGGCTCCGGAGGCAGAAACTGGACTCATCATCGCGAGGCTGGCCGACTCCGGGGCTGTGGTGGCGTTGCGACGGCAGCGGCCCGACTTCGGGGCCTCGGAGGCTTCGGCCGCCGGCCCAGTGGACGACAACATCGAGAGCTCGCAGGTCCCAGGTTGGTGACCGATTCTCCGCAACTCCCGCAACAACAGCTTCGTCCGCTGGACTGGAGGGTGGCAGCTTCGTCCGCCCCGGGCCGCAGAGTCTGAACCGGCCGCGGGACTTACCATCACCCGGCGGGGGGCCCAACATCGAAAGCCTGGATCGCCTCAACGCAGAAGGAGAACAAGGAAGGAAGAGACAAGGACTTTAAGACTTTTGCCTTCCATCACAGTGAGGAGGAGCCTGGTAGACTCACTGTGATGGATGTTGAACTGTGTTCATTGTGTGTTCTGTTATGTTATTTTATTTTCTGTCATGACTGCAAGGTATACGTTTCGTTCAAACTATGTTTGAATGACAATAAAGGATACTTTATACTTTATACTTTATTTTGAAGGCATAGATAGATTCTTGATTGGAACGGGTGTCAAGGGTTATGGGGAGAATGCAGGAGAATGGGGTTAGGAGGGAGAGATAGATCAGCCATGATTGAATGGCTGAATAGACGATGGGCCAAATGGCCTAATTCTGCTCCTTTTACTTATGACACGACTTAAAAAAAAGATCTAAAATTTGGAGTATCTTTTAAACCATGGGATTGCAAAGTGCTGATATTTAGGGGGAAGCAAGTTGTCCTTGCATCCCAATGACTGAATGTAAATGTACAGGTGCGGCAAGCCATTAGGAAGGGAAATGAAACAAGGGGATTTGAATGCAAGAGTAAGGACACCCTACTGCAATTATATGGCATCCTGGTCAGACTGCACCTGGAGCATTGTGTGTGAGGAAAGAATGTATTTGCAATGGAGGGAGAGCAACAGAGGTTCATCAGATTGGTTTGCGCAATGAATGGTTTAGTCAATGAAGATAAGTTAATCACAATGGACCTGCACTCCCTTGAGTGAAATTTTAAAAGGCTTCTTGGGATAGAAACATAAACACATAGAAAGATAGAAAATAGGTGCAGGCGTAGGCCATTCGGCTCTTCGGGCCAGCACCGCCATTCAATATGATCATGGTGATCATCCATAATCAGTACTCCGTTCCTTCTTTCTCCCCATATCAATCGACAATAGACAATAGGTGCAGGATTAGGCCATTCAGCCCTTCGAGCCAGCACCGCCATTCAATGTGATCGTGGCTGATCCCTTGATTCCGTTGATGCCCTAAAAGCTATATCTAACTCTCCTTTGAAAACATTCAGTGAATTGGCCTCCACTGTCCTCTGTGGCAGAGAATTCCACAGATTTACAACTCTCTGTGTGAAAAAGTTTTTCCTCATCCCAGTCCTAAATGATCTGATGCAGGGATTTTGCTGGGCGGTGAATCTGTGCAATTCTCTGCCACAGAAGGCAGTGGAGGCCAAGTCAATGGTCAATGGATATTTATTTTTTTATTTTTTTTTTTTTTTTGTTAAATATTTTTATTAGACGTAAGTACATATTAAAAGAATATACTTGTCATATACATTCTTAATATTATTAATATTAACAGTTATGTCTTATTTGTATTTCCATACATGTTTTTGTTTTTATTGCAGATAGGAAAAGACAGAGAAAAATAAAGTAAAAATAGAAAGTCAAAAAAAAAAAAAATGAGTGGAGTGTTAAACAGGTTATCCATCGTTGGAGATATATCCATGATTTGTTATGTATAATTCTTCATCCATTCCTTTATTCAGGCTTCAGTCAGGCTCTCGCACCGAGCCATTTTGACCCTTTAAATATTCAATAAATGGAGACCATATCCCTCTGAAAAGATCCAACCTGTCCAGTAGGACAAGCCTTAATCTTTCCAGATGAAGTGTCTCCAACATTCATGTAATCCACATTTTGATTGTGGGGAATGTAGGACCTTTCCAGAATTTCAATATTAATTTTTTCCCAATTATTAAACTGTACTCAATAAAAAATCTTTGATTCGTTGTTATTAATTGATCTGTTTCTAATATTCCCAATATTATTAATTTTGAGTCAGGAATCAGATTCGTATTAACAACATTCGAAATTATCTTAAATATTCTGTCCAAAATGTAGTGATTTTTATACAATTTGTAAATGAGTGCGTTAAGTTGGCTTCTAAGTGCTGACATTTATCACATATGGCAGATACATTTGGAAAAATACTATGTAATTTGGATTTTGAGTAGTGTAATCTATGTAATATTTTCAATTGTATAAGAGAGTGTCTAGCATTTAATGAAGAGTGGTGTACAGTGGCTTGTAAAAGTATTCATACCCCTTGAACTTTTCCACATTTTGTCACGTTACAACCACAAACGTAAATGTATTTTATTGGGATTTTATGTGATAGACCAACACAAAGTGGCGCATAATTGTGAAGTGGAAGGAAAATGATACATGGTTTTTAATTATTTTTTTTAATAAATTGGATCCCGATCCTAAATTAATAATATTGGGCATATCTGAACAATACTTAAAACTGACAATAAACCAAAGAAATTTCCTGGATTATAGTATAATAACTGGGAAAAAAACTAATATTAAAATTTTGGATAAACCCTGCATCCCCTACAATTAAAATGTGGATTATGGAGATGTCGGAGACCTTAAATCTGGAAAAAATTAGATTTGTTTTAATTGACAAACCTGAACTATTTATTAGAATATGGTCGCCGTTCATAGATTATTTGAAGGGGTAGAATGGGCCAGCGCTGAGGCTTGACGGAAGCTTGAACCCAGGACTACACGAATAGTTTTGTTTTCTTACCTACGGACCTATCTCCTAAGTTGTATTATGGATAGTTTATTTTATGTTTTCAAGTGTCTTTTTTTTCTTTCTCTTTATTTTTCCTATTAAAAAAAAACATTTTTATAAATAAAAAAACTTAAAAGTGTAGCATGCAAAAGTATTCAGCCCCCTTTATTCTGATACCCCTAATAAAATCCAGTGCAACAAATTGCCTTCAGAAGTTACCTAATTAGTAAATAGAAACCACTTTTGTGTAATCTAATCTCAGTATAAATACAGCTGTTCTGTGACGGTCTTAGAGGTTTGTTAGTGAACAAACAATGTTCCTTGGGCATTGTGAAGCCCAAGGAACACACCAGATAGGCCAGGGATAAAGTTGTGGAGAAGTTTAAAGCAGGGTTAGGTTATAAAAAAATATCCCAAGCTTTGAAAATCTCACGGAGCACTGTTCAATCCATTATCCGAAAATGGAAAGAGTATGGCACAACTGCAAACCTACCAAGACATGGCCGTCCACCTAAACTGACAGGCTGGGCAAGGAGAGCATTAATCAGAGAAGCAGCCAAGAGGCCGATGGTAACTCTGGAGGAGCTGCAGAGATCCACAGCTCAGGTGGGAGAATCTATCCACAGGACAACTATTAGTCGTACACTCCACAAATCGGGCTTTTGTGGAAGAGTGGCAAGAACAAAGCCATTGTAGAAACAAAGCCATAAGAAGTCCCATTTGCAGTTTGCCACAAGCCATGTGGGGGACACAGCAAACATGTGGAGGAAGGTGCTCTGGTCTGATGAGACCAACATTGAAGTTTTTGGCCTAAATGCAAAACACTATGTGTGGCGGAAAACTAACACTGCACATCACCCTGAACACACCATCCCCACTGTGAAACATGTTGGTGGCAGCATCTTACTGTGGGGATGCTTTTGTTCAGCAGGGACAGGGAAGCTGATCAGAGTTGATGGGAAGATGGATGGAGCCAAATACAGGACAATCTTGGAAGAAAACCTGTTAGAGTCTGCAAAAGACTTGAGGCTGGGGCAGAGGTTCACCTTCCAGCAGGACAACGACCCTAAACATACAACCAGAGCTACAATGGAATAGTTTAGATCAAAGCGTATTCATGTGTTAGAATGGCCCAGTCAAAGTCCAGACCTAAATCCAATTGAGAATCTCTGGCAAGACTTAAAAATTGCTGTTCACAGACGCTCTCCATCCAATCTGACTGAGCTTGAGCTATTTTGCAAAGAAGAATGGGCATAAATTTCAGTCGCTAGATGTGCAAAGCTGGCGAGACATACCCCAAAAGACTTGCAGCTGTAATTGCAGTGAAAGGTGGTTCTACAAAGTATTGCCTCAGGGGGGCTGAATACTTTTGCACGCCACACTGTTCAGTTTTGTATTTGTAATAAATTTTGAAAACCATGTATCATTTTCCTTCCACTTCACAATTATGCGCCACTTTGTGTTGGTCTATCACATAAAATCCCAATAAAATACATTTACGTTTGTGGTTGTAATGTGACAAAATGTGGAAAAGTTCAAGGGGTTTGAATACTTTGCAAGCCACTGTATATGTTGTAAACTTTCATCCCATACTCCTAGTCTGATTTTTGACCTAATTCGTTTTCCCATGCTTGCCTATATATTTCTGTCATTGGGACATCGTTTTCCAATAAAATGTTATAAATATATGATATCAACTTTTCTGTGTTCGGATGTTTATTTAGACATTCATCTAAAATTTCTGTCTTTCTATTTCTGATTTCCTGTGTATTTGCTTTTACATAGCCTCTAATTTGTAAATATTTAAAGTAATCTTTTGAATGTAATCCATAAATTTGTTGTAATTCTTGAAATGACAGGAAATAGTTTTCCCTGTAGAGGTGTCCCATCTTATTAATTCCATAGTTTTTCCATTGTAAAAAACTTTTGTCCATCATTGAAGGTTTAAATGTAACGTTATTTACAATGGTAAGGGCTAGTGGTATACATTCCAATTTTAATGTTTATTTGTTTCCAGATACGTATCCCACTTTCTATTATAGGGTTTTCACTACAGATTTTCTTACCTAGTTTAATATTAGCAAATAAAATCGAGCTAATTTCAAAAGGCGAACAATCTTCTTTTTCCATTTTTAACCACATTAGTTTATCTGTCTCAACTAACCAAAAATTCATGTTTTTAATATTAACTGCCCAGTAATAAAGCATAAAGTTTGGGAGTGCTAGACCTCCATTTATTTTTGATTTACATAAATGTTTTTTATTTATTCTATGACTCTTATAATCCCAGATAAAGTTGTTGACTATAGAATCAACCTTCTTAAAAAAATATTTAGGAAGATATATCGGAATCAATTGGAAGAGATATAGTAATTGCGGGAGAAAAATCATTTTTATTGCATTAATTCTACCTAGCATTGAAATAGGTAATGTTTTCCAATATAAAATATTCTTCTTTAATTTATTCAGTAAAAGTGGAAAATTAAATTTAAATAAAGAATCGAATCTTTTTGTTACGTAAATTCCAAGATATTTGATTTTTTCCTTTCCTATCTTACAAGGGAATTGTTGTAATATATGTAAGTTATTTACCCTTATTGACATAAATTCACTTTTATTTCAATTAATACTATATCCTGAAAATAATCCAAATTCAGTTATTAAATTTAATAAATTTGGAATACTAATTTCCGGCTTTGTAATATAAAGTAATACATCATCCGCATATAAGGAGATTTTATTTTCAGTATCTCTGGTGTCATACAGATATATACATATATTTCAGAATGTAATCTCACACGTTGAGCTAATGGTTCTATTACAAGTGCAAACAATAGCGGGGATAAAGGACAACCTTGTCTGCAGCCTCGGAATAAATTAAATTTAGTTGATAACATTTGATTTGTTCGTATTCTGGATGTTGGATTAGTGTATAATAATGTAACCCATGTAATAAACATCTCTCCCAACTTAAAAGTTTCCATGACCGAAAACAAATAAGACCATTCCACCTGGTCAAAGGCTTTCTCCACTTCTAACGATATAATTACTAGATTTTTATTAGTACCTCTTTTCGAATATATAATATTGAATAACCGCCTCAGGTTATATGAGGAATATCGTTTTGGCATAAATCCTGTTTGATCCGGGTGAATTAATTTATTAATAACTGTGCTTAGTCTTTGTGCTAATATTTTGGTTAGTATCTTTTGATCAGTATTTAAAAGAGCTATAGCCCTATATGATCCTGGGTTGTCCAGATCGTTGTCCATTTTAGGAATAAGTGTTATAATAGATTCATTTAACGTTTCTGGTAATTTCTGGTGGGTATAGATGTATTCATAGAGTATCTTCAAACGTGGTGCAATCAGATCATAAAATGTTTTATAAAATTTCGAACCAATACCATCTGATCCCGGTGTTTTATCATTTTTTAATGATAGATTCTGATAGATTCTTGTATCTGATAGATTCTGAATCTGATAGATTCTTCGATTTATTTTACTGATATTTCAGCATTTAGTGATTCTCTATTTTCTGAATCCAATCCATTCAGATTACATTTTTTTTTAAATGCTTCTATTCCTATCCTGTTTTCTATCGTTTTGGTTGAATATACATTTTTATAATATTGCAAAAATCTCTCATTAATATCTTTGGGTTGTACTAATGGTTCACCATTGTATGATTTAATCCTATGGATTATTTTTTCTCCCTCCATTTTCCGTAATTGACAAGCCAATAATTTTTGGGGTTTATCTCCAAATTCAAATTTTTTTTGTTTAGTGTATTGATAAAGTTTTACAACTTGATCTGAGTATATTTAATTTAATTTATATTTCAGTGCAGCGATTTTGTTATGTTTTGTCATGGATGGATTAGCAGCATTCTCTGTGTCTAATTGTTTAATCTCCTTTTCCAATTCTTGTTGTTCCCTCCAATTCTCTTTATTATAAAATGCTTGAGAAGAAATCATAATTCCACAGGCATATGCTTTAAAGGTTTCCCATAATAGGGAAGAAGATATCTGTGGAATTCATTGCCACAGAAGGCTGTGGAGGCCAAGTCAATGGATATTTTTAAGGCAGAGATTGACGTATTCGTGATTAGTACGGGTGTCAGGGGTTATGGGGAGAAGGCAGGAGTGTGGGGTTAGGAGGGAGAGATAGATCAACCGTGATTGAATGGCGGAGTAGACGCGATGAGCCGAATGGCCTCATTCTCCTCCTCTCACTTATGAACTTATGCAGTTTCTCCAACATGTTGGTTGGAAATATATTTGTCTAAAACCAGAAGTGACAGGTGCAAAACAAGGGGTTGCTGGAAACTGAAGGATGTTCTTCACCTAGAAGGGGGCGGCACGGTGGCGCAGCGGTAGAGTTGCTGCCTCACTGCGCTAGAGAATCGGGATGAATCCTAGCCTGCGGGTGCTGTCTGTGTGGAGTTTGCACGTCCTCGCTGTGACTGCGCAGGTTTACTCCCGGTGCTCCGGTTTCCTCCCATATTCCAAAGGTGTGCAGGTTGGCTGGTTAGTTGGCTTCTGTAAATTGTCCCTAGTCTGTTGGAGAGGGCTAGTTTACGGATGCAGAATCGCTGCGCCAAAGGGCCTGTTTCTGCTCTGTACCTCTGAAGTCCGAAGTCCAGAAAGTGGAGAATCGTTGGAATTCCTGATTCTCTTGGCACAGTTCTCCTGGCGCAGTTCTCTTTCTTACAGTTTAGCTTTCTTCCCAACCCATTGTTCAAGTGCTTTTGATTGCTATATGCGCCTTAATTTAGTTCAACAAAGAAACTGACAAGTTGCTAAAGAACCTTGTGGCACAGCTGGTAGACCCACAGCCTCACGGCACCAGAGTTTAGTTTAGTTTACAGAAGTGGAGATGGACAGATTCATGATTAGTACGGGTGTCATTTGTAATGGGGAGAAGGCAGGAGAATGGGGTCGAGTGAGAAAGATACATAAGCCATGATTGAATGCCAGAGTAGACTCGATGGGCCGAATGGCCTCACTCTGTTCCAATGACGTGAACTAAGGAACTGCCATTCATCCTCTGAGCACCATGCTGAATTCTCCTACAAGGATCTGCAGGCAGGGATGAGGAGATAACACTTGGCTCCTTACTCTTGGAGCAGGGAGCCAGGTAGTTTGTTGCAGTTTCGGATGCAGTTCTGGAAACATATACTGGCTCAGGGGTGGGAGATTGCAACCTTTACGTGGTCCGCCCTGTTTCAACTGATGCAGGCAACCTGGCGTGCACAATCAAATAAGATCAAATAGAACAAGTTGTCCTACAACTTTAGGCTGTGTACACCATACGCAAGAAGAAGATACTGGCTCAGGTCGTTCAATATAGGTTCATTGGATTAATTCCTGGAAATGGTTCTTTAAGAAGGAATTCAGTAAGCATGGAATGGAGTTTAGTAAAAAGATATGTGATCTCATAAATGTTTAGGAAGGGACTGCAGATGCTGGTTTAAATCAAAAATAGGCACAAAACCCTGGAGTAACTCAGCGGGTCAGGCAGCATCTCTGGAGAAAAGGAATAGGTGACGTTTCGGGTTGGAATGTCGGAGTTTTGACGAAGAGTTCCGACCCGAAACGTCACCAATACCTTTTCTCTTGAGATGTCTGCCTGACCCGTTGAGTTACTCCAGCGTTTTGTGTCTGTCTATCTTTGGTGATCTCATGGAGAAGTACATCTCCAAGAGAGCTTGGTAGATGCGGAGCTGGCTCGAAGGGGCAAACGGCCTATTCCTGCACCTAGTGTCCGTGTATCTATGTATGCATATGGAACGTACAGACAGCACCCGTAGTCGGGATGGAACCCGGGTCTCCGGCGCTGCAAGCGCTGTGAGGCAGCAACTCTACCGCTGCGCCACCGTGGCCGCCCGTGTGTGGTCAGTACTGGGATTATAGGTTTTGGACAAAGGGAATGAGAAGAGAGTAAACATGAAGCATGGGATCAGACCTGGCCATGTTAATTGATGTAGCAGTCCGTTTGATCCACCGCTGTTCCCATTTCCAACGTCCTTGCATTTGTCCTTATCCCATTACCTGGGCCCAGGGATCAATTGCAGTGGCATGATTGACACCGAGGCACAGATCAGCCGTCTGCAACTAGAACCTCCTCAGCTCTTCACACATATGCTGCATAAATAACGATCCATGATTGAGCGATTCCATAAAGCTCTCTTCTCACATGTCCCCAGGTGCTGTGAAACGCTGTGCTCTGCATCCAGGCCAGTAAATCACCGAGCAGACCTCACCCAGGTAATACACAAGTGTCGCTACGTTTTGGCACCGACACAGTTACAAAAGTTCACCGAACAGTCCGATCTACTGCCTTCCACCGCACGTGGTCCTCCCCAGCCTGGTCCCCCTTCGTTCTCGGTACGCCCCCCCCCACCCTCGCTCTCCGATGGCCCCCTCGCTCTCCAACGCCCCCCCCTCGCTCTCCGACAGTCATGGTATGATCCATACAGCAATTCATTCCCATGTTACTGGACTGGCAAGTCTTGAAATTAAGTTCCACTAGGACATATTCTGGGTCAATAGACAATAGGCAATAGGTGCAGGAGTAGGCCATTTGGCCCTTTGAGCCAGCACCACCATTCATTGTGATCATGGCTGATCATCCACAATCAGCACCCCGTTCCTGCCTTCTTCCCATATCCCCTGACTCCGCTATCATTAAGAGCCCTATCCAACTCTCTCTTGAAAGTATCCAGAGAATTGGCCTCCACTGCCTTCTGAGGCAGAGAAGTCCACAGATTCACAGCCCTCAGTGTGAAAACCCTCTGTGTCTGCTGTGGCTCGCTTTTTTTTAGAGATACAGCATGGAAACAGGCCCTTCGGCCCACCGAGTCCATGCCGACCTTCGATCACCCGATCACACGAATTCTACGTTATCCCACTCTCATCCACTCTCTGCAGACTAGGTCAATTTACAGAGAACGCTTAACCTAAAAAACCCCTTACGTCTTTGGGATGCGAGAGGAAGCCGGAGAACCCGGAGGAAGCCCACTTGGTCACAGGGAGAAGGTGCAAACTCCACACAGACAGCACCTGAGGTCAGGATTGAACCCAGGTCTCTGGCCCCTTGAGGAACAGCTCTACCAGCTGCACCACTGTGGAGAGAGGTTAGTACAGGCAAGTAGGGCCAAAGGGCCTGTAGGCCTCGATGACTCCATGACTCAGACTACTACACACCAACTAGCAGTGGGCAATAGATATTACCATCTCCTTCTTAGGCCCCCTTCGGTTGTGGCTGACCATGGGTGTCTCCAGGGTGCTATTCCCTATATGGAGGACGCCTGTGCGTGACTTTGTTTAACGTGGGGAGACTGGTGCACAGACAGCCACCCCACGGTCCTTGACAGATCTGGGTCAGGATCCAGTGGCATGGAGTCCAAGACGACCGACCGGAGACCCTTTTCTGCTGCAGCCTTCATCCGCCTTCCCAGCCGTTGTGACGCTCCACTAAAGTCAGCCATCATCCTCCGCCTGTTCCACCATTGAGGTCTTGGTTGGATTGGTCTTTGTCAGAGACCTCCCCCTCGACCTTACCGCCATGGGTGGCCCTCCCAGGAGCATAGTTCCAGACGGCATCGCTCTCAGGATCTCAGGACCACACAGGCTTCTCCACCGCGACAAGGTGACAAGTTCAAGTGAGTTTATTGTCATGTGTCCCTGATAGGACAATGAAATTCTTGCTTTGCTTCAGCACACAGAACATAGAAGGCATTTATTGCAAAACAAATCAGTGTGGCCATATATCATTATATAAATACATACACACATGAATAAACAATCCACGGAGAAGTGTATTATTCAAGAGTCAAGAGAGTCAAGAGTTTTATTGTCTCCCAGATAGGACAATGAAATTCTTGCTTGCTGCAGCACAACAGAATATGTAAACTTAATACAGAACAGGAGATAAAAGTTCAGTGTTTCTATGTACCTTAGACAATTTATATACACAACAAATAAACAGATAAAGTGCAATTGGCTGTTATTGTTCAGAGTCTGTTTGCTGGCGAGTTTAATAGCCTGATGGCTGTGGGGAAGAGGCTGTTCCTGAACCTGGATGTAACAGATTTAAAGCTCCTGTACCTTCTTCCCGATGGCAACGGAGAGATGAGTGTGTGGCCAGGATGGTGTGGATCTTTGATGATGTTGGCAGCCGTTTTGAGGCAGCAACTGCGATAGATCCCTTTGATGGTGGGGAGGTCAGAGCCGATGATGGACTGGGCAGTGGTCACAACTTTCTGCATTCTCTTCCGCTCCTGGACGTTCAAGTTTCCGAACTAAGCAACCAGTCAGTGTGCTCTCTAATGTGCACCTGTAGAAGTTCGCGAGAGTCCTCCTTGACAGACCGAATCTCCGTAATCTTCTCAGGAAGTAGAGGCGCTGATGTGCCTTCTTTATGATTGCATCAGTGTGCTGGGACCAGGAAAGATCTACGGAAATATGCACGTCCAGGAATTTGAAGTTCTTGACCCTTTCCACCATCGTTGATATAAACGGGATTGTGGGTCCCTATCCTACCCCTTCCAAAGTCCACAATCAGTTCCTTGGTTTTGCTGGTGTTGAGAGCCAGGTTGTTGTGCTGGCACCATTTGGTCAATCGGTCGATCTCACTTCTATACTCTGACTCATCACCATCAGTGATTCGTCCCACAACAGTGGTGTCGTCGGCGAACTTGTTGATGGAGTTCGCACTATGTCTGGCTATGCAGTCATGAGTATGGAGTGAGTACAGCAGGGGGCTGAGCACGCAGCCTTGAGGTGCTCCCGCGCTGATTGTTATCGAGGATGACACATTTCCACCAATATGGACAGTCTGTGGATGAGGAAGTCAAGGATACAATTGCAGAGGGATGCGCCGAGACCCAGATCTGAGAGTTTGGTAACCAGCTTGGACGGGAAAACGCCGAGGGGAAAATGGTGTTAAACGCCGAGCTATAGTCTATGAATAACAGCCTGACACTGTATCCAAATAGGAAAGCTTGAAATAATTAATTGTTTTTTCAACTTTAAATAAAGTTACCTTTATAGTTCATTTCTTAATCTATTAATGCATCTAACATAATGTGAACCAAAGTACTGGGTGTCAGCTTTTGCCTTTTGCAACCATATTTGACAAATAACAATGTGCATTGTGCAACTATATATTTTATTTTTATTTTAGTGTAGAGATACAGTGGGGAAACAGGCCCTTCGGCCCACCGAGTCCGCACCGACCAGCGATCCCAGCACGTTAACACTATCCTACGCACACTAGGGGCAATTTGCAATTTTACCAAGCCACTTAAATTACAAACCTCCACGTCATTGGAGCGTGGGAAGCAACTGAAGATCCCGGAGAAAACCCTCGCAGGTCACGGGGAGAACGTGCAGACTCCGTACTGACAGCACCCGTCGTCAGGGTCGAACCCCGGGTCTCTGGCGCTGTAAGGCAGCATCTCCACCACAACGCCACAATATTGTTTCATATTGTTAGTCCGAGGAAGGGTCCTGAGTGTGTAGAGAGTGGATGAGGAAGAAGGGGCCTGACCTGAAACGCTGCATGTCCATATTCTCCCGAGATGCTGCCTGACCCGCTGAGTTATTCCAGCACTTTGGGTTTTTTATTCAAGATTCCAGCATCCGCAGATCCTTGTGTCCTTTACCTAACGTGTTTTGTGTGTGTCAATTACTATGTGAGAAGCTTGGGGGTGGCACGGTGGCGCGGCGGTGGCGTTGCGCCAGAGCCCCGGGTTTGATCCCGACTACGGGCACCGTCAGTATGGAGTCTGTACGTTCTCCCTGTCACTGGGTGGGTTTTCTCCGGGTGCTCCGGTTTCCTCCCATACTCAGGTATTGTAGTTTAATTGGCTTTGATTTTAAAAATTGTCCCCAGTGTATCGGGTAGCGCAGGTGTACGGGGCGATCGCTGGTCTGCTCGAACGCGATGGGACGAAGGGCATGTTTCCGCGCTGCATCTCTAAAATCTGAAGTCTAAAGCTTGGAGACTCTAAAAGGACTTCCATCTACACTTGTAGTGACTAACTTGCCAAAGATCTGCAGAGAATAAAGAACTTCTGAGCCAGCTGGTCAGATTTCTCAGTCATAGAGTAATAGAGTGATACAGTGTAGAAACAGGCCTTTCAGCCCAACTTCACCCACGCCGGCCAACATGTCCCAGCTACACTAGTCCCGCCTGTCTGCGTTTGGTCCATATCCCTCCAAACCTGTCCTATCCATGTACCTGTCTAACAGTTTCTTAAACGTTGGGATAGTCCCAGCCTCAACTACCTCCTCTGGCAGCTCGTTCCATACACCCACTGCCCTTTGTGTGAAAAGGTTCGACATTTGAACATCTGAACATTTGTAAAAAGAGCTTCGATGTGTATCTTTATTCCAATTATTTTGCTTTTACATCCATCCAAAACAATTTTGTCTTTAAGAAAATAAATTGTTTTACACTTAAAATGATCTTCCTGTATCTTGCTGCGGGCTTCCATGCCATTTAGCCACTGTGTTTATTCCCTTCCATGTCATCCCCCACCAGGAGTCCAATTCTAATCAGTTGTCCGCCTTTATTGGCTCTTTCTCGGCTCACTATCCGTCGTGCAATGCCCGAATAACTGCGCTGATGCAACAAAGAGCGTTTTTTATTTTGCTCTCAATGGAGCATCATGCAGGGCCCTTAAATCAATAACGTAATGGGAGGGTGAACAATCTCATCACATCAGTGCGCTTTGATGGAAAAACGTAGCCAAAACTCCCTTTTTTACTCCATCTCGCTTTCAACCTCAGCTTTGTGTTGTGTTTACATCCATTTTACTTCTCAGCAAACCTGTCCCCAATCCATTTTCTTCAGAGATGATTCTCCTCGTTCATTGTGCCAGCCATTATGTCGATTGAGGTCTTTTTTTTCCCTTTGTGCGCAAGTAGACACAGTTTGCTACTTCTGAACGGGATAGAGTGAAATAGACCATGTCTTCATTTATACAGAGCTTAGTGTTGAGATGAAATGTGCAGGATGGAATAGGGGATGGCTGAAGATGAAGGCTGACGATAGAAGATAGACACAAAATGCCACACCGTGGGTAGACGCAAAGTGCTGGGGTAATTCAGCAGGTTTAGGCGACAACTCTGCAGAAAATGAATAGGTGACGTTTCGGGTCGAAACCCTTCTTCAGACTGAGAGGACTGAAATTTGAGCTATGAAAAGGTAGCTGATTTCTCCTTTAGTTTAGTTAGGTCTCGAGATACAGCGCGGAAATAGACCCTTCAGCCCACCGAGTCCGCACCGACCGGCGATAGCCGCATATTAACACTATCCTACACTCACTGGGGCCAAGTTACATTTACCAAGCCAATCAACCTACAAACCTGTACGTCTTTGGAGTGTGGGAGGAAACCGAAGATCTCGGAGAAAACCAACGCGGTCACGGGGAGAACGTACAAACTCCGTACAGACAGAACCTGTAGTTGGGATTGAACCTGGGTCTCTGGCGCTGAAAGTGCTGCAAGGCAGCAACTCTACCGCTGCACCACCATGCCGCCCCATATAATGTGGGGGGGGGGGAATCATTTATTTCTGGGATGTGGGATTTTCCTTTTCATACCTCTAGCTTTCCTCCTCCCTGACTCTCAGTCTGAAGAAGGGTGTTGACCCGAAATGTCACCTATTCCTTTTCTCCAGAGATGCTGCCTGACCCGCTGATTTGTGCCCATCATTAGTGTTGAGGTGAATAGTGAGCTGCTCTCCTCTTAGACAATTGACAATAGACAATAGGCGCATGAGTAGGCCATTCATCCCTTCGAGCTAGAAACGCCATTCAATGTGATCATGGCTGATCATCCACAATCAGTACCCCGTTCCTGCCTCCTTTCCATAATCCCCTGAATCCGCTATCTTTAAGAGCACTATCTAGCTCTCACTTGAAAGTATCCAGAGCACTGGCCTCCACCGCCCTCTGAGGCAGAAAATTCCACAGACTTACAACTCTCTGTGTGAAAAAGTGTTTCCTCATCTCCGTTCTAAACGGCCTACCAGTGTGTGGTCATAAGTAGAATAATTACTGATGGCAGTAAAACTCATCAGAGTTATCCTGCAGTGTAGATGCTGGTTTACACCGAAGATAGACACAAAATGCTGGAGTAAATCAGCGGGACAGGCAGCATTTCTGTAGAGATGGAATGGGTGACGTTTCGGGCAGAGACCCTTCTTCAGACTGAAGGAGTCTGAAGGTACGAAGAAAGGTCTCGACCCAAAACGTCACCCATTCCCTCTCTCCCGAGATGCTGCCTGTCCCACTGAGTTACTCCAGCATTTTGTGTCTATAGAGATATCGTACTGTCAGATGCATTAGCTATTGTCAAGATGAAATGGTAATTAAAATTAATATTGTCAAGGGTATCACAAACATATCAGATGAATAAAGAAAGAGGGTAAAATAGCAATTGTTCTCTGTAGTGTTTTATTATATCAGCTGTAAGGGAGCTGTAATGGAGACCAGAACTCAGACAGAAGTTAATACATGATCTCCCGAAATGTATTGCCTGTTTTAATCACGTCAGATTTAACTCATTTTATATAGATATCAATTACATTAATGGCCTTCTGTTTACCTCGGGGATTTGAGAATGTTGTCTCCCTAAACCCCAACATATCCTGTAAATGGTATTAAAGTCCGAGGCATCCATTCACTTCACTTTGTATAATGCAGACTCCACAAAGCAGAAACGAGTGTGCAGGGTGTAGGAAGGAACTGCGGAAGCTGGTTTAAACCGAAGATGGACGCAGAAAGCTTGGGTAACTCGGCAGGTCAGGCAGCGTATCTGGAGCGAAGGAATGGGCGACGTTTCGGGTCGAGGCCCTTCTTCAGACTGAGGTCAGGGGAGCGGGGCGGCACAGAGATAGAATGTAGTCGGAGACAGTAAGACTGATCTTCTGGAGTTCACTGGAGTTTAGAAGGATGAGGGGGCATCTTATAGAAACATATAAAATTATAAAAGGACTGGACAAGCTAGATGCAGGAAAAATGTTCCCAATGTTGGGAGAGTCCAGAACCAGGGGCCACACTTAGAATAAAGGGGAGGTCATTTAAGACCGAGATGAGAAAAATTGTTTTCACCCAGAGAGTTGTGAATTTATGAAATTCCCTGCCACAGAGGGGAGTGGAGGCCAAGTCACTGGATGGATTTAAGAGAGAGTTGGATAGAGCTCTAGGGGCAAGTGGAGTCAAGGGATATGGGGAGAAGGCAGGCACGGGTTATTGATAGGGGTCGATCAGCCACGATCACAATGAATGCCGGTGCTGGCTTGAAGGGCCGAATGGCCTCCTCCTGCACCTATTTTCTATGTTCCTGGGAAGGGGGAGGGATGGAGAAACATAGAAACATAGAAAAATAGGTGCCGGAGTAGGCCATTCGGCCCTTCGAGCCTGCACCGCCATTCAATATGATCATGGCTGATCATCCAACTCAGTATCCCGTACCTGCCTTCTCTCCATACCCCCTGATTCCTTTAGCCACAAGAGCCACTTCCAACTCCCTTGAATATAGCCGATGAACTGGCCTCAACGACCTTCTGTGGCAGAGAATTCCAGAGACTCACCACTCTCTGTGTAAAGAATTTTTTCCTCATCTCGATCCTAAAGGAATTCCCCCTTATCATTAGACTGTGACCCCTTGTTCTGGACTCCCCCAACATCGGGAACAATCTTCCTGCATCTAGCTTGTCCAACCCCTTAAGTTTTTTGTAAGTTTCTATAAGATCCCCCCTCAATCAGAGAGAGAGGGAAAGTAAGGGTTACTTGAAGTTAGAGAAGTCAATGTTCATACCGCTGGGGTGTAAGCTACCCAAGGGTAATAGGAGGTGATGTTCCTCCAATTTGCGCTGGGCCTCACTCTGACAGTGGAGGAGGCCCAGGACAAGAAAGGTCAGTGTGGGAATGGGAAGGAGAGTTAAAGTGCTGAGCAACCAGGAGATCAGGTAGGTCTAAGCGGACTGAGCGGAGGTGTTCAGCGAAACGATTGCCGAGCCTGCACTTGGTCTCGCCGATATACAAGAGTCCACACTTGGAACAGCGGATACAGTAGATGAGGTTGGAGGAGGTGCTGTATCAGTTCTCCTACCAACCTTACGGTCTCTGCTTACATTCGATAACTGTACCTCCCACTCCCCTGGCATCAGTCTGAAGAAGGGTGTCGACCCAAAACATCACCCATTCCTTCTCGCCAGAGATGCTGCCTGTCCCGCTGAGTTACTCCAGGATTTAGTGTCCACCTACAAGAAAGCAGTCACAGCCTTGAAGCACTATGTTAATGGTCTTCTCGGTTTACACTGTTCATGAGGCTTCCCATTCAAACATCTGGTCCCCATTACGAAATCTGGACACTCCATCAAAGAGACACAAGTTTGAATCCCACCTCATCACCTGGGCAATTTAAATTCAATTGAATGAATCAAGAATTAAAAGCTAGTATTACAGACAGTGACGTGGAATTATTAAATTGTTATAAAAATGTACATGTTCTTCAAAGACGGAAATCCTCCATATGTACAGCATCTAATCCGTGCTGTTTGATTCTATGATCATGGCTGATCTGAACTGCCCCTGGTCTCATCTCCTCTCAATTCCCTGATGATTAAAACCTGCCTATTTGAAATCGCCCCGATGATCTTACTTCCAAAACAGCGGGCGCAGCGGTCGGGTTGTTGCCTTGCAGCTCCAGAGACCCGGGTTCAATCCTGACTATGGGTGCTGTTCCAGGCACGGAAATCGCTATCAAAACATGCGGGGGACACAATTTCTTGGCGGGCAGGCACGCGTGCGCGTGAGCACACACGCGAGGCTTCGGCCGTGGGCCCTGTGGACGGTAACATCGGGAGCTGACCTGGTTGGTGACCGACTCCGAACTCCGGCAACAGCTTTGCCCGCCCCGAATCGTGGGGCTTGAATCGGCCCGTTCACGGGGTCTTTCATCGGCCGGCAGGAGCTTCAACATCGGGAGCCTCGATCGCCTTGAAGCAGCAGTTTGATTTTAAGCCTCGCCGGGCACTAAAACGCCCCGTGAACATGCCGATTCAGCCCTAAGAAAGTGGCTGATAAAGTCCGGATTACAAAACATGGTGGGGATTGTCCCCCACCTCTCAAAGCAGGTGGGAGACATGTCCCCCCTGTCCCCCCCAGGATTTCCGCCCCGGGTTTGTACAGAGTTTATACGTACATCTCTGGAGAAAAGGAATAGGTAAAGTTTCGGGGCGAGACCCTTCTTCAGACCGAGAGTCAGGGGAGAGGGAAACGAGAGATATGAAAAGGCATACGGAATAATTGAATGAAAACTATGCAAAAAGAAAAAAATCAAAGCCAGCGACAGTGATGAGAGAAAGGTGGAGCCCACAATGATCCATTGTTGGTTGTGGGGAAGGTGGGAACGAGTGATACAAACAGTGACACTCAGCAGGACGACAGTGAAACTAGGGTGGCGGAGGGACAGAGAGAGGGGGGATTCAAGAGCATTTTGAAGTTAGAGAAATCAATATTCATACCGCTGGGTTGTATGACAGTTTTGACTCACATCGATACTATAACTGTGGTGTATAATATCATGAGAGGTAAATGCACGGAGTCTCTTGCCCGGAGTAGGTGAATCGAGGACCAGAGGACATGGGTTTAAGGTGAAGGGGAAAAGATTTAATAGGAATCTGAGGGGTAACTTTCTCACACAAAGAGTGGTGAGTGAATGGAATGAGCAGCCAGATGAGGTAGTTGAGGCTGGGACTATCCCAACATTTAAGAAACAGTTGGGTAGGTACATGGATAGGACAGGTTTGGAGGAATATGGACCAAAAACAGGCAGGTGGGACTGGCGTAGCATTGCCTTGAACATTTTTCCTGATGTTGGGGGAGTCCAGGACCTGGGGTCACAGTTTAAGAATAAGGGGTCGGCCATTTAGGACTGATTTGAGGAAAAACCTTTTCCACCCAGAGAGTTGTGAATCTGTGGAATTCTCTGCCACAGAAGGCAGTGGAGGCCAATTCGCTGGATGGTTTCAAGAGAGAGTTAGATTTAGTTCTTTGGGCTAATGGAATCAAGGGATATGGGGAGAAAGCAGGAACGGGATACTGATCTTGGTTGATCAGCCATGATCATATTGAATGGCGGTGCTGGCTCGAAGGCCTACTCCTGCACCTATTTTCTATGTTTCTATGTGACACGTTGGTCGGTGTGGAGAAGTTGGGCCGAAGGGCCTGTTTGCACGCTGTAAGGCTCTATGACTCCATGGTTTAAGCATCTTACTTCAGGTGTTCATCGGTCATGAACCATGTGCATTGCACCGTTGCTGGAGTTTCGACCACTCCAGCAAACGCAGTATGAAACAGGGCAGGAGCCAACGCTTTACTCAAAGATGGAAAATGATTTCATTCACAGATTACTGCCGCTACCTTGTCAGAAGGTAGATTTATTTGTACGGAATAAATTTCCTCGATTGTTGGAGGCACTTTTAAGGTAACTTTATATCCAAATAAGGGAACAGGACTGGTGAGAAGTGACCCATAAAATATGCTCCTATTAAAAAGCATTAAAGGCAACAGTCTCCAAGGTACCTGACATCATTGAAGCTATTAATAATTTACCTACTATGCAACATTATGCTGCTGCAATGTACACCCGCTTTATAACACGACTGCCGGAAGGCACAAAGAACGCAGGTTGCAACACTGGGCAGGTGGTGTTCAATTATCAGTGTGTGCTCCATTAGGAATAATTGAAAAAAAAAAATTATTGAAACAATTTACCTGCTTTGTGGGTCTGTTCCAAAATGTGACCTTGGTCTCCACGCCCAGGGGTTGACCTGGAAACCTGGTCTTCAGCCCAACTTGTGAAGGGGAAGGTTCTCACCACGTTGCCTGGTCGAAGGCAGATCCTTGTCGTCAGACTTGGAGTCAAGGACTCATCGAGTCACAGGGTGATACAGCAGGGAAAACCAGGCCCTTTGGCCCAACTTGCCCACACCGATCAACATCCTTCTCCCAGCCACACTGGTCCCACCTGCCCGCACTTGGCCCATATCCCTCCAAACCTGTCCTATCCATGTACCTGTCCAATTGTTTCTTAAACGTTGCGATAGTCCCAGCCTCAACTACCTCCTCCAGCAGCTTGATCCATACGCCCACCCCACCTTTGTGTGGAAAATGTTACCCCTCAGATTCCTATTAAATCTTTTTTCCACTTCACCTTAAACCTATGTCCTCTGGTCCTCGATTCCACTTCTCTGGGCAAGTGGCCTTCTGCTGGGACCTTTCTAGTAAGCTGGCAGAGAAATGAGATTGGCACGGGATGCCCCTTGGCACAAAAGCTAACGAGATGGTGAGTCCATGGAGATGGGCGAGAGAAATGCTGAACATCTCTGCAGCTGGAGGACAGTGCAAAGAAATGTATAAATGTTTAAGAAGGAACTGCAGATGCTGGAAAATCGAAGGTAGGCAAAAATGCTGGAGAAACTCAGCGGGTGAGGCAGCATCCATGGAGCGAATGAAATAGGCAACATCCATTTTGAGGGGAAACTAGTGAAGAATGGTAATGGGAATGATAATGGTATTGTTCATTTATTGGTAAGTTCATAAGTTCATGTTCATAAGCTCTGGGTGATGAATCAGGCCATTCGGCCCATCAAGTCTACTCTGCCATTCAATCATGGCTGATCTATCTCTCCGTCCTAACCACATTCTCCTGCCTTCTCCCCATAATCCCTGACACCCGCACTAATCAAGAATCTGTCAATGTCCGCCTTAAAAATATTTTGTTTTAGTTTATTTTATTGTCATATGTACTGAGGTACAGTGAAATACTTTTGTTGCCATGCCAACTAGCCAACGGAAAGACAATAGGTGACTGCAATTGAGCCGTCCTCAGCGTGCAGATATATGATAGAGGGAATAACGTGAAAAAACGTTCAGTTTAATTAGTGCAAGTATCCGCTGACTTGGCCTCCGCAGCCTTCTGCGTCAATGAATTCCACAGATTCACCGCCCTCTGACGAAATAAATTCCTCCTCATCTCCTTTCTAAAGGTACATCTTTTTATTCTGAGGCTATGGCCTCTGGTCCTAGACTCTCCCACCAGTTGGAAACATCCGCTCCATATCCAAGCCTTTCACTAATTGATCCGCTCCACATTCACTCTATCCAGGCCTTTCACTATTCAAATGTAAGTTTGTACATTTTGAGCTGAGATGGGGCGTCCTGGGCGAGTTGGGCCAAAGGGCCTGTTTCCGTGGTGCAATGACTCCATGACTCTAAATGAGGAGAGAAGATATTGCGAGCAGTTCAACGAAGGCATTGTTAACAATGATTTCACTCACTAACGTCCACAAAGGGCGGCACGGTGGCGCAGCGGTGGAGTTGCCACCTCACAGCGGCAGAGACCCGGGTTCGATCCTGACTACTGGTGCCTGTCTGTACGGGCGTTCCCCCCGCGACCTGCGTGGGTTTTCTGCGGGATCTCCGGGTTTCCTCCCGCACTCCAAAGACGTACGGGTTCGTAGGTTAATCGGCTTGGTGTAAACTGTAAATTGTCCCCAGCGCGCGCAAGATGGTGCTAGTGCGCGGGGATCGCTGGTCGGCGCGGACTGGGTGTTTCCGCGCAGTGCCTCGAAACGAAACTGCTCTGCCAAGGACGGGGGGACACGTGAACATTCATTCTGTGAAGGAGGAAAGTAAAACAACAGCATCTAGTGATATATAACATGCCCACTGCCCGGATTTAGTCGTGCCGACCGGTATGCCAACATGTTGGAGCGTTAGTGATGGTCCTCTCTGCTGCTCTTGACTATAAATGCTAATTGGAGAGATACATTTCAAAATTAAGTAGTCACGTCAACGTACAATTATGAAGAGCACTCAACTAATTAGCTCCTGTAGTTTTTCAGGAAAGAGGCTTGATAATGACAAGCACAGAAAGGACAAATCCATTTGCCGTCACCACTTCCTCAATCCCAATTCCAATTCATTCCAAAACGCATCCATTTATATTTGATCAGATAATGTCACTGATTACCGTCCTTCTCTTTGTCATGTCTCTTGCTTTCCCCGTGGGGGGGTGGGGGGGGAGGTTAATGCTAATGTGCATCCCAGCCTTACTTCAAGTTAACAGCTCGCCAAGGAGGCAAGGAGGCTGGGGAAGAGAGCTCTTCCTGCCAATTAATTCCGGCTATTATTTAGTGTTCACTTTTTATTGATTAACTGGAGATCTCCAAGGTGTGTGAAGGCGGTGGGGGGGGGGGAAGCAATTTGCAAAATGAAAAGCAACGCCGCTCGAGAAAGCCGACTGAACTGGCTTTCCGCAAAGTCCCCACCTGCTGTGCATTCACATTAAGTCGGCATTTAGCGAACTTGTCCGAACCTCTACGAGTCGAATCGGCTGGTAAGGAAGGCAAACGCAATGCTGCCTGAGTTTAGTTTAGAGATACAGCGCGGAAACTGCCGAGTCTGCGGCGATCAGCGATCCCCGAACACAAACGCTATCCTGCACCCACACCAGGGACAATTTTACATTTACACCAAGCCAATTCACTTACAAACCTGTACGTCTTTGCGGTGTGGGAGGAAACCGAAGATCTCTGAGAAAACCCAGGCAGGTGACGGGGAGAACGTACAAACTCTGCCCACTGAGGCTTTTCCCTGGGGGCATCAAAGCCATCCACCCAGTAACTGATGCTGTCCTGGCCTGGATGTCTGCCCGTGATCTACAACTTTAGGCTGTGCACGCCACACGCAAGGCCATGCAGTGCCTTACAAGAGGTAGAGCTAGCGTTTATGTCAAGAGGGCTAGAATACAAAAAAACAGGAATGTAATACTGAGGTTCTATAAGGCGCTGGTCAGGCCCCATTTGGAGTATTGTGAGCAATTTTGGGCACCGTATCTGAGGAAGGATGTGCAGGCTCTGGAGAGGGTCCATAAGAGGTATACAAGAATGATCCCATGAATGAGTGGGTTAACATGTGATGAGCGTTTGACGACACAGGGCCTGTACTCGTTGGAGTTTAGAAGGATGACGGGGGACCTTATTGAAACTTATCAACTAGTGAAAGGCCTGGATGGGGTGGATGTGGGGAGGATATTTCAACTCGTGGGAGAGGCTAGGACCAGAGGTCACAGCCTCAGAATTAAAGGACGTTCCTTTAAGAAGGAGATGAGGAGGAATTCCTTCAGTCAGAGGGTGGTGAATCTGTGGAATTCATTGGAGGCCAAGTCAATAGATATTTTTAAGGCAGAGATAGACAGATTCTTGATTAGTATGGGTGTCAGGGGTTATGGGGCGAAGGCAGGAGATTGGGGTTAGGGGGGAGAGATAGATCAGCCATGATAGATAAATGTGAGGTTAATATCGATAAATGTGAGGTTATCCACTTTGGCGGCAAAAACAAGGGGGCAGATTATTATCTCAATGGGGTTAGGTTAGGTAAGGGGGAGGTGCAGCGAGACCTGGGTGAACACCAGTCACTGAAAGTTGGCGTGAAGGTACAGCAGGCAGTGAAGAAAACCAATGGAATGTTGGCCTTCATAACAAGAGGATTTCAGTACAGGAGTAAAAAGGTTCTTCTGCAGTTGTATAGGGCTCTGGTGAGACCACATCTGGAGTATTGTGTACAGTTTTGGTCTCCTAATTTGAGGAAGGACATCGAGATTGATCCCTGGGATGGCGGGACTGTCATATGAGGAAAGATTGAAAAGACTAGGCTTGTATTCACTGGAGTTTAGAAGGATAAGGGGGAATCTTATAGAAACATATAAAATTATAAAAGGACTGGACAAGCTAGATGCAGGAAAAATGTTCTCAATGTTGGGTGAGTCCAGAACCAGGGGCCACAGTCTTAGAATAAAGGGGAGGTCATTTAAGACTGAGGTGAGAAAAATCTATTTTACCCAGAGAGTTGTGAATTTATGGATTTCCCTGCCAAGGCAGTGGAGGCCAAATCACTGGATGGATTTAAGAGAGAGTTGGATAGAGCTCTAGGGGCTAGTGGAGTCAAGGGATATGGGGAGAAGTCAGGCACTGGTTATTGATAGGGGACGATCAGCCATGATCACAATGAATGGCAGTGCAGGCTCGAAGGGCCGAATGACCTCCTCCTGCATCTATTTCCTATGTTTCTATGTGTCTATGTACCTGTCTAAATGCTGGATAGTCCCTGCATTACCTCCTCTGGCAGCTCGTTCCGTACACCCACCACCCTTTGTGTGAAAATGTTACCACTCAGATTCCTATTAAATCATTCCCCCTTCACCTTTATCCTATGTCCTCTGGTCCTTGATTCATCTTATATAGGAAAGACACTCCGTGCACCTACTCTGGGCAAGAGACTCTCTGATCAATTCCTCTCATGATTTTATACACCTCCATAAGATTACCCCTCACCCTCCTGTGCTCCAGGGAATAGAGTCCCAGCCTACGTTCTCCCTGTGACCGCGTGGGGTTTCTCCTTGATCCTCGGTTTCCTCCCACACTCCGAAGACGTACAGGTTTGTAGGTTAATCGACCTGTTATAATTAGGTATAATTATACGGTATAAGTGAAAATTGTCCCTAGTGTGCGTAGGATAGTGTTAGCGTGCGGAAATCGCTGGTCGGTGCGGACTCGGTGAGCCAAAGGGCCTGTTTCCGCGCTGTACCTCTAAACTAAACTAAAACTAAGCTCTCCCTACAGCTCAGGCACTCGAGTCGTGGCAACATCCTTGTAAATCTTCTCTTAACCCTTTCTAGCCAAACATCTTTCCAATAACATGGTGTCCAGAACTGAACACAACCCTCTAAATGTCGTCTCACCAACATCTTACACAACTGCAACATGACCTCCCAACTTCTATACTCAATACTCTGACCATTGAAAACAAATGTACCAACAACCTTTTGACCACCTTATCTACCTGCGACTCGACCTTCAAGGAACCATGCACCTGCACTCCTAGCTCCCTCTGCTCCACAACACTCCCCAGAGCCCAACCATCCACTGTGTTCGGCTTCACAAAATGCAAGATCTCACATTTCTCTGTAAAAATGGCTCACCACTACGCCAATCTAACTGTTAGCCTCTCTCGATTCCTATTTTGAGATCGGGGCATCCATTGGGAACAGTGTGCAGGCATGTTCCTTGATCCGTGTGCACGTATATCATCATAGTCATACAGCACGGAAACAGGCCATTCGGCTCCACTCGTCCATGCTTGTCCAAGATGCCTCAGTTGCCAGCATTTAGCCCAAATCCCTACAAACCTTTCCGATCTATGTACCTGTCCAAGTGTCTTTTAAATGTTACCATAGTACCTGCCTCAACCACCTCCTCTGGCAGCTCGTTCCCTATACCTGCCACCGAGTGAAAAACCTGTCTCTTGAGCTCACTTCACATGTAATCGGGGTAGAATTAGGGCAATCATGGCTGATTTGTGCCCCCTAATCCCATTTGCCCGCCTTCTCCCCATGCCCCTTGACACCCGTTCCTAATCAAGAATTTGTCTATCTGTGCCTTCAAAATATCCACTGCCCTCTGTGGCAATGAGTTCCACAGATTATCTACCCTCTGACTAAAGAGGTTCCTCCTCACCTCTTACCTAAAAGAGCTCCCTTTAATTCTGAGGCTGTGAGTTCATATTAAATCTTGCGCCTCTCACCTTAAACACATGCCCTCGTGTTTTCGATTCCCCAACCCTGGGTAAAAGACTGTGTGCAACCACCCTATCTATTCCCCTCGTGGTTTTATACACTGCAGTTGTTAAAGCGTAATTCAATCCTAAAAGCGATAAATTTAATTTGGTGTGAAATCAGTCCTGACTCCTCCTAATCTGATCGCAATCTTTGCAAAGTAGGAATTCCAATTAAAAGGCAGTTTGCTTTGGCTGTGGTGAGAACATAATGTGCCTGATCTCGAATGCTTACCAGAGGTGAGGTGAGCTGTGAGTTGGGGGAGATTGGGGGAGATTGGGAACTTTAGCTTCTGTCAACAATTCAGCCCAACTAAACTAAAAAGGGCAGGCAGGACAGGGCTTCACTGTGTCGTCGGCACATCTCAGCAGAAGCTGTGGAATGCGCCATCTGATGGTACCACAACACATTACCACACGGAAGAAGCACACAAGAAGCTGGACCCTTCTTCAGGTCTCGACCCGAGACCCTTCTTCAGAAAACGTCACCCATTCCTTCTCTCCAGAGATGCTACCCATCCCGCTGAGTTACTCCTGCTTTTTGTGTCTATCTTCGGTTTAAACCAGCATCTGTAGTTCCTTCCTACGCAGTACTACACAGAATTGCTGTGAAACTTTAGCTTTAGGTTACTGTTCATTATTGTCATGTGTACCGAGGTACAGTGAAAAGCTTTTGTTTTCGTGCTCTCTGATTAAACCAATACGACTCGTGACTACTTTAGGGACGGCACTGTGGCGCTGCGGTAGAATTGCTGCCTTGCAGCGCCAGTGACCCGGGTTTGATCCTGACGACAGGTGCTGTCTGTACTGAGTTTGCACGTTCTCCCCGTGACCGCGTGGGTTTTCCCCAGGTACTCCGGTTTCCTCCCGCACTCCAAAGTCATACAGGTTTGCAGGTTAATCTGCTTCGGTAAAAATTGTGAATTATCCCAAGTGTGTAGGATAGTGCTAGTGTGCGGGGATCGTTGGTCCGCTCGGATTTGGTGGGCCGAAGGGTCTTTTTTGCATTGTGCCTCTAAACTAAACTATACTGAACGCGCAGGTTTGTAGGTTAATTGTGGCAAGCGTGTAGGATAGAAATAGTGCAGGGGTGGGGAACCTTTTCATGTCGGAAGGCCGCATCCAAGAAAATACAATTAGATTTACTTCATGACATTTATTTTGAAAGTTGTTGAAGAAATCAATTCCTCATGTAAGAGTGCCCAAAGCGAGTAACTCTTCGTAGCAATAAAATAGCCCTCATGACTTACTAATGTTTTAATTGGGGCCGTCAGTCGGGGAGGATTATTTTGTTGAGTATTATTTTACTCTTTGGTATTTTAAGATTAAAATAAAAATAATAAAAGACAAACAAAAACATATTAATAAAAATAAAAGGATTTGTTCTACAAAATTTGGATTCATTCAAAAGGCCGCACTTAATGGCTTAGAAGGCCGCATGAAGGCCTGCAGGTTCCCCACCCCTGAACTAGTGTATGGGTGACACTAGTTGGCATGGACTCAGTGGGCCGAAGGCCCTGTTTCCGCACTCTCTCTCTAAAACTGAAACTACTGTAAATACAGGCAAGGCAAACTCGTACAAAAGGTGGACTGAAGAGAAGATACACCATGCAGAATATAGTTCTCAGTGTTGTCGTGCAGCAGTTCCAGAGAAAAAAGTCCAATGTTGACAATGCAGTGGAGGCCAAGTTCACGTTCATGAGAGTTTATTTTCATGTGTCCCTGATAGGCCAATGGAATTCTTGCTTTGCTTCAGCACACCGAACATAGTAGGCATGAACACAGAACAGATCAGTGTGTCCATATACCATTATATAAATATATACACACATAAATAAATAAATTGATAAAGTGCAAATAACAGATAATGATCATAGTTTTGTCCGAGCCAGGTTTAATAGCCTTATCGCTGTGGGGAAGTAGCTATTCCTGAACCTGGTTGTTGCAGTCTTCAGGCTCCTGTACCTTCTACCTGAAGGTAGCGGGGAAATGAGTGTGTAGCCAGGATGGTGTGGGTCCTTGATGATGCTGCCAGCCTTTTTGAGGCAGCGACTGCGATAAATCCCCTCGATGGAAGGAAGATCAGAGCCGATGATGGACTGGGCAGTGTTTACTACTTTTTGTAGTCTTTTCCTCTCCAGGGCACTCAGTTGCCGAACCAAGCCACGACGCAACCGGTCAGCAAGCTCTCTACTGTGCACCTGTAGAAGTTAGAGAGAGTCCTCCTTGACAAACCGACTCTCCGTAATCTTCTCAGGAACTAGAGGCGCTGATGAGCTTTCTTGCTTTCTTGTGCAAATCATGCCTAGGACGGCTGTGGAGGCCAAGTCAATGGACATATTTAAGGCAGAGATCGATAGATTCTTGATTGGTACGGTTGTCAGGGGCTATGGGGAGAATGGGTTTAAGAGGGAAAGATCGATCAGCCATGATTGAATGGCAGAGTAGACTTGATGGGCCGAATGGCCTAACTCTGATCCTATCACATGAGCTTGTGAACAATGAGGTCGTTTGAAGAATCGGGACTTAGACCAACGATGGAACAATGAAATTTTAATTTTCAGCAGTGATAATAGGTTCAAATACACATAGGTCAAATATAATGATCAAAACATACTCCATAAATTAATGGACGTAATGATAGGTAGCCAAAACTGTGCAAAAACTGAAGTCCGTGGTGTAACCAGAGACTACAGTCTGTCTTGCCCTGCACATCCCGTTTAAAATGTCCCCCTTTCAACTTAAACCCATGCCCTCTGGTCTTTCACATTTCCACCTAGGGATTAATCTTCTACCTGTCTACTATATCTATGCCTTTCATACTTTAATATACTTCTAACAGATCTCCCCACAACCTCTGACATCCCCAAACGCCATTTTCCCGTTCCCTCCACAGATGCTGCCTGACCCGCTGAGTTCTTCCAGCACTTTATATTCTGAAATAGGTTACAGCGTACAGCCCAGCATAGGTTTACCCAATCCAACACAGAGGCAAAGGCTGTATCACCTCTTAGAGTCAGTGATACAGTGTGGAAACTTAACAGGCCCTTCGGCCCTCTTATAAACATAATGCTGCATTTTTGGCAACAGAGTGTCGCAGTTGATGGAGCTGCTGCCTCACATCGCCAGAGACCTGGGTTTGACCCCAACCTCGGCTGCTGTCTATGTGGAGTTGGCACGTTCTCCCTTGGGTTTCCTCCGGGTGCTCCGGTTTTGTCCCACATCCCAAAACGCGCAGATTTTGAGGTTAATTGACCTCTGTAAATCGTTCCTCGTGTAGAGAGTGGATGAGAGAGTGGGGTAACGTGGAACTAATGTGAATAGGGATCGATGGTCAGTGTGGACTTTGTGGGCCGGAAGGCCTGACTCCATGCTGTATCTCTAAACCAAACCAAACTGCTAGCGGACTCGTGAGCCTGAGCTATAGGGAGAGGTTGAGCAGGCTAGGTCTCTATTCCTTGGAGCGCAGAAGGTTGATCTTACAGAGGTGTACAAAATCGTGAGAGGAATAAATTGGATAAACGCACAGAGTCTCCTATCCAGAGGAGGGGAATCGAGAACCAGAGGACACAGGTTTAAAGGTGAGGGGGGGGAAAGATTTAATAGGAACCTGAGGGGTAGCTTTTTTTACACAAAGGGTGGTGGATGTATGGAACAAGCTGTCATAGTAGAGGCAGGGACTATTGCAATGTTTCAGGAACATTCAGACAGGTACATGGATAGGACAGGTTTAGAGAGACATGGACCCAATGTAGGCATTGCAGGCATCAGTCTGAAGAAGGGTTTCGGCCCAAAACGTTGCCTATTTCCTTCGCTCCATAGATACTGCCGCACCCGCTGAGTTTCTCCAGCACTTTTGTCTACCCCCAATGCAGGCAGGTGGGACTAGTGTAGATGGGGCATGTTGGTCGCTGTGGGAACTTGGGCTGAAGGGCCTGTTTCCACACTGTATCACTCTTACTTGTACTGAACAGTATACAGAAATGAATTTCACTGGATCTCAGTACATATGATAATTAAAGTACAATTCCATATCTCCAATCTTGGGCTTTCCACTCCTCACTTTAATTTCATGTTTCATGTATCTTGCGTCTTGTTGGCGACCATTTTCCCTCCAGGGATAAATAAAGTTCTATCGTATCGTATCGTATCATGTCCTGTACCATACTATGACTCTACTAAAGACTGAATCTAAAGTCTAAAGCCTAAAGTCTAAAGTCTGAAGAAGGGTCTCGACCCTTCTTCAGTGGGAGTGGCGGCGTTGCCCTGGCAGCAGCGGCTCGCCTGCAGTCCGTCTGTTTTTCTTTTTATTTGTTGTTTTCTTATCAGGTTTTTAGCGTTAGTTTGGGATATTATGTAGTGTATGTGCGTGGGAGGGGTGGGAGAAAGGTTCTTGGTCTCTTCCTTTTGGGGGGACGCGACTTTTCTTGTTGTATCCTCCGTCTCCGTCTGCGCTGAGGCCTATCGCGGAGCTGGCGGCCTCCAACTCTAGCTGCGACCGACCCGAGGCTCCGGAGGTAGAGCCAGCCAGGACTTACCAGCGCGGGGCTGGCCCGGCTTCGGGGCTGTGGCGGGTTCAGGCGTTCCGGCGGCCCGACTCGGAGCTGTGGCGGCTTTCCGGTGGCGGCGGCGGCGGCAGCGACTTCGGAGGCCCGGCCGCGGGCCCAGTGGACGACATCGTCGGGAGCTCGCAGGTTACAGGTTGGTGACCTGTTTTTCCGGAGCTCCCGCGGCAACAGCTGCGTCCGCTGGACGGGAGGGCGGCAGCTTCGGCAGCTTCGACCGCCCCGGGCCGCGGAGTTGAACCGGCCCGCTCGCGGAGCGCGGTTCACCCGCGGGACTTATTTACATCACCCGGTGCGGTCACAACATCGGAGGCCCGGGTCGCCTCAGCGCAGAGGAAGAGGAAGAGGAAGAAGGGAAGAGACGAAGACAAGATTTTTGCCTTCCACCACAGTGAGGAGGTGTCTGGTGAACTCACTGTGGTGGATGTTAAATATGTGTTTATTGTGTGTTTTTGTTAGTTACTATATGTATGACTGCAGGCAACGAAATTTCGTTCAGACCGCAAGCTCTGAATGACAATAAAGTTTTCCAAGTTCCAAGTTCCAAGACCCGAAACGTCACCCGTTCCTTCTCTCCAGAGATGCTGACTGTCCCTCTGAGTTACTCCAGTATTTTGTGTCTATCTTCGATTTGAACCAGCATCTGCAGTTCCTCCCTACACATGACTCTACTAAATGCGGGCAAGTGGGACTGGTATAGCTGGGACATGTTGGACGAAGTGGGCAAGTAGGGCTGAATCACTCAATGACTCTGCAAGGCTTTTACTCCGCTCTAACCCAGGCTGCGTGGGTGACTGACTCAATGGATGAAAGTTAACTCTGCTGACAAACTCCATGCCACATTTCCCCTCCCTCGAAGAGTATATGAGTTGGGAGGTCCTGTTGCAGTTGTATAAGACGTTGATGAGACAATAGAGTATTGTGTTCAGTTCTGGGCACCGTGTTATAGGAAAGATATTGTAAAGCTTGAAAGGGTTCAGAAAATATTTAAGAGGATGTTGCCAGGACTAGAGGTTTTGAGCTATAGGGTGGTTGAGTAGGCTGGGTCTCTATTCCTTGGAGCGCAGGAGGATGTGGGGTGTTTTGTTTCATTATAAAGGCGTGTATACAATCAGGAGAGGAATAGATCGGGTAGATGCGCAGAATTTCTTGCCCAGAGTAGCGGAATCGAGGACCAGAGGACATAGGTTCAAGGTGAAGGGGAAAAGATTTAATAGGAATCCGAGGGATAACATTTTCACACTAAGGGTGGTGGGTGTATGGAACAAGCTGTCAGAGGAGGTAATGTAGTTGAGGCAGGGACAATCCCAACGTTTAAGAAACAGTTAGACAGGTACATGGATAGGACAGGTTTGGAGGGATATGGACCAAGTGCAGGCAGGTGGGACTAGTGTAGCTGGGACACGTTGGCTGGTGTGGGCGAGTAGGGCTGAAGGGCCTGTTTCCACGCTGTACCACTCGATGACTTCATTCAACTGATGGGATAATCCATTCCTTTCAACCCTCACTTTGCCAGCTGCCGTGTTATTTTTGTTGTCGTATTCAAAATGCTATTGGATTCAATTATTTCGTGAGGGAAAAAAAAATATGACTCTGAAATATTGGTCCGGACACAACAGGGCCCTTACTGGAAGCAGCCGAGGCCATAATTCAGACTGCAAGCACTATTTCTTATCCTCAGTCTGGCAATCTTCAATCAAAAAAAAACCCAGTCAGACTTTCAGGCAGAGGCCTCATGTTTCAGCCGGCCCTGAATTATATTTATAAATTGTGCCTCCGGTCCTTATAAACATGAGATTACTATAATTTTTCACTGGGGCTGAAACATTTTTTTTTCATAATCACAGTTCAGTTACCCTCAGTTAAAAGCAGCAGCCTTTAATACAGAGATACTCAGAAAAAGCCAGAGTAACTCAGCGGGACAGGCAGCATCTCTGGAGAGAAGGAATGGGTGACGTTTCGGGCCAAGACCCTTCTTCGGCCCTTAATTCAGATGGATTTGGCTGATCGACCCCTGATAGGCTGTGATGGACCCGGTTTACTGTGTCGTGCGTTTAGACATAGACAGAGACATAGACATAGAAAATAGGTGCAGGAGGAGGCCATTCGGCCCTTCGAGCCAGCACCGCCATTCATTGTGATCATGGCTGATCGTCCCCAATCAATAACCCGTGCCTGCCTTCTCCCCATATCCCTTGACTCCACTAGCCCCTAGAGCTCTATCTAACTCTCTCTTAAATTCATCCAGTGATTTGGCCTCCACTGCCCTCTGTGGCAGGGAATTCCACAGGTTTTGGGGCAGCAACTGTTGTAGAACACCCGCAAGGAATCGGGGCCCTCTATCCTCCTGTCCAAAGTAGGTGAATGGAGGACCAGAGGACATAGCTTCAAGGTGAAGGGGAAAAGATTTAATAGGAATGTGAGGGGTAACTTTTTCACACAAAGGGTGGTGGGGTGCATGGAACGAGCTGCCAGAGGAGGTAATGTAGTTGAGGCAGGGACTATCCCAACGTTTAAGAAACAGTTAGACAGGTACATGGATAGGACAGGTTTGGAGGGATATGGACCAAACACAGGCAGTATAGCTAGGACATGTTGGTCAGTGTGGGCAAGTAGGGCTGAAGGGTCTGTTTCCACGCTGGATCACTCTATGACTCTTTGCCCGGACTGTGGTTCCTGTTCCTATCATGTTGCAGGATAATGCTGATACACCTGCGTTAAAAAGCACACTAGCGTGAGCTTGAGAGGAGGATCTTGCAAATGTCGTCAGGCTCACCGGATGAGGAGCCACTGCAGCAGACTGACTCAAAATGCCCAAGTAACATCAGTGGGTCAGGCAGCATCTCTGGAGAGAAGGAATGGGTGTTACGTTTCGGGTCGAGACCCTCCTTCAGGCTGAGAGTCAGAGGAGAGGGAGGTACGTCGATAAGGAAGTGCGGGGTGTGAAAACAGGACGAAGGGATTGGAGGTCAAGGAAAAATGT
>CM069140.1:71461270-71546270 GCA_035221665.1 Okamejei kenojei | reverse complement strand
TTCTCCCTGTGACCGCGTCGGTTTTCTCCGGGTGCTCCGGTTTACCTCCCAAAGACCTGCGGGGTTTGGAGGTTGATTGGCCTTGGTAAATCGCCCCTAGTGTGTGGGATGGGAAAGTGGGATAACTTGGAATCAGTGCGCGGGCGATCGGCGGCCGGTGCGGACTCGGACGGTCGGAGGGCCTGTTTTCACGCTGCATCGAGGGGGTTCAGAGAAGGTTCACCAGACTGATTCCTGGGATGTCGGGACTTCCATATGAAGAAAGACTGGATAGACTCGGCTTGTACTCGCTGGAATTTAGAAGATTGAGGGGGGATCTTATAGAAACTTACAAAATTCTTAAGGGGTTGGACAAGCTAGATGCAGGAAGATTGTTCCCGATGTTGGGGGAGTCCAGAACAAGGGGTCACAGTGTAAGGATAAGGGAGAATTCCTTTAGGACCGAGATGAGGAAAACATTCTTTACACAGAGAGTGGTGAGTCTCCGGAATTCTCTGCCACAGAAGGTCGTTGAGGCCAGTTCATTGGCTATATTCAAGAGGGAGTTGGATGTGGCCCTTGTGGCTAAAGGGATCAGGGGGTATGGAGAGAAGGCAGGTACAGGATACTGAGTTGGATGATCAGCCATGATCATATTGAATGGCAGTGCAGGCTCGAAGGGCCGAATGGCCTCCTCCTGCACCTATTTTTCTATGTTTCTGTGTTTCTATCTCTCAACTGTGCGTTCCCTCCGCCGGTGATGTCTAACCCACTGAGTTCCTCGGAATTAGACGAGGGAATGGCCCTCATCTCCCCTCCAAACCTCCTCTAACAGCGAAAAAGATCACCACTGAACTGATTGCAATCGCTACGCCACACTCCCGCATACTCCCACCAACCTAGACTGTCCCTCACGCCTTATTTATCAACTATATATATATCCATTTCTGCCTTAAAAATATTCAAAGACATTGCTTCCACACAGACTGTCAAAAGCTCACAATCCCAGAGAGAGTAAGAAATCGCTGCCTCCTTGAATCAAAGGAACGACCCCTTATTTTTAAAACAGTGACCCCTGGTTCTGCATTATCCCACAAGGAAAACCATCCTCTCCAGACCCCCCCCCCCCCCCTCTGTCAAAGCCCCCTCAGAGTTGTATATGCTTCATCTAAGTCCCCTCTCACTTTTTTAAGCCCTAGTGCATACAGCACAAACCTTTCCTCATTAGACAGCCAGGTATCAGTAAGACTCTGAATTTCTTCCACTGCCTGAGCCATTGCCGTATTGATGCAGCGCACAGTGCTTCAGATGCAGTCTCAACAATACACTGCACAACTGCATTCAATTTGCCTTGTTGCAACCAGCATTTACATTCTCGTAGCTTGAGCCAGACACAGGGTGCTGGAGGAACTCAGTGGGTCAGGCATCACCAGCGGAGGTGAACGGACAGGTTTTTAGTTTAGAGTTTAGAGATGCAGCGTGGAAACAGGCCCTCCGGCCCACCCGCGCACTATTTCTACGTTATCCCGCCTTCGCATCCCACACAGTAGGGGCAATTTACAGAAGCCAGTTGACCAACAAACTCGCACGAGTTTGGGATGCGGGAGGAAGCCGGAGCACCCGGAGAGAACCCACGCAGTCACAAGGAGAAAGCGCAAACTCCACACAGACAACACCTTTGGTCAGGATAAGCGGCGGGCCTCTGGCGCGTTTCAGATCGGGATCCCTTCTTCAGCTGGTGCGGACCCAGTGGGCCAAAGGGCCTGTTTCCGTGCTGCATTTCTAAGCTAAACAGAATATGTTTTGTTGCAAGCATATAAGTATGTGTAAAGCCCCTGTCCCACTGTATAAGGTAATTCAAGAGTTCTCCTGAGTTTTCCCCTGATTCAAACTTGGAGAATGTCCATAGCGGGTCCGTAGGAGTTCGTGGATGTCTCGTAGCGGCTCGTACGAATAACGGTAGGTACGCAGGAAATCCGGTAAACATGTGACGTTTTTTCATCCCTGCAAAAAATGACCACGAGTAAAAAAATACTGATGAAAAAAATTGTTACGTTTTATACCCACCGTTAGCATTACGAGCCGCTACGAGACATCCACAAACTCCTACGGACCCGCTACAGATATTCTCCGAGTTCGAATCAGGGGAAAACTCGGGGGGGCTCTTGAATTACCTTGTACAGTGGGACAGGGGCTTAAGAAGGAACTGCAGATGCTGGTTTAAACCAAAGATAAAGACAAAAAGCTGGAGTAACTCAACGGGACAGGTGGCATCTCTGGAGAGAAGAAACTAGTGATGTTTCGTGTCGAGACCATTCTTCAGACATCAGTGCATAAGTAAGGTAGACACAAAATGCTGGAGTATATATGTACATGGATATCAAAGAAACATAGAAAATAGGTGCAGGAGTAGGCCATTCGGCCCTTCGAGCCTGCTCCGCCATTCAATATGATCATGGCTGATCATCCAACTCAGTATCCTGTACCTGCCTTCTCTCCATACCCCCTGATCCCTTTAGCCACAATGGCCACATCTAATTCCCTCTTAAATATAGCCAACGAACTGGCCTCAACTACCTTCTGTGGCAGAGAATTCCAGAGACTCACCACTCTCTGTGTGAAAAATGTTTTCCTCATCTCGGTCCTAAAGGAATTCCCCCTTATCCTTAGACTGTGACCCCTTGTTCTGGACCTCCCCAACATCGGGAACAATAAGAAAGGTTTAGTGGGATATGGGTAATATGCGGGCAGTTGAAGATGGGCCATCTTGGTCAGCATGGGCAAGTTGGGCCGAAGGGCCTGTTTCCGTGCAGCATGGCTCTATGAATCTATGACTAGTTGCTGCAAAGTATATTCAGGAGAAGTCCAAAAGAGTCTTGGATAGGCACTGGGTAGATTTACCAGCAAGCAGGTAAATCGGTGGCTAGTAGAACTAAAATCAATGTTACTGTATGAATATGTTGCAAGTTTCATTCATTATTATAGACAAGATCCCAGATAGGCTTGAAGAACCCAAGCACCATTCAGTTTAGTTGAGTTTAGTGTCGCGTGTACCGGGGTACAGTGAAAAGCTTTTGTTGCGTGCTAACCAGTTAGCGGAAAGATAGTCCCAGTGTCTCCAATGAGGTAGATAGTAGTTCAGGACTGCTCTCCAGTTGTTGCTAGAATGGTTCAGTTGCCTGATAACAGCTGGGATGAAACGGTCCCTGAATCTGGAGGTGTGCGTTTTCACGCCACTGTAGCTATGCTGGACGGGAGAGGGGAGAAGAGGGAGTGGCCGGGGTGCGACTCGTCCTTGATTGCGCTGCTGGCCTTGCCGAGGCAGCGCGAGGTGTAAATGGAGTCAATGGAAAGAAGGTTGTGTTTTTCGTGATGCTCTGGGCTGCGTCCACAATTCGCTGCAATTTCCGGCGGTCTTGGATGGAGCCGTTCCCAAATAGGGAGCGGTTGCTGCTATATCTGCAAAAGTATTAAATTCATTTGGAGCAATGTACTTCCAGTAAATACAGTGGCTGTAACCTGATTTTTCGAATGAATGGATTAAAACCATGACGACTATGACATCATTGATCCACGTTCATTGGCAATTACTTTGTCAGTTATTTGAGAACCCTTTAAGGAACTGTGCAATAGAAAGCTTCAGATTTACTGATCTGCGTCAATAGTTATGGCCAATTACCAGTAACTCTATTTTTTAATAGAAACAGAACGTTATAATGTTGCTACGTTAAGCATTTTGTGGCTTGCTTCAGCTTAAAATATCCGTGTGGCGAGATTAAGACATAATTTTATCCTTTTCTTTAAAAGACAGGCCACTACCAATAAGCGATTGATTTACTAATGAGTCCGCGAGATTTTTCATTAGCATGCATTTGCAGTTTGGAGATTTTAATCAAGAGGATTTAATTTCAAAGGGGGAGAGGGTGGGAGGAATACTGGTATGGCACAGTCATTCAGGATTATGGAAATGTTGCAAATATCTTGAAAAGTGGACTGATTAAGCAACAAGCCGCCAAAAAATACCTTTTGATTCTCCCGTCTGTATTTTTTTGTTAACCCAGGAAGTCAAACGCTTTACATTTTAATTTTGTGACACACGCGGGCGTAATATGTGTGCCTTGGTGCGTTATGTGTAAGTGCCGACAGAGGATTCACTTCCACTGCCACAATGTTAGATGTGTTGAAATACATTCGATCAAGATCGATAAGCAGGGATAAACCGGGTCATGTGTATTCCCTGACAGTGGGATTTCCTTCGGTACTCCCATGCAGAGTTCTGTTATTCTACCTGAAGTTTCACTTAACTACAATGTCTCAATGGTTTCTGCAGCAGAGGTGTCAGGCACCAATATTGGACTGGTTGAGTGATTGACTGGTTAACCAGGGTGTCAGGGGTTAAGTTGGTTTTTAGTTTATCGCCACGTGTACCAAGGTACAGTGAAAAGCTTTCGTTGCCTGCTATCCCGTCCGCGTAAAGACAATACACGATTACAACCGTGCCATTTACAGAGTACAGCTATATATGATAAAGGAATAACGTTTCGTGCAAGGTAAAACCAGCAAAGGCTATGGGGAGAAAAGCAGGAGGATGGGGTTGAGAGGGGAAGATAGATCAGCCATGATTGAATGGCGGAGTTGACTTGATGGGCCGAATGGCCTGATTATTCTCCTATCATATTAACGTTATGAAGTTATAAAGTGCCCCTGCTCAAACAGCGGAGTGTGACAAAGGTCATGCCAACTATACAAGCTCTAGTGGGTTAATATTCACAGAATCCCAACACAAAGTCTCTATTCGTGAAGTAATGTAAACCAGGGTGATACTTTGCTATCAGTTGATGATGCATTAAAGTATCAGATTTTAAAAAATGATACTTTTTAAAAATTTAATGAGATTCTGGGCATGTTGGTGACGTGGCAAGACTGTGTTTATTAGTCTCCCCTGGTTGCCCTTGGAATATTCACGAGTTCACAAGTAATAGGAGTAGAATTAGGCCATTCGGCCATGAGTCATAGAGTGATACAGTTTGGAAACAGGCTCTATGGCCCAACTGCCAACATGTCCCAGCTACACTAGTCCCACCTGCCCGCGTTTGGCCCATATCCCTCCAAACCTGCCCTGTCCATGTACCTGTCTAAACTTTGAGATCGTCCTTTTGAGACAGATTGCTCCCCAGCACCATTTGTGTGAAAAAGTTGCCCATCAGATTCCTATTAAATCTTTTCCCGTTCACCTTAAACCTATGACCTCTTGTCCTCGATTCACCTACTCTGGGCAAGAGACTCTGTGCATCTACCCGATCTATTCCGCAATCAGCTTGGTAAAATTGTAAATAGTCCCTAGTGTGCAGGATAGTGCTACTGTATGGGGATCGCTGAACTAAATTATTGTATGCATGCTATCCAGTCAAATGGTACTATACATAAATACAATTAATCCATACACAGGTACAACAGGCAGTGCTGAGATTGCAAAATATAGTGTTGCAGCATTACAGTGTTATAGTTACAGAGAAAGTGCAAATTTTAAAAAAAAAGTGCATGGTCCACAATGAGGGAGGTTGGAAGATTGGGACTACACTCCCAGCTTATGGGAGGACCATTCAATTGCCTGATAACAGCAAGAAAGAAGCTGTTCTTGAATTTGGTGGCACGTGCTGTTTAGCATTTGTATCTTCTGTTGATGGGAGAGGGGGGGGGGGGGGGGAAGGGAATGACCGGGGTGTAACTGGTACTTGATTATGTTGGCTGCATGAAGTGTAGATGGAGTTGGTTCGTGCACTGGACTGAGCCGCAACCACAACTCTCTGCACATTATTGTGGCCTAACGCAGAGGTGTCACCCAACCAAGCTGCAATACATCACCATAGGACGTTTTTCTATGGCGCAACTGTGGAAGTTGGTAGGAATCACAGGAGACACGCCAAATTTCCTCGGTCTTCTGTAGGAGGTTTCTTGACCATAGCTTCAATGTGTTTGGTCCAGGACAAATTGCTGGTGATCCCTTGGAACTTGAAGCTCTCGACCATCTCCACTTTGACACCATTGATGCTGACCTGGGGAGAAATGTGCACCATCTCCCTTCCTGAAGTCAACATCTGGTCAACCTCCAGATGATATATTTAAGAGGGAGTTAGATGTGGCCCTGGTGGCTAAAGGGATCAGGGGGTATGGAGAGAAGGCAGGTACAGGATACTGAGTTGGATGATCAGCCATGATCATATTGAATGGTGGTGCTGGCTCGAAGGGCCGAATGGCCTACTCCTGCTCCTATTTATCTATGTTTCTATGTTTCTAAGAGGTTTACGAGAATTATCCCAGGAAAGAGAGGGTTAACATATGATGAGCGTTTGCCGGCACTGGGCCTCTACTCAGTGGAGTTTCGAAGGATTGAAGGGAGGACCTCATCAAAACTTATCGATTAGTGAAAGGCTTGGATGTGGAGAGGATATTTCCACTCGTGGGAGAGTCTAGGACCAGGGGGCATAGTCTCAGAATTAAAGGATGTTCCTTTAGGAAGGAGATGAGGAGGAATTTCTGGAGTGAGATGGCGGTGAATCTGTGGAATTCATAGCCACAGAAGGCTGTGGTGGCCAAGTCAGTGGATATTTTTACGGCAGAGGTAGATAGATTCTTGATTAGTGCAGGTGTCAGGGGTTATGGGGAGAAGGCAGGAGAATGGGGTTAAGAAGGAATGATAGATCAGCCATGATTGAATGGAGGAGTGGACATGATGGGCCGAATGGCCTAATTCTGCTCCTATCACTTACGAACATGAATATCTACCTTTGTCTTGCTGACATTGAGAGGGACAGTTATTTATCTATGCCCTTCCTGCACCCTGCCTCATCATTGCTCATGATCCAGCCCACCACAGCAGCGTCATCTCCAAAATTGTGTAGAGAACATGAAAAAATCATTGCGAACATCTGCATCTTCTTCTTGCGTATGGCGTGCACAGCCTAAAGTTGCAGGACAACTCCTGCACCTATTTTCTATGTTTCTATCCACAGACTTAGAATAAAGGGGAGGCCATTTAAGACTGAAGTGAGAAAAAACCTTTTCACCCAGAGAGTTGTGAATTTGTGGAATTCCCTGCCACAGAGGGCAGTGGGGGCCAAATCACTAGATGGATTTAAGAGAGAGTTAGATAGAGCTCTAGGGGGCTAGCGGAGCCAAGGGATATGGGGAGAAGGCAGGCACGGGTTATTGATTGGGGACGATCAGCCATGATCACAATAAATGGTGGTGCTGGCCTGAAGGGCTGAATGGCCTCCTCTTGCACCTATTTTCTATGTTTCTATGACAACATGTTCTATTTGATCTTATTTGTTTGTGCACGGTGGGTAAATTGCATTCGTCGAAACAGGGCGGACTAGGTGAAGGTTGCAATCTCCCACCCCAACATCTGCATGAACAATGGGGTAGAAACATCAGGGCCTATGAGTGATGAAATCCGGAATGAACGGTATCTTATAGAGGTGTAAATCTTAAAGAGGTGTATAAAATCATGAGAGGAATAGATCAGGTAGACCCAGAGAATCTGTTGCCCAGAGTAGGGGAATCGAGAACCAGAGGCTTATGGTGAGGGGGGAAAGATTTAATAGGAACCTGAGGGCTAACCTTTCCACACAAAGGGTGGTGGGTGTATGGAACGAGCTGCCGGAGGAGGTAGTTGAGGCAGGTATTATCGCAATGCTTAAGAAACATTTGGACAGGTACATGGATAGGGCAGGTTTAGAAGGATATGGGCCAATCGCAAGCAGGTGAGACTAGTGTAGATGGGACATGCTGGTCGGCGTGGCCAGGTTGGGCCGAAGGGCCTTTTTCCACACTGTATGACTTGACGATAATACGAATGGATGGTGCAGACATCAATGATGAGAGGCACGGACATGCAGAATAAGGACGACAGGCAAAATGAGCTGCGTGAAATAGAACAACATGGTAAGAGATGGCACAGATAGGGTGGACAATCTGATCCTTTATTGCCAGGGTGGCAATGTCCAACACTGTGTTATTTATCTATTGCCAGGGTGGCAATGTCCGGCATAACTATAAGGTTGAGAGGGGGAAATTTTCATGGAGATACGTGGGGTTAATAATATTACACAGAGGGCGGTGGGTGCCTGGAACGCTCTGCCGGGGTTGCTGGTTACCACCTCAGGCAGCTGACGAAATTCAGAGTCTCTCTGAGGATCCTTCAGTGCTTCTACTCTGGGGCTGTCGAAAGCATCTTGTCCGGCAACATCATAATCTGGTTTGGGAACTGCTCTGCCCAGGACAAGAAGGCTCTGCAGAGGGTAGTGCGTTCGGCCGAACGCACTATGGGAACTACACTCGCCCCCCCCCCCTGCAGGACCTATACACCAGAAGGTGCAGATCCAGAGCCAGCAACATTATGGGGGACCCCTTCCACCCCAGCAACGGACTGTTCCATCTGCTACGGTCAGGCAAACGCCTCCGCTGTCGTGCTGTGAAAACAGAGAGGACGAGACGGAGTTTCTTCCCAGAGGCCATTAGGACTGTAAACTCCTATCTCACCAGGGACTTTTGAAAATTGCTGGGTTTTTTATAACATGTAAATACTGATTCTGTTCTGCTCTGTACCTTCTTGCACAATCCGCAGGTATTGTCACCTTCATTTCACTGCACATCTTGTATGTGTATGTGACAAATAAACTGGACTTGACTTGGTGGAGGCAGATACTAAAGTGGCATTTAGAATGCTTTTAGAACGGCAAGGAATAGAGGAATACAATTTCCCAGTTGCCCAGCAATAGACAATAGACAATAGACAATGGACAATAAACAATAGGTGCATGAGTAGGCCATTCGGCCCATCGAGCCAGCACCACCACTCAATGTGATCATGGCTGATCATCCCCAATCAGTAACCCGTTCCTGCCTTCTCCCCATATCCCCTGACTTTGCAATCTTTAAGAGCCCTATCTAGTTCTCTCTTGAAAGTATCCAGAGAACCGGCCTCCACCGCCCTCTGAGGCAGAGAATTCACCACTCTCTGTGAGGAAAAAGTGTTTCCTCGTCTCCGTTCTAAATGGCTTAGCCTTTATTCTTAAACTGTGGCCCCTGGTTCCGGACTTCCCCCAACATCGAGAACATGTTTCCTGCCTCTGGGGTGTCCAAACCATTAATAATCTTACATGTTTCAATAAGATCCCCTCTCATCCTTCTAAATTCCAGAGTATACAAGCCCAGCCTCTCCATTCTCTCAACATATGACAGACCCGCCATCCCGGGAATTAACTTTGTGAACCTACGCTGCATTCCCTCAATAGCAAGAATGACCTTCCTCAAATTTGGAGACCAAAACTGTACACAATACTCCAGGTATGGTTTCACTAGGGCCGTGTACAACTGCAGAAGGACTCCCCCTCCCATTTCCACACTGGCCTTTTTGTCCTGGGCCTCCCCCACTGTCAGAGTGAGGCCCAGCGCAAATTGGAGGAACAGCACCTCATATTTCCCTTGAGCAGCTTAAACCCCAGCGGTATGAACATTAACTCCTCTAACTTCAAGTAGCACCTTGCTTTCCCTCTCTCTCTCTCTCTCCATCCCCTCCCCCTTCCCAGTTCTCCCACCTGTCTTACTGTCTCCGACTACATTTTATCTCTGCCCACTCCTCCCGATATCAGTCTGAAGAAGGGTTTCCACCCGAAACGTCACCCACTCCTTCTCGACAGAGATGCTGCCTGTCCCGCTGAGTTACTCCAGCATCTTGTGTCTATCTTCGATTCAAACCAGCATCTGCAGTTCCTTCCTACACATGGAGGGATATGGATCAGGTACAGGCAGATGAGATCAGTTTAACTTGGCATCGCGTCCGTGCACAAACATTGTGGGCCGAAGGGCCTGTTCCTGTGCTGTACTACGTACTACATTCTACGATTGCATGCGTCACAAAATTATGAATGTCGCCCCACCCCCGCCATGGCTCCATTTAAAGAGCCCACGGCATATTTAAAACTCATCAAACCTTTTCATACTAAGAACTACCAGAACTAATGTCAGTGCATCAATAATTAATTCTGTCCAAGTGTTCTTTAACTGCTGGAAGGCAACTGATCACACTACTAAAGAGTACCTAAAAGTTGAACAATGAGAATTTAGTGATGATATTAAACATTAGAAGCGTTGCTCCTGATGAATGCCCAGTGATCTATTGTGGAGCATTGATCTTTTTCTGGATATAAAGAGGTACATTTGTACAACCACAGACACTAGATTTCATTTGTTTGATTTGCACTCTTTGATTATCCGCCTCTCATAGCTTTCATTCAATTTGTCTCCCAATGGGCTCGCTGGTGCAGTGGGAGAGTTGCTGCCTCACAGCGCCAGAGACAAGGGTTCGATCCTGATCGCAGGTGCTGTCTATGCGGAGTTCGTATGTTCTCCCTGTGATCTGCTTGGGGTTTTCTCCGGCTGCTCCGGTTTCCCCCCACATTCCAAAAACGTGCAGGTTTGTAGGTTAATTGGCTTCAGCAAATTGCCCCTAGCGTGTGTAGGATAGAACAGGGTGATGACTGGTCGGCGCGGACCACTCACGCCCTCACTCAAGATCCAAGAGGTGGGAAGAGGCTGAGGGGAATGATCCCAGGAGCGAGTGGGCTAACGTATGTGATGAGCGTTTGACAGCACTGGGCCTGTACTCGCTGGAGTTTAGAAGGATGAGGGGAGACCTCATTGAAACTCACCGAATAGTGATAGGCTCTGATAGAGGGGATGTGTAGAGAATGTTTCCACGAGGGGGAGGGTCTAGGACCAGAGGCTATTGCCTCAGAATAAAAGGATGTGCCTTTAGAAAGGAGATGAGGAGGAATTTCTCTAGTCAGAGGGTAGGTGAAAGTGGAATTCATTGCCACAGAAGGCTGTAGAGGCTAAGTCAAAGGATATTATTAAGGCGGAGATTGACAGATTCTTGATTAGTGCGGGTGTCAGGGGTTATGCGGCGAAGGCAGGAGAATGGAGTTAAGAGGGAAAGATAGATCAGCCATGATTTAAGAGAGAGTTGGATAGAGCTCTAGGGGCTAGTGGAGTCAAGGGATATGGGGAGAAGGCAGGCACGGGTTATTGATAGCGGACAATCAGCCATGATCATATTGAATGGCGGTGCTGGCTCAATAGGCTCCTGCACCTATTTTCTATGTTTCTATGATTAAATGGCAGTGTAAACTTCTTTAGTTTAGTTTAGAGATACAGCGTGGAAACAGGCCCTTCGGCCCACGGAGTTGGCATCGACCAGCGACCCCCTCATACTAACGCTATCCTACACACACTAGAGACAATTTACACTTATACCAAACCAATTAACCTACAAGCCTGTACGTCTTTCGAGTGTGGATGGAACCCGGAGATCCTGGAGAAAACCCACAAAGATCACGGGGAGGGCGTACAAACTCCATACAGACAAGTGCCCTTGGTCAGGATCGAATCTAGTGATGAAAGGCAGCAACTCTACCACCACGCCTCCTTGCCGTGGTTTGATGGACCGAATGGCCCAATTCTGCTCCTATAACTGATGAACTGATGAATTTAATGTGGGAATAGCCACTCAACGTCACTTTGGCCAGCGTGGGCACAATGGGATGAATGACCACTTTCCTTGCTGCAGGCTTTCCATCAGCCAATACCAGATGATGCTACATCAGATACCGAGCGACGAACTGCGCACACTTCATTAAGGACTCCTCTCTGGTCCACCTGAGGCTGCTGTCAACAGATGACTGATGTCTGACGAACTGCAGTTGGTAAGAAAATCCACAGCCCCTAGCACATCCTCCGAAATGAACCAAACAATAGGGTGATTGCAGATAGACACAAAATGCTGGAGTAGCTCAGTGGGACAGGCAGCAGCATCTCTGGAGAGAAGGAATGGGTGACGTTTTGGGTCGAGACTCTTCTTCAGACTGAGAGTCAGGGCAGAGGGAGATATAGAGATCTTTCTTAAAGTCTGGAGGTATCAACCCGAAACATCACCCATTCCTTCTCTCCGGAGATGCTGCCTGTCCCACTGAGTTACTCCAGCCTTTAGTGTCTAAAGCGCTAGAGACGTGGGTTCGATCCTGACCAAAGCTGCTTGTCTGTGCGGAGTGTGTACGTTCTCCCCGTGACTTGCGTGGGTTTTCTCCGAAAACCGGTTTCCTCCCACACTCCAAAGACGTACAGGTTTGTAGGTTAATTATACCAGGTTAATTAGCTTGGTGTAATTTTTAATCGTCCCTAATGTGTGTAGGATAGTGTTAATGTGCGGGGATCGCTGGTCAATGAGGAGCCAAAGGGCTTGTTTCTGTGCTGTATCTCTAAACTAAACCAAACCAAACTAAACTAAACTAACAATGTGACTCCTCCACTGATGAGAAATATCTTGCTGATTTCTACAGCACTTGGCGAGATATTTTCATCCCTGTTATTTAAATAGAACTTAAAACTTCCTGTTTAATTTGTGTCCCCTGCCAAAGTGTGCTTTGAGTAATGAACCAAAATAAAATAAAGTCTTTGGAAAAGTTCAAACGTTTACTAAAAGTCACGGCGGGAAAAATGGACGATCAAATGAGAGCTTCTGTCAATTAGTGTGTGGGATAGTACTAGTGTACAGGTGATCGTTGGTTGGCACAAATTCGGTGGGCCGAAGGGCCTATTTCCAAGATGTATCTCTGACTAAACTAAACAATCACAATCACAATAATGCTTTATTAGCCAAGTATGTTTTGCAACATACAAGGAATTTCCAAGTCAGTCATACAAATAAAAAGCAACAGAACACTCATAAATACATTTTAACATAAACATCCATCACAGTGACTCCTCCACATTCCTCAATTTGATGGAAGGCGAGAAAATGTTAAAATCTCTTCCCTTTCAGAGAACAAATATTACCTGATACATTAGCAGACTCTACGATTACATTAATACTTAAGAAAGATAAAGATGAGGAAGAACCTGGATCCTATAGAGCTATCGCGTTGTTAAATACAGATCAAAAAATATTAGCAAAAATATTAGCAAGAAGATTAAGTAAGTACGCCATTAAACTAATACATCCGGATCAAACGGGCTTTATCCCTAAGAGACATTCATTTAATAATTTGAGACGTCTGCTTAATATAATGCACTCACACCAAACTAAAGATCCAAATCTCGCAATTATTTCGCTGGATGCAGAGAAAGCATTCGATCAGGTTGATGGAAGTATATGGTTAAGGTATTGCAAAAATTTCAACTGGGAGAGAATTTCAGTCAATGGATTAAATTAATATATAATAATCCAACGGCCAGAATATTAACTAATAATATTTTATCCACAAAATTTCAACTGTCAAGGGGTAATAGACAACGTTGTTCAATATCACCGTTGTTATTTGCCCTCATAATTGAACCACTAGCGGAAAGTATTAGAACTCATCCGAATATCCACGGATATAAGACAAAATATTCAAAATAAAATATCATTATACGCTGATGATGTACTTTTGTACATCACAAAGCCTCATATCACTATACCCAATATTTTAAATTTAATTGAGGATTTCAGTTCATTTTCAGGTTACAGAATAAATTTGAATAAAAGTGAAATCATGTCAATAAAACCGAAAGATTCTATACATCTCGTACAATTTCCTTTTAAAATAGCTGGGGGAAAATTTAAATACTTGGGCATTGAAATTACTAGAAGATATCAAGACATGTTTAAAGCAAACTATAACCCTGTACTTAAGAAATTACATAATTTAATTACATTCTGGAAAATGCTCCCGATGTCATTAATAGGTCGAATAAACGCCATAAAAATGATTTTTCGACCACAAATTCTATACTTGTTCCAATCAATCCCACTATATCTACCCAAAAAGTTTTTTAAAAAATTGGACTCAGATATTACAAATTTTATTTGGGATTATAAGACCCATAGAATACAAAGACCATACCTGAATAAACCCAAAGTAGTAGGGGGATTAGCACTCCCTAATTTTATGTATTATTATTGGTTGGTAAATATTAGAAATATGATTCAATTGTTGGTTAATGCTCTTCATCAACCGGAATGGATCATTATGGAAAAGAGGACTTTAATATTGCTGCAATCCTTTCACCAATGACGGTGAATAATACAAACTACAACAAAAACCCAATTTTACTACACGAAGAGCCCGCCTAGTACAACCAGAATTTGGAAAAACAAATAATTTAATAGTGGAGGGCACGTAATTTAAAATAACGATAAGAAACTTATCTCTCTTCTCTCTCCTATTGCTAAAAACCCTCTGTTTAAACCCTCGATTATAGACAAAGCATTCATACAATGGGAAAGAGGAGGAATTAAAACTTTGGGAGATTTGTATGATACGGGAAAACTATTATCATTTAAACAATTACAACTAAAATACAATCTGGGTAACAATCAGTATTTTAAATATTTCCAAATATGTGGTTATTTGAAAAAACATGTACATGAATTTCACACAATGCCATTAGGCTTACTAGATGAAGTAATGAATACAAAGGCGGAATCACCAAATTTAATTTCACATATATATAATATTATACTAAATGCAGTAATACCAACAACAGAAGGTATTAGAGGTGAGTGGGAAAACAAACTAAGCATAAACATTTCCAATGAAAGGTGGAAAGAATACTTATTAAATGTGCACAAATGCTCAATTAACGTAAGACACACTTTAATACAATTTAAAATTATACATAGATTATACTACTCAAAAACTAAATTAAACAAAAATTAAATAATTTTTTCCCTAACGTTTCACCAATTTGTGATAAATGCCACTGTCAAGAAGCTACAATAGCGCACTCATTCATCTTTTGTACAAAAATTCAAAGGTTTTGGATTGAAATCTTTGAAATTTTCACAAAAGTATTTAAAATAAAAATGACACCAAAGCCAGAATGGGATTATTTTCAGAATGACAGGAGGTAGTCTGGAATTAAATGCGTATCAAAAGAATTTAATTGATAACAGCTTAATAATTGGAAAAAAATTAATCTTAAAATTCTGGAAAAATGCTCCTCTACCAACATTAAATATGTGGATTTCAACTATGTTTGAAACACTACATCTGGAAGATATGAGACTCCGCCTGGAAGGAAAATCAGAACACTTCTTTCAGACGTGGTCTGCATTTATAGAACTGCTACAAAGATAGCGTGCAGGAGTACCTCGGGCCCTGGTAGGGGGGGATGAAAAACTATGGAGTTGGTGGATTCCTTTTGCGTGATATATATAACAGAGTAACTGGCTTTTTTTTTTTCCTTTTCCTTTTTTTTAGGGTCTATCTCTTAACCCCCTTTCTCTAATTCTTTGACTAAGGGTTTCTTCTCCCTTTGGCATGCTCTTTCACTATCACAACTCTTTTCACCTATTTCACTCCCTTTCTTTCTATTCCTTTTCTTTAAAAACCATAAAATTATGGGGTACAATGATTGTAACAAGATATATGTGAAGTACATTGATGTATTTACCTCTAATAAATAAAATATTAAAAAAGAATTTAAAAAAAAAAAATGTAAATTGTCCCTGGTGTGTGTAGGATAGTGTTAATGCACGGGGATTGCTGGTCGGAGCGGACTCGGTGGGCCGAAGGGCCTATTCCGCGCTGTATCTCTAAACTAAGCTAAACTAAACTAAAAAGTGGGTTGGGTTTGACCAATGAGGAGCCTCGAGCCATCTACTGAGAAGCCTCAGCCTCCCACTCTCCTCTGGGAATGTAGGCTTTGTGTGATTGGCTCCTTGGGTGAGATAGACACGGTGCCATTTGAATGCCTAAAGAGCCTGTCCGACTTGGCCGTCATTTGTGCGCCATTTACGCAACCTCCATAAATGTGGTCGTGTGGTCGAGTGTGGAGTTGTGCGCGGTATCGCACGGCGGTCCAGGATTTCATGCTGCACAAAATCCTCGCGCGCCACCTGCGTGACGTATCGCGCACGTACACCGATGCATTGGCGTCGCACGCTGCGTCCCAATGTCTCACGTGTATCGCATGGTGATGCATGGCTACGTCACCGTGTGTAACCATGCGTCGCCGCGAGCCGCAGGGTATTGTAATGTCGTCACGCACACCAGACGGCATGATGACGCGTGATTTGCGACGCGTCGACCTATTTTACATATGACGTGTAAATGAGGCGCAAGTGACTGCCAAATGGGACAGGCCCTTTAGTGTAGCTTTCATTGAGTCTCTGGCCAACATGAACCAGCTACACTGGTCCCACCTGCCCGTGCTTGGTCCATATCCCTCCAAACCTGTCCTATCCATGTACCTGTCTAACAGTTTTTTAAGCGAGGGATCGTCCTAGCCTCGACTACCTCCTCTGACAGCTTGTTCCATACATCCACCACACTTTGTGTGAAAACGTTACCCCTCAGATTTCTATTAAATCTTTTCCCCTTCACCTTGAACCTATGGTCCTCTGGTCCTTGATTCCCCTACACCAGGCCGGAGATTCTGTGCATCTACCCGATCTGTTCCTTTGATTTTATACACCACTATAAGACCACCCCACATTCTCCTGTGCTCCAAGGAATAGAGACCCAGTCTACTCAACCTCTCCCTATCACTCAGACCCTCTGGTCCTGCCAACATCCTCGTAAATCTTCTCTGAACCCTTTCAAGCTTTACAATATATTTTCTATAATATGGTGCCCAGAACTGAACACAATAATCTAAATGCGGTCTCACCAACTTCTTAAACAACTGCAACATGACCTCCCAACCTCTCCACTCAATACTCTGACTGATGAAGGCCATTGTGCTAAAAGCCTTTTTGACCACCTTATCTACCTGTGACTCGGCCTTCAAGGAACCATGCACCTGCACTCCTAGATCCCTCTGCTCTACAACACTCCACCATTCACTGTGTAGGTCCTGCCCTGAATATTTTAGATAGATACAAGTCCGAAAAAGGGTCTTGACCCGTAACGTCACCTATTCCTTTTCCCAGAGATGCTGCCTGTCTCGCTAAGTTACTCCAGCATTTTGTGTCCATCTTCGGTGGAAACTGGTCCTTCGGCCCACCGAGTCCGCGCCAACCAGCGATCTCCCCTTACACTAGCACTATCCTGCACACTAGGGACAATGTACAATTTTTATCAAACCTGTACGTCTTTGGAGTGTGGGGGGGAACCGGAGAACCCAGAGAAAACCCACGTGGCCACGGAGGAGAAGGCAGAAACTCCGTACCGACAGCACCAGTGGTCAGGATCGAAAGCGGGTCTCTGCCGCTGTAAGGGAGCAACTCTACTGCTGCCCAACCCCATTGCCGTTCTGCGCAACGTGCCGCCCTCTTTCTTACAGGGTGGGAGGTGCTGGTGGCCATTGCTCCTTTCTGGGGTCGTGGAAGGGCGTAGCGCATACAAAAATGTTTTTTGTAAGACACACTCAGCAGTGATATGCAGGATGTAAAGAAGAAGGCTTTGGTATACAGTGAAGATTTAATTCCATGCACTGCTCAAGGCAGCTATCAGAAAGTATTAATCGCCTCAAGCCAATGGATTCAAATAACGAGCTGAAGTCTTGTTCATTTAGTTTAGTTTAGTTTAGAGATACAGCGCGGAAACAGGCCCTTCGGCCCATCCAGTCCAGCGATCCACACACTAACATATCCTACACACACCAGCGCCGATTTACAATTTTACCAAAGCCAATTGACCTATAAACCCGCACGTCTTTGGAGTGTGGGAGGAAACCGGAGCACCCGGAGAAAACCCACGCAGGGCATGGGGAGAATGTACAAACTCTGCACAGACAGCACCAATAGTCAGGATCGAACCCGGGTCTCTGGACCCCCGTGCCGCTACATTCATCGCCTCAATATTGAGCAGCTTATACACTAACTCTACTTACCGTAGTGAGGCAGAGAAGATACATGTAGTTGGTGATTTTGGATTGGTTGGGTTTATTATTTTGTACAGGCGTACCTTGTCGACTGTCTTTGGAACCATCATCTCCAGGGACCTTAAATGCGGGGTCACCATCGACTCCACAGTCAAAAAGGCCCAACAGAGGATGTACTTCCTGCGGCAGCTGAGGAAGCACAATCTACCACAGGCAATGATGGTCCAATTTTATACGGCCATCGTAGAGTCTGTCCTCAACTTCTCCATCATGGTCTGGTTTGGCTCGGCCACCAAGCACAACATCCAGAGGGCTGCAGCGAATCGTCCGATCAGCTGAGAAGGTTATTGGCTCCAACCTCCCCCCCATTGATGAACTGTACACTGCAAGGGCCAGGAAGCGACAGGGTAAGATCATCTCTGACCTCTCTCACCCTGGCCACAAACTCTTTGAATCACTTCCCTCTGGAAGGCGACTCCGGACTGTCAAAGTCGCCACAGCCAGACATAAAAACAGCTTTTTTTCCACAAGCAGTAGCTCTACTCAATAACCAAAAGTCTGTAGCCTCCTTTTGCTCTGGCATTTTATTTCATTCTTCACGTGTTTAAATTATAATGTTTTATGGGGGAGTCAGTTTCAGTCTACCCCACAACAGAATGGGGAGGAGTAGTAAAGTTTGATAGCCGCAGGGAAGAAGGATCTCCTGTGGCGTTCTGTGCTGCATCTTGGTGGACCCAGTCTGTTGCTGAAGGTGCTCCTCAGGTTGACCAGTGCATCATGGAGGGGGTGAGCTGTATTGTCCAGAATGCTCTGCAGTTTGAGGAGCATCCCCCCTTCCAAGACCAGGTGTTCTGGGGATGAAGGCAGGGCCAGGGAAATGGCATTGGTCTTGGAACTGTTGAGGCAGAAGATGAATTCAAGTGGGATCAAGGCTGTTTGGCAGGATTGAATTGATTTGTGCCATGACCAGTCTCTCGAAGCACTTCACAATGGAGGATGTCAGAGCCTCTGCACAGTAGTGACTAGGTTTCTAGTTGAGTTTAGTTTATTGTCACGTGTACCGATAAATTTGTTGCCTGCTAACCAGTCAGCGGAAAGACAATAGACGATTACAATCGAGCCGTCCAAGGTGTACGGGTACGTTAAAGGGAATAATGTGAAGAATGTTTGGTGCAAGATTAAGTCTGATCAAAGGTAGTCCAAGTGTCTCAAAGGCAATAGATAGTAGCTCAGGTCTGCTCTCTGGTTGTGGTAGGATGGTTCATTTGCCTGATAACAGCTGGGAAGAAACTGTCCCTGAATCTGGAGGTTTCACACTTCTATACCCCTTACCCGATGGGAGAGGGGAGAAGAGGGAGTGACCGGAGTGCGTCTCGTCCTTGATTATGCTGCTGGCATTTCATTTCATTTCATTTTCACTGGCACCGGGATGATGATGGTCTTCTTAAATCAAGTGGGACCCTCAGATTAATGTAGTGTCAGTTACCAACAGGGGCACCACACGAATGGCAGCCTCGCTAACGGTCTGTCAGTTTTTTGTCTTTTTTTTTTTTAAAATGTTGTGTGTTAAAAGTTTGTGTAGATGTTCTCCGGTTTGTTTTATGCGGGTGGAGGGGGTGTGGGTCGGGGGAAACTTTTTTTCAGGTTCTTACCTAGCCGGAGAAGCGATTATTTTCCGGATCGCATTCTCTGGTCGCTCTGCAGCCTACCATCGATGGAGCTGGAGGCTTCTTCGGACTGACCTTGAGCCCTACCGCAGGGCGTGGACTTGATATCGGAGCCGATCCCTTGCCTGGGAAGCCTGCGGACTTTACCAGCTAAAGGTCGCAGTCTCGGGAGAGACCCTGCATGTCGGGAGCTCAAACGATGTAGAGGTTCGACCACCCCGACGCGGGATTCGATTGCCAGCACGGAGGAGCTAAATCAGCCCGATGCAGACGGCCCGCCCGCCTACTCCGGGAGTAAAGATCGTCCCGTCAACGGAGGGCTCGAGGCCCCTGACTGCGGGAGAACAATGAAGGGAAGAGATTTTTTAATATTTTATTTATTAGAGGTAAATACATCAATGTACTTCACATATATCTTGTTACAATCATTGTACCCCATAATCTTATGGCTTTTAAAGAAAAAGAATAGAAAGAAAGGGAGTGAAATAGGTGAAAAGAGTTGTGATAGTGAAAGAGCATGCCAAAAGGGAGAAGAAACCCTTGGTCAAAGAATTAGAGAAAGGGGGTTAAGAGATAGACCCTAAAAAAAAGGAAAAGGAAAAAAGAAAAATAAGCCAGTTACTCTGTTATATATATCACGCAAAAGGAATCCACCAACTCCATAGTTTTTCATCCCCCCCTACCAACGCCCGAGGTACTCCTGCACCCTATCTTTGTAGCAGTTCTATAAATGCAGACCACGTCTGAAAGAAGCGTTCTGATTTTCCTTCCGGGCGGAGTCTCATATCTTCCAGATGTAGTGTTTCAAACATAGTTGAAATCCACATATTTAATGTTGGTATAGGAGCATTTTTCCAGAATTTTAAGATTAGTTTTTTTCAATGAAAGGTGGAAAGAATACTTATTAAATGTGCACAAATGCTCAATTAACCTAAGACACACTTTAATTATTAAGCTGTAATCAAATAAATTATTTTGATACACATTTAATTCCAGACTACCTCCTGTCATTCCGAAAATAATCCATTCTGGGTTTGGTGTCATTTTTATTTTAAACACTTTTGTGAAAATTTCAAAGATTTCAATCCAAAACCTTTGAATTTTTGTACAAAAGATGAATGAGTGCGCTATTATAGCTTCTTGACAGTGGCATTTATCACAAATTGGTGAAACGTTAGGGAAAAATTGATTTAATTTTTGTTTAATTTAGTTTTTCAGTAGTATCATGTATGTATAATTTTAAATTGTATTAAAGTGTGTCTTACGTTAATTGAGCATTTGTCAACATTTAATAAGTATTCTTTCCACCTTTCATTGGAAATGTTTATGCTTAGTTCATTTTCCCACTCACCTCTAATACCTTCCGTTGTTGGTATTACTGCATTTAGTATAATATTATATATATGTGAAATTAAATTTGGTGATTCCGCCTTTGTATTCATTACTTCATCTAGTAAGTCTAATGGCATTGTGTGAAATTCATGTGCATGTTTTTTCAAATAATCACATATTTGGAAATATTTAAAATACTGATTGTTACCCAGATTGTATTTTAGTTGTAATTGTTTAAATGATAATAGTTTTCCCGTATCATACAAATCACCCAAAGTTTTAATTCCTCCTCTTTCCCATTGTATGAATGCTTTGTCTATAATCGAGGGTTTAAACAGAGGGTTTTTAGCAATAGGAGAGAGGAGAGATAGGTTTCTTAATTTTAAATTGTATTTTATTTGTTTCCAAATTCTGATTGTACTATGTATAATTGGGTTTTTGTTGTAGTTTGTATTATTCACTGTCATTGGTGAAAGAAGGATCGCACCAATATTAAAGGGGGAGCAGTCCTCTTTTTTCATAATGATCCATTCCGGTTGATGAAGAGCATTAACCAACAATTGAATCATATTTCTAATATTGACCAATAATAATACATAAAATTAGGGAGTGCTAATCCCCCTACTACTTTGGGTTTATTCAGGTGTGGTCTTTGTATTCTATGGGTCTTATAATCCCAAATAAAATTTGTAATATCCGAGTCCAATTTTTAAAAACATTTTTGGGTAGATATAGTGGGATTGATCGGAACAAGTATAGAATTTGTGGTAGAAAAATCATTTTTATGGCGTTTATTCGACCTACTAAGGACATCGGGAGCGTTTTCCAGAATTTAATTTAATTATGTAATTTCTTAAGTACAGGGTTATAGTTTGCTTTAAACATGTCTTGATATCTTCTAGTAATTTCAATGCCCAAATATTTAAATTTTCCCCCAGCTATTTTAAAAGGAAATTGTACGAGATGTATAGAATCTTTCGGTTTTATTGACATGATTTCACATTTATTCCAATTTATTCTGTAACCTGAAAATGAACCGAAATCCTCAATTAAATTTAAAATATTGGGTATAGTGATATGAGGCTTTGTGGTGTACAAAAGTACATCATCAGCATATAATGATATTTTATTGTTTGAATATTTTGTCTTATATCCGTGGATATTCGGATGCGTTCTAATATTTTCCGCTAGTGGTTCAATTATGAGGGCAAATAACAATGGTGATAATGAACAACCTTGTCTATTACCCCTTGACAGTTGAAATTTTGTGGATAAAATATTATTTGTTAATATTCTGGCCGTTGGCTTATTATATATTAATTTAATCCATTGAATGAAATTCTCCCCCAGTTGAAATTTTTGCAAAACCTTAACCATATACTTCCATCAACCTGATCGAATGCTTTCTCTGCATCCAGCGAAATAATTGCAAGATTTGGATCTTTAGTTTGGTGTGAGTGGATTATATTAAGCAGACGTCTCAAATTATTAAATGAATGTCTCTTAGGGATAAAGCCCGTTTGATCCGGATGTATTAGTTTAATGGCGTACTTACTTAATCTTCTTGCTAATATTTTTGCTAATATTTTTTGATCTGTATTTAACAACGCAATAGCTCTATAGGATCCAGGTTCTTCCTCATCTTTATCTTTCTTATGTATTAATGTAATCATAGATTCTGCTAATGTATCAGGTAATATTTGTTCTCTGAAAGGGAAGAGATTTTAACATTTTCTCGCCTTCCATCAAATTGAGGAATGTGGAGGAGTCACTGTGATGGATGTTTATGTTAAAATGTATTCAATAGTGTCCTGTTGCTTTTTATTTGTATGACTGACTTGGAAATTCCTTGTATGTTGCAAAACATACTTGGCTAATAAAGCATTATTGTGATTGTGATTGTTTTAGTTTAGTTAGAGATACATCATGGAAATAGGCCCTTCGGCCTACCGAATTTGTGCCGTCCAGCGATCACCTGTACACTAGTACTATCCCACACACTAATTGACAAAAGCTCTCATTTTATCTTCCATTTTTCCCGCTGTGACTTTTAGTAAACGTTTGAACTTTTCCAAAAACTTTATTTTATTTTGGTTCATTACTCAAAGCACACTTTGGCAGGGGACTCAAACTAAACAGGAAGTTTTAAGTTCTATTTAAATAACAGGGATGAAAATATCTTGCCAAGCGCTGTAGAAATCAGCAAAATTTTTCTCATCAGTGGAGGAATCATGTTGTTACTTTAGTTTAGTTTGGTGATCCCAGTTTCCTCCGCACATCCCAAAGACGTGTAGGTTTGTAGGTTAATTGGCCTCTTTAAAATGTCCCTTGTGTTATGGATAGGACAGGTTTAGAAGGATATGGGCCAAACGCAGGCAGGTGGGACAAATGTAGATGGGACATACTGATCGGTGTGGACAAGCTGGGCCGAAGGGCCTGTTTCCGAGCTGTATCAGTCTATGACTCCATGACTAAATGCTCATGAACCAACATGGCTAAAAATATTTTCCTTATCTCAGTCCTAAATGGCCTAGCCCTTATTCTTAAACTGTGTTCTGGACTCCCCCAACATCGGGGACATTTTTCCTGCATCTAGCCTGTCCAATCCTTTAAGAATTTTATATGTTTCTATAAGATCTCCTCTCATCCTTCTAAATTCCTGTGAATACAAGCCCAGTCGACCCGTTCTTTCTTCAAATGTCAGTCCCGCCATCCAGGGAAATAACCTGGCGAATCTACGCTGCATTCCCTCAATAGCAATCATGTCCTTCCTCAAATGAGGAGACCAAAAGGATGAATTGAAGTGTTGCGGTGTCAATGTGATTCTTTCTTCCCTTCCCGCTAGGCCCTCTCATAGATGAACTGAGGCCGAGGCCTTTCAATTTTATAGGCCCACAAACCAAGATCAAGCAGAGGCCCCTCAATTTCAGTGGCCCCCAAATCAAGATCCCTTTGAAGCAGATAGGCATGAGGCCCGTGCCAAATGACACTCATTGCCCCCCCCCCCCCCATCGCCCCCCCCCCCCCCGATAGGGCCTGCTTCCCGCACCCGCTGGTTTGGATCCAGATCCACACTTCCCCTTCTCGTTGCCTGGCATGCTCCCTTTACTTTTAAATGCCTGAGACTTTGCGCAGCGTCTGAAGGTGACCTACATACCATGACAAGACATGGAACAATAAGCAACACTGCATTGTGCCAACTGGCAATTGCTTCTAGACCTTGGGAAAGAGAAACATTAAAGGGGCAGGAAACGTCCTTTCAATTGAGTGGAGACATCTGCTCGCAATTACTGTAATGATGTTCTGTTTGTACACACTAGACGATGTCTGAAACTCACCGTCACTGTACAATCCTTTGACAGGCATCTCAGTTTGGAGACTCATATTCACTTTTATCACATAGATAAACAGTCGCTCAGATAGATCCTGTCAGTAGAAATTTGATCACCTTAAACAGGGAAGAGAAAAGCCTGGTGATAGAAGAAGCTCTAAATCTAGACCATGATTTCTCAGCCTTGGGGTGGATCTTACATTTGGCCTCTGTCATTCTACCGGGAGACAGTAATTGAGCCAGAATATAGTCGGAAGGATTTGTGGTCTCATATTTCTGCCCGCAGTCTGACTGGCTTAGCACGGCTGTCACTTTGGGACTTAATTCGAGAGGCTTTCAATGGGAAGTTTCATCAAATAATCCCTTATGCTGCGTTCCGATCAGCTGCTCCAAAAAATGGGTAGTTTGGCTTGTGAAGGGAAGTCCGTTACTTGCTCGTGTTCATGGTGGCACAGCGGTAGAGTTGCTGCCCTACAGCGCGTACAGCGCCAGAGACCCGGGTTCGATCCCGACTACAGGTGCTTGTCTGTACGGAGTTTGCACGTTCTTCCCGTGACCTGCGTGGGTTTTCTCCGTGATCTCCCATGCTCCAAAGAGATGCAGGTTTGTAAGTTAATTAGCTTGGTATAAATGTAAACTAATACATCCGGATCAAACGGGCTTTATCCCTGAGACATTCATTTAATAATTTGAGACATCTGCTTAATATAATGCACTCACACCAAACTAAAGATCCAAATCTCGCAATTATTTCACTGGATGCAGAGAAAGCATTCGATCAGGTTGATGGAAGTATATGGTTAAGGTATTGCAAAAATTTCAACTGGGAGAGAATTTCATTCACTGGATTAAATTATTATATAATAAGCCAACGGCCAGAATATTAACTAATAATATTTTATTCACAAAATTTCAACTGCGAAGGGGTAATAGACAAGGTTGTTCATTATCACCATTGTTATTTGCCCTCATAATTGAACCACTAGCAGAAAGTATTAGAACTCATCCGAATATCCACGTATATGACAAAATATTCAAACAATAAAATATCATTATACGCTGATGATGTACTTTTGTACATCACAAAGCCTCATATCACTATACCCAATATTTAAAATTTAATTGAAGATTTCAGTTCATTTTCAGGTTACAGAATAAATTGGAATAAATGTGAAATCATGTCAATAAAACCGAAAGATTCTATACATCTCGTACAATTTCCTTTTTAAATAGCTGGGGGAAAATTTAAATACTTGGGCATTGAAATTACTAGAAGATATCAAGACATGTTTAAAGCAAACCATTACCCTGCACTTAAGAAATTACATAATTTAATTAAATTCTGGAAAACACTCCCGATGTCCTTAATAGGTCGAATAAACGCCATAAAAATGATTTTTCGAACACAAATTCTATACTTGTTACAATCAATCCCACTATATCTACCCAAAAAGTTTTTTAAAAAATTGGACTCAGATATTACAAATTTTATTTGGGATTATAAGACCCAGAGAATACAAAGACCACACCTGAATAAACCCAAAGTAGTAGGGGGATTAGCACTCCCTAATTTTATGTATTATTATTGGTCGGTAAATATTAGAAATATGATTCAATTGTTGGATAATGCTCTTCATCAACCGGAATGGATCATTATGGAGAAAGAGGACTGCTCCCCCTGTAATATTGGTGCAATCCTTCTTTCACCAATGATGGTGAATCATATATACTACAACAAAAACCCAATTACACATAGTACAATCAAAATTTGGAAACAAATAAAATACAATTTAAAATTAAGAAACTTATCTCTCCTATCTCCTATTGCTAAAAACCCTCTGTTTAAACCCTCGATTATAGACAAAGCATTCATACAATGGGAAAGAGCAGGAATTAAAACTTTGGGAGATTTGTATGATACGGGAAAACTATTATCATTTAAACAATTACAACGAAAATATAATCTGGGTAACAATCAGTATTTTAAATATTTCCAAATATGTGATTATTTGAAAAAACATGCACATGAATTTCACACAATGCCATTAGACTTACTAGATGAAGTAATGAATACAAAGGCGGAATCACCAAATTTAATTTCACATATATATAATATTATACTAAATGCAGTAATACCAACAACGGAAGGTATTAGAGGTGAGTGGAAAAACAAACTAAGCATAAACATTTCCAATAACCATATCACCATATAACCATATAACAATTACAGCACGGAAACAGGCCCTCTCGGCCCTTCCAGTCCGTGCCGACCATTTGTTTTCCCCTAGTCCCATCTACCTGCTCCATTCCCTCCATACCCCTCCATTCCCTTCACGTCCATATACCTATCCACTTTACTTTTAAATGTTAAAATCGATCCTGCCTCCACCACTTCTGCTGGAAGCTCATTCCACACAGCCACCACCCTCTGAGTAAAGAAGTTCCCCCTCACGTTACCCCTAAACTTCAGTCCCTTAATTCTCATGTCATGCCCTCTTGTTTGAATCTTCCCTACCCTCAATGGGAAAAGCTTATCCACGTCAACTCTGTCTATCCCTTTCAGCATTTTAAAGGCCTCAATCAAGTCCCCCCTTAACCTTCTGTGCTACAAAGAATAAAGACCTAACTTGTTCAACCTTTCTCTGTAACAGAGTTGCTGGAACCCTGGCAACGTTCTAGTAAATCTCCTCTGTACTCTCTCTATTTTGTTGACATCCTTCCTATAACTAGGCGACCAAAATTGTACACCATACTCCAGAATTGGTCTTACCAATGCCTTGTACAATTTTAACATTACTTCCCTACTCCTATATTCAATGCTCTGATTTATAAAGGCCAGCACACCAAAGGCTTTCTTTACCACCCTATCTACATGCGATTCCACCTTCAGGGAACTATGCACAGTTATTCCTAGATCCCTCTGTTCCACAGCATTCCTCAATTCCCTACCATTTACCATGTACGTCCTATTTTGATTTGTCCTGTCAAGATGTAGCTCTTCACACTTAACAGCATTAAACTCCATCTGCCATCTTTCAGCCCACTTTTCCAAATGGCCCAAATCTCTCTACAGACTTTGAAAATCTACTTCATTATCCACAACACCACCTATCTTAGTATCATCTGCATACTTACTTATCCAATTTTCCACCCCATCATCCAGATCATTGATGTACATGACAAACAACAGTGGACCCAACACAGATCCCTGAGGCACCCCACTGGTCACCGGCTTCCAACCTGACAAACAGCCATCCACCATTACTCTCTGACATCTCCCATTCAGCCACTGTTGAATCCATCTTGCTACTCCGCCATTAACACCCAAAGATTGAACCTTCTTAACCAACCTTCCATGGGGAACCTTGTCAAAGGCCTTACTGAAATCCATATAGACAACATCCACTGCTTTACCCTCATCAATTTCCCTAGTTACCGCTTCAAAAAATTCAAGAAGGTTTGTCAAACATGACCTTCCAGGCACAAATCCATGTTGACTGTTCCTGATCAGACCCTGTTTATCCAGATGCTTATATATATTATCTCTAAGTATCCTTTCCATTAATTTGCCCACCACTGACGTCAAACTAATAGGTCTATAATTGCTAGGTTTATTCTTTGAACCCTTTTTAAACAATGGAACAACATGCGCAGTACGCCAATCTTCCGGCACTATTCCCTTTTCTAATGACATTTGAAATATTTCTGTCATAGCTCCTGCTATTTCTACACTAACTTCCCTCAATGTCCTAGGGAATATCCTGTCAGGACCTGGAGACTTATCCACTTTTATATTTTTCAAAAGTGTCAGTACTTCCTCCTCTTTGAATCTCATAGTTTCCATAGCTACTCTACTTTTTCCCCTTAACTCACAGAGTTCAATATCCTTCTCCTTGGTGAATACCGAAGAAAAGAAATTGTTCAATATCTCCCCCATCTCTTTTGGCTCTGCAGATAGCTGTCCATTCTGGTTCTCTAATGGTCCAATTTTATCCATCCTTATCCTTTTGCTATTAATATAGCTGTAGAAACCCTTTGGGTTTACTTTCACCTTTCTTGCCAAAGCAACCTCATATCTTCTTTTAGCCTTCCTAATTTATTTCTTAAGATTCTTTTTACATTCTTTATACTCCTCTAGCACCTCATTTACTCCATGCCTCCTATAATTATTGTAGATATCTCTCTTTTTTCGAAACAAGTGTTCAATTTCCCTTGAAAACCATGGCTCTTTCCAATTTTTACTATTTCCTTTCAACCTAAAACCCCTGTCTCACAGTGCGAGTTGGCCCACGAGTGACCGCGAGTTTTCACTCGTGATGGTCACGTACGATGAACGTAGCGGCAACGTCGGAACTCGCGCGTTCAACTTGTCCACTCGTGGCGCTAACGGCAGGTACTCGGGAAACTTGTTAACTCGTGAAAAAAATCAAACATGTTTGATTTTATCCACGAGTCAAATTAACTGTTCAAGTTAAAAATGGAAACATTTAAACTCGTTGCAGTAACGAAATGGCCCGTGCGTTTACCTTAGTGTCTCGTGAGTCTATCGTGGGAACTTTTTTATAATCTGAAAGGGACTGAACCAAAGTAGTAATAATATGTATATACATATTATATATATTATATATATTTTCAATTCCAACCCCGAAGCAATTGAGAGGCGATTTCTTGGGGCCGTGTAATTTAACGTGTGTCTTTGCTTTTAAAAGTGAAGCTGTTTAATTGTTTACGCTGCGCCGTGTTTCGTGTTGGGGAGAGTGCTGCTGTTACAATGCTTTCGATTTATACTGCCCTCCCCCTTCCACAGAAAAATGCCTAAATTTGTCTTTGTGCCCGCTCTCCTGGGAGCAATCCAAACCAGGGAACAATGAACCCTCAGAGGCTTCGCGTTCCTTGCTCCTATATATGGACCTCGCTCGCTCGCAACTGTATGAGCGCTCGATCAACCAGGCATCGGCCAACACGGAGGCCTGATTACTGAAAACAAAGTCAACTTGTACCAGACCTCATCATCTTCCTTCCGACCACCCGTAACCACGGCACCACACTTTCAACAGAAAACTTAATATTTAAAGAATATATTATGGGACATTGGATTGTCTGAAGAAGGGTCCCGAGCAGAAACGCCACATATGTGTGTGTGTGTGTGTCTGTGTGTGTGTCTGTGTGTGTGTGTGTGTGTGTGTATGTGTGTGTGTGTGTGTGTGTGTGTGTGTGTGTGTGTGTGTGTGTGTGTGTGTGTGTGTGTGTGTGTGTGTGTGTGTGTGTGTGTGTGTGTGTGTATCTGTGTGTGTGTATCTGTGTGTGTGTGTGTGTGTCTGCTGTCGGGTCCCGGCGGCCGCTCAAAATCAGTCACCCGAGCTGCTTCCTTCCTCTGAAGTGGTGGCCAGCTGCTGTCTGTGTGTATCTCTCTCTCTCTCTCTCTCTCTCTGTGTATGTGTGTGTGTGTGTGTGTGTCTCTCTCTCCCTCTCTGTCTATCTGTGTGTATCTGTGTGTGTGTCTGCTGTCGGGTCCCGGCGGCCGCTCAAAGTCACCCGAGCTGCTTCCTTCCTCTGAAGTGGCGGCCAGTCCTGCTGTCTGTGTGTATCTGTGTGTGTGTGTGTGTGTGTGTGTGTGTGTGTGTGTGTGTGTGTGTGTGTGTGTGTGTGTGTGTGTGTGTGTGTGTGTGTGTGTGTGTGTGTGTCTGCTGTCGGGTCCCGGCGGCCGCTCAAAGTCAGTCACCCGAGCTGCTTCCTTCCTCGGAAGTGGCGGCCAGTTCTGCTGTCCGTGCCCGGAGCACTGCGGCAGCCACCCAAGCAAATTCACTCCCCGGCCACAATAAAACCATACAGCAATGACAGCACGGAAACAGGCCATCACTGCCCTTTTACTCCGTGCTGAACACTACTCACCTAGTCCCATCTACCTGCACTCAGACCGGAGCGTGGCAAGTGGGTTACTGACCCCAATCCCCTCCTTCACAACGCCAGACTCCCCAAATCACTATGAACTGAGCTCTCCCCCCACCCCGGGAAAGACAGTATTTAAAAACATAAAACAACAAGAAATGCACTTGCCACGTTATTGGTTACTGGAGGGTGCGCATTTTCCCTTTGTAGGTCATATCAATAGATGCGGCCGCGCTGAAATAACTCAAAGCCACAGGATGGAGATGTATTTTAACATTGTTGCTTTATTAAAACATACCTTCATTCACGGTTGGCTCAAGAGTAACGGGAGAGGAACTTGGTAACTCGGGAGAGGAAGTTGGAGCATCGCAGCAATGACATACCCGTGGGAACTCGGTTACACACTTGATCATAAACTTGAAGTCTCGTGCACAGCCACGAGTCTTTCACTCGGGGTACCTCGTGGGTCAACTCGCACAGTGAGACAGGGCCATTACAGGGACATAAAGATTCTGTCCTCTTACAATTTCCCCTTTAAATGTCCTCCATTTCTCTTCTACATCCTTCCCATGAAACAAAGTGTCCCAATTCACTCCTTTAAAATCCTTACGCATTCCCTCAAAGTTAGCCTTTCTCCAATCAAAAATCTCCACACTAGGTCCAGTTCTGACTCTCTCCATAATTATATTGAAACTAATGGTATTGTGATCACTGGTCCCGAAGTGCTCACCAACGCATACCTCCGTCACCTGACCTGCCTCATTTCCTAACAGGAGGTCCAGCACTGCCCCTTCTCTGGTCGATACCTCTATGTACTGCTGCAAAAAACTATCCTGCACACATTTTACAAACTCCAAACCATCCAGCCCATTTACAGAATGTGTTTCCCAGTCTATTTTTGGAAAATTGAAATCTCCCACAATCACTACCTTGTGCTTACTACTAATATCTGCTATCTCCTTACATATTTGCTCTTCCAATTCTCGCTCCCCATTTGGCGGTCTATAATACACCCCTAAAAGTGTTGCTACACCATTCCCACTTCTCAGTTCCACCCAAATAGCCTCCCTAGACGAGCCCTCTAATCTATCCTGCCAAAGCACTGCTGTAATATCTTCTCTGACAAGCAATGCAACACCTCCCCCTCTGGTCCCTCCAATTCTATCACACCTGAAGCAACAAAATCCTGGAATATTTAGTTTCCAATCACAGCCCTCCTGCAACCATGTTTCACTGATTGCCACAACATCATATTTCCAGGTGTCAATCCAGGCTCTAAGTTCATCCACCTTACTTACAAGAGATGCCAAGTGTCCTTCGCCGTAGCATTAAAAAACATATACACATTTTAGAAACCCACCATCCCTTATTCTCTGTCTATTATCTTTTTCATCTTTCTCGCCTACATTTTGGGTTCGAGTGCACAGGAAGTAATCCTGAAATCGTTACCCTTTTGGTCCTTCTCCTTAACTTTCCCCCCAACTCCTTAAATTCTCCCTTCAGGACCTCGTCACTTTTTCTGCCTATGTCATTGGTACCTATGTGTACCACAACATCAGGCTCCTCTCCCTCCCTTATCAGAATCTTTTGGACACGTTCTGACACATGCGTGACCCTGGCACCAGGGAGGCAAACTACCATCCGGGTCTCCCGACTGCGTCCACAGAATCGCCTATCCGACCCCCTAACTATAGTGTCCCCTATTACAATTGCCCTCCTCTTTTTGCTACCCTTCTGAGCATCAGGGCCGGTCTCTGTGCCGGAGGCCCGGCCGCTGTTGCTGCCCCCAGCTAGGCTGTCCCCTCCAATCGTACTCAAACCCGAGTACCTATTTTCCAGGTGTACGGTCACAGGGGTACTCTCTAGCCCCTGCCTCTGCCCCTTGCCCTTCCTAACTGTGACCCACTTGTCTGCCTTCTGTGGTCTGGGAGTGACTGCCTCCCTGTAGCTCCTCTCTATGACCTCCTCACTCTCCCTGACCAGACGGAGGTCATCGAGCTGCTGCTCCAGGTTCCTAACACAGTCCTTTAGGAGCCCCATCTCAACACACCTGGCGCAGATGTGGATGTCTGGAGGGTTATCAGATTCCCTGACCTCCCATATCTGACATCCAGAACAGTACATTGCCCTTGCCTTCATACTGCCCCCCTTACACAGGATACAATATCAACACAATACAAAGTACACTACAAACTGCTGGAATCTGACTGCCAATCAGCTGCTTTCCCTAGTCCACTTCCCACCAATCAGCGGCTTCCTCAAAAAACCCCAAATGGAATGTTATGGATTTAGGTAAAAACAAGCCCCGCGCTTGATTTTTAACCTTACCGGTCGGGTGTCGCTCCTCCCCCTCCTCCTCTTCCAACGGCTCCTGTGGGCCAATGAAAGGTGGAAAGAATACTTATTAAATGTGCACAAATACTCAATTAATGTAAGACACACTTTAATACAATTTAAAATTATACATAGATTATACTACTCAAGAACTAAATTAAACAAAAATTAAATAAATTTTTCCCTAACGTTTCACCAATTTGTGATAAATGCCACTGTCAAGAAGCTACAATAGTGCACTCATTCATCTTTTGTACAAAAATTCAAAGGTTTTGGATTGAAATCTTTGAAATTTTCACAAAAGTGTTTAAAATAAAAGTGACACCAAAGCCAGAATGGATTATTTTCAGAATGACAGAAGGTAGTCCGGAATTAAATGTGTATCAAAAGAATTTATTTGATTACGGCTTAATAATAGGAAAAATACTAATCTTAAAATTCTGGAAAAATGCTCCTATACCAAGATTAAATATGTGGATTTCAACTATGTTTGAAATACTACATCTGGAAGATTGAGACTCCGCCTGGAAGGAAAATCAGAACGCTTCTTTCAGACGTGGTCTGCATTAATAGAACTGCTACAAAGATAGGGTGCAGGGGTACCTCGGGCCATGGTAGGGGGGGATGAAAAACGATGGAGTTGGTGGATTCCTTTTGCGTGATATATATAACAGTGTAATTGGATTTTTTTTTTCCTTTTCCTTTTTTTAGGGTCTATCTCTTAACCCCCTTTCTCTAATTCTTTGACCAAGGGTTTCTTCTCCCTTTTGGCACGTTCTTTCACTATCACAACTCTTTTCACCTATTTCACTCTCTTTCTTTCTATGCTTTTTCTTTAAAAGCCATAAAATTATGGGGTACAATGATTGTAACAAGATATATGTGAAGTACATTGATGTATTTACCTCTAATAAATAAAATATTAAAAAATCTCTTCCCTTCATTGTTCTCCCGCAGTCGGGGGCCTCGAGCCCTCCGTTGACGGGACGATCTTTACTCCCGCAGTAGGCAGGCGGGAGTATCGGGGGGATTTTAGCTCCGCGCTGGCAATCGAATCCCGTGTCGGGGTGGTTGAACCTCTACTTCGTTTGAGCTCCCGACATGCAGGGTCTCTCCCGAGACTGCGACCACTAGCGGGCAAAGTCCGCAGGCTTCCCAGGCAAGGGATCGGCTCCATTGTCAAGTCCACGCCCCGCGGTAGGGCTCAAGGTCAGTCCGAAGAGGCCTCCAGCTCCATCGATGGTAGGCTGCAGAGCGACCAGAGAATGCGATCCGGAAAATAATCGCTTCTCCGGCTAGGTAAGAACCTGAAAAAAAGTTTCCCCCGACCCACACCCCCTCCACCCGCATAAAACAAACCGGAGAACATCTACACAAACGTTTAACACACAACATTTTTTTTTTTTAAAGACAAAAAACAGACAGACCGTTAACGAGGCTGCCAATCGTGTGGTGCCTCTGGTGGTAACTGACACTACATTAATCTGAGGGTCCCACTTGATTTAAGAAGACAATCATCATCCCGGTGCCAGTGAAAATGAATTGAAATGAAATGCCAGCAGCATAATCAAGGACGAGACGCACTCTAGTCACTCCCTCTTCTCCCCTCTCCCATCGGGCAAGGTTTATAGAAGTGTGAAACCTCCAGATTCAGGGACAGTTTCTTCCCAGCTGTTATCAGGCAAATGAACCATCCTACCACAACCAGAGAGCAGTCCTGAGCTACTATCTACTTCCTTGGAGACACTTGGACTACCTTTGATCAGACTTAATCTTGCACCAAACATTCTTCACATTATTCCCTTTAACGTACCCGTACACCTTGGACGGCTCGATTGTGATCGTCTATTGTCTTTCCGCTGACTGGTTAGCAGGCAACAAATTTATCGGTACACGTGACAATAAACTAAACTCAACTAGAAACATAGTCACTACTGTGCAGAGGCTCTGACATCCTCCATTGTGAAGTGCTTCGAGAGACTGGTCATGGCACAAATCAATTCAATCCTGCCAAACAGCCTTGATCCCACTTGAATTCATCTTCTGCCTCAACAGTTCCAAGACCAATGCCATTTCCCTGGCCCTGCCTTCATCCCCAGGAACACCTGGTCTTGGAAGTGGAGGATGCTCCTCAAACTGCAGAGCATTCTGGACAATACAGCTCACCCCCTCCATGATGCACTGGTCAACCTGAGGAGCACCTTCAGCAACAGACTGGGTCCACCAAGATGCAGCACAGAATGCCACAGGAGATCCTTCTTCCCTGCAGCTATCAAACTTTACTATTCCTCCCCATTCTGTTGTGGGGTAGACTGAAACTGACTCCCCCATAAAACATTATAATTTAAACACGTGAAGAATGAAATAAAATGCCAGAGCAAAAGGAGGCTACAGACTTTCGGTTATTGAGTAGAGCTACTGCTTGTAGAAAAAAAGTTGTTTTTATGTCTGACCATGGCGACTTTGACAGTCCGGAGGCGCCTTCCAGAGGGAAGTGATTCAAAGAGTTTGTGGCCAGGGTGAGAGGGGTCAGAGATGATCTTACCCTGTCGCTTCCTGGCCCTTGCAGTGTACAGTTCATCAATGGGGGGGAGGTTGGAGCCAATAACCTTCTCAGCTGATTGGACGATTCGCTGCAGCCTCCGGGTGTCGTGCTTGGTCGCTGAGCCAAACCAGACCATGATGGAGAAGTTGAGGACAGACTCTACGATGGCCGTATAGAATTGGACCATCATTGCCTGTGGTAGATTGTGCTTCCTCAGCTGCCGCAGGAAGTACATCCTCTGTTGGGCCTTTTTGACTGTGGAGTCGATGGTGACCCCGCATTTAAGGTCCCTGGAGATGATGGTTCCAAAGACAGTGGACAAGGTACCCCTGTACAAAATAATAAACCCAACCAAACCAAACCAAAATCACCAACTGCATGTATCTTCTCTGCCTCACTACGGTAAGTAGAGATAGTGTATAAGCTGCTCAATATTGAGGAGATGAATGTAGCGGCACGGGGACCCAGAGACCCGGGTTCGATCCTGACAAATGGTGCTGTCTGTGCAGAGTTTGTACGTTCTCCCCATGCCCTGCGTGGGTTTTCTCCGGGTGCTCCGGTTTCCTCCCACACTCCAAAGACGTGCGGGTTTATAGGTCAATTGGCTTTGGTAAAATTGTAAATTGGCGCTGGTGTGTGTAGGATATGTTAGTGTGTGGATCGCTGGACTCGGTGGGCCGAAGGACCAGTTTCCACCGAAGATGGACACAAAATGCTGGAGTAACTTAGCGAGACAGGCAGCATCTCTGGGAAAAGGAATAGGTGACGTTACGGGTCAAGACCCTTTTTCAGACTTGTATCTATCTAAAATATTCAGGGCAGGACCTACACAGTGAATGGTGGAGTGTTGTAGAGCAGAGGGATCTAGGAGTGCAGGTGCATGGTTCCTTGAAGGCCGAGTCACAGGTAGATAAGGTGGTCAAAAAGGCTTTTTGCACAATGGCCTTCATCATTGAGTGTAGAGGTTGGGAGGTCATGTTGCAGTTGTTTAAGAAGTTGGTGAGTCCGCATTTAGACTATTGTGTTCAGTTCTGGGCACCATATTATAGAAAATATATTGTAAAGCTTGAAAGGGTTCCGAGAAGATTTACGAGGATGTTGCCAGGACTAGAGGGTCTGAGTTATAGGGAGAGGTTGAGTAGACTGGGTCTCTATTCCTTGGAGCACAGGAGAATGTGGGGTGATCTTATAGTGCTGTATAAAATCAAAGGAATAGATCGGGTAGATGCACAGAATCTCCGGCCTGGTGTAGGGGAATCAAGGACCAGAGGACTTTAGGTTCAAGGTGAAGGGGAAAAGATTTAATAGGAATCTGAGGGGTAACGTTTTCACACAAAGTGTGGTGGGTGTATGGAACAAGCTGTCAGAGGAGGTAGTCGAGGCTGGGACGATCCCATCGTTTAAAAAACTGTTAGACAGGTACATGGATAGGACAGGTTTGGAGGGATATGGACCAAGCACGGGCAGGTGGGACCAGTGTAGCTGGTTCATGTTGGCCAGGGACTCAATGAAAGCCACACTAAAGGGCCTGTCCCACATGGCAGTCATTTGCGCCTCGTTTACGCGTCATATGTAAAATAGGTCGACGCGTCGCAAATCACGCGTCATCATGCCGTCTGGTGTGCGTGACGACATTACAATACCCTGCGGCTCGCGGCGACGCATGGTTACACACGGTGACGTAACCATGCATCACCACACGATACACGTGAGACGTTGGGACGCAGCGTGCGACGCCAATGCGTCAACGTGCGTGCCCAATGTGTCTGCGTACGTGCGTGATACGTCACGCAGGTTGTGCGCGAGGATTGTGTGCAGCATGAAATCCTGGAGCGCCGTGCGATACCGCGCACAACTCCACACTCGACCACACGACCACATTTATGGAGGTCGCGTAAATGGCGCGCAAATGACGGCCAAGTCGGACAGGCTCTTTAGGCATTCAAATGGCACCGTGTCTATCTCACCCAAGGAGCCAATCACACAAAGCCTACATTCCCAGAGGAGAGTGGGAGGCTGAGGCTTCACAGTAGATGGCTCGAGGCTCCTCATTGGTCAAACCCAACCCACTTTTTAGTTTAGTTTCGCTTAGTTTAGAGATACAGCGCGGAAACAGGCCCTTCGGCCCACCGAGTCCGCTCCGACCAGCGATCCCCGTGCATTAACACTATCCTACACACACCAGGGACAATGTACATTTATACCAAGCCAATTAACCTACAACCCTGCACCTCTTTGGAGCATGGGAGATCGCGGAGAAAACCCACGCAGGTCACGGGAAGAACGTGCAAACTCCGTACAGACAAGCACCCGTAGTCGGGATCGAACCCGGGTCTCTGGCACTGTACGCGCTGTAGGGCAGCAACTCTACCACTGCGCCACCGTGAACACGAGCAAGTAACGGACTTCCCTTCACAAGCCAAACTACCCATTTATTGGAGCAGCTGATCGGAACGCAGCATAAGGGATTATTTGATGAAACTTCCCATTGAAAGCCTCTCGAATTAAGTCCCAAAGTGACAGCCGTGCTAAGCCAGTCAGACTGCGGGCAGAAATATGAGACCACAAATCCTTCCGACTATATTCTGGCTCAATTACTGTCTCCCGGTAGAATGACAGAGGCCAAATGTAAGATCCACCCCGAGGCTGAGAAATCATGGTCTAGATTTAGAGCTTCTTCTATCACCAGGCTTTTCTCTTCCCTGTTTAAGGTGATCAAATTTCTTCTGACAGGATCTATCTGAGCGACTATTTATCTATGTGATAAAAGTGAATATGAGTCTCCAAACTGAGACGCCTGTCAAAGGATTGTACTGTGACGGTGAGTTTCAGACATCATCTAGTGTGTACAAACAGAACATCATTACAGTAATTGCGAGCAGATGTCTCCACTCAATTGAAAGGACGTTTCCTGCCCCTTTAATGTTTCTCTTTCCCAAGGTCTAGAAGCAATTGCCAGTTGGCACAATGCAGTGTTGCTTATTGTTCCACGTCTTGTCGTGGTATGTAGGTCACCTTCAGACGCTGCGCAAAGTCTCAGGCATTTAAAAGTAAAGGGAGCATGCCAGGCAACGAGAAGGGGAAGTGTGGATCTGGATCCAAACTAGCGGGTGCGGGAAGCAGGCCCTATCGGGGGGGGGGGGTGGGGGGGTGGGGGGGGGGGGGGGGTGGGGGGGGGGGGGGGCAATGAGTGTCATTTGGCACGGGCCTCATGCCTGTCTGCTTCAAAGGGATCTTGATTTGGGGGCCACTGAAATTGAGGGGCCTCTGCTTGATCTTGGTTTGTGGGCCTATAAAATTGAAAGGCCTCGGCCCTCAGTTCATCTATGAGAGGGCCTAGCGGGAAGGGAAGAAAGAATCACATTGACACCGCAACACTTCAATTCATCCTTTTGGTCTCCTCATTTGAGGAAGGACATGATTGCTATTGAGGGAATGCAGTGTAGGTTCGCCAGGTTAATTCCCGGGATGGCGGGACTGACATTTGATGAAAGAACGGGTCGACTGGGCTTGTATTCACAGGAATTTAGAAGGATGAGAGGAGATCTTATAGAAACATATAAAATTCTTAAAGAATTGGACAGGCTAGATGCAGGAATAATGTCCCTGATGTTGGGGGAGTCCAGAACACAGTTTAAGAATAAGGGCTAGGCCATTTAGGACTGAGATAAGGAAAATATTTTTAGTCATGTTGGTTCATGAGCATTTAGAGACATGGAGTCAACAGAGTCATAGAGTGATACAGCTCGGAAACAGGCCCTTCGGCCCAGCTTGTCCACACCGATCAGTGTGTCCCATCTACACTTGTCCCACCTGCCTGCGTTTGGCCCATATCCTTCTAAACCTGTCCTATCCACAACACGAGGGACATTTTAAAGAGGCCAATTAACCTACAAACCTACACGTCTTTGGGATGTGGGGAGGAAACTGGGATCACCCGGGGAAAATTCACGTGGTCACAGGGAGAACGTGCGAACTCCACACAGACGGGACCCAAGGTCGGGATCGAGCTCGGGTCTCTGGAGCTTGGGAGGAAGCAGCTCTACCCTTCGGACCGACTCATCCATGCCGACCAAGATGCCCCATCCAGACGAGACCCATATCCCTCTGAACCTTGCCTATCCATGTACCTGTCCAAATGTCTTTTAAACGCTCATATTGTACAAACTTAAAGCATACGGTATTAGGGTTCAGTATTGATGTGGATAGAGAACTGGCTGGCTAGGAGTGGCACAGTAACTCCTTTTTGCGGATGACACTAAGCTGGGGGGCAGTGTTCGCTGTGAGGAGGATGCTAGGAGACTGCAAGGTGACTTGATAGCTGGGTGAGTGGGCAAATGATTGGCAGATGCACCACTTTGGTGGCAAAAACAGGAAAGCAGAATGGTGGCCGATTAGGAAAAAGGGGAGATGAGATGGGTGTCATGGTACACCAGTCATTGGAAAGTAGGCATGCAGGTTGAAAAAGCGAATGGTATGTTAGCTTTCATAGCAAAAGATTTGAGTACCAACAGGGTCTTGGTGAGACCACACCTGGAGTATTGCTGCAGTTTTAAATCTGAGGAAGGACATTATTGCCATTGCAGAGAAGGTTCACCAGACTGATTCCTGGGATGTCAGGACTGCTTGGGGAGATTAAGAGGGGATCTTATAGAAACTTACAAAATTCTTAAGGGTTGGACAGGCTAGATGCAGGAAGATTGTTCCCGATGTTGGGGAAGTCCAGGACAAGGGGTCACAGCTTAAGGATAAGGGGGAAATCCTTTAAGACCGAGATGAGAAAAAAGACTTTCTTCACACAGAGAGTGGTGAGTCAAACAGAAGTTGAGGCCAGTTCAATATTTAAGAGTGGAGTTGGATGTGGCGTGGCACTATCAGCATGATCATAATTGAATGGCGGTGCAGGCTCGAAGGGCTGAATGGCCTACTCACCTACTATGTTTCTATGTTTCTATGTACCTGCCTCAAAGACCTCCTCTGGCAGCATGGTCTGTGGTAACTCTTTGTCCACTGCTTCAGTGTAAACTACCATTCTTATACTCTTGCACCCGGATATGATTGCGATTATGTATGGGAAGATTTCTACTGAATTGTGTGCAAAAAAAAAGAACGTCACTATCTGGGTACATGTGACAATAAAGTGCCATTGAACCGTTGAACCACATTGATATCCCCACCACCCAATGTCTGAGAAGGTTACCCCTCATGTTCGTATCATTTTAGTTACCCCTCAGGTTCCCATCATTTTAGGCCGGCACGGTTGTGCAGCGGTAGAGTTGCTGCCTTACAGTACTTGCAGCGTCGGGGACCCGGGTTCGATCCCGACTACGGGTGCTATCTGCATGCAGTTTGTACGTTCTCCCTGTGACCTCGTTGGTTTTCTCCGAGATCTTTGGTTTCCTCCCACACTCCGAAGGCGTACAGGTTTGAAGGTTAATTGGCTTGGTTTAAGTGTAAATTGTCCCTAGTGTGTATAGGATGGTGTTAATGCGATCGCTGGTCGGCGGGGATCCGATGGGCCGAAGGGCCTGTTTCCGCGCAATATCTCTAAACTAAACTAAAAACAAAGTTTTGCTCATGTATAAAGCAGAATGGAATGATTTGATCCAAACCATTACATATCCTACTAATCATGTCTTGAATATAAACGGGGGCAGGTGTGGATATCTGATAAACAAACGAAAAAAATACTGAAAATGCTCAGCAGGTTAGGCAGCATCTTTGGAGAGAGAAACAAATGGAGACACGTTTCTCCACAGATTCTGCCTGACCTGCCGAGTGCAAGCATTCCCCGCTTTCTAGGGCGAAACCAAAAGATGTCAAGCCTCTACATTAACGGGAATACTGATACAACGTCGAGCGGTGCAGAGGTAGAGTTGCTGCATCACAGCGCCAGAGACCCGGGTTCGATCCCGACCTCGGGTGCTGTCTGTACGGAGTTTGCACGTTCTCCCTGTGACCGTGTGGGTTTTCTCCAGATGCTCCGGTTTCGTCCCACGCTCCAAAGATGCGCAGGTTAATGGACTTGGGTAAAATGGAAAATTATCCCCAGCGTGTAGGATAGTGCTAGTGTACGGGGTGATCACTGGTCGGCGCGGACTCGGTGGGTTAGATGGGTTAAACCACCTAACAAAATAGACTCATAGTGATACAGCAAGGAAACAGCCCCCTCAGCCAGCTTGCCCACACCGACCAACTTGTCCCATCTACACTAGTCCCTCCAGCCTGTGTTTGGCTCATATCCCTCCAAACCTGTCCTATCCAAGATTTGCGAATTTGCTGGACAATTTAGCAAGCATTTAGTTTCTGAAAATGAAAGGATATCCACCCACCAGCCAAGAGAATGGATGAAGGCTTTAATCACACTTCCCGTAAGAAAAAAAAAACAAAGTGCTGGAGTAACTCAGCGGGTCAGGCTGCATCTCTGGAGAACATGGATAGGTGACATTTCAGGTCAGGACCCTACTGCAGTCTGAAGAAGGATTCCAAACTGAATCGTCACCTATCCTTGTTCTCCAGAGATGCAGCCTGACCCGCTGAGTCACTCCAGAATTTTGTAGGAAGGAACTGCAGATGCTGGTCTGAACCGAAGATGAGATAGACACAAAGTGCTGGAGTAACTCAGCGGGTCTGGCAGCATCTCTGTAGAAAAAGGATGGATGGCATTGTTCGTTTTAACAGACGATATCACTGTAGTGTTGAAGTCGTAGTGTTTGGTTTATTATTATCACATGTACCTGGGTCTTGTGAACAGCTTTGTTTTGCCTGCTATTAAATCCAATCAGTTACTATTATACATAAGTGCAACCAGGCCAAACTCAAATACAATAGGTAGAGTAAAGGGGAAGATACAGAGTGAAGAATGTAGTTGTCAGCATTGGGGCACGTCAGTTCCAGAGACAAAGTCCAATGTCCGCAATGGGGTACAGCTGAATCTGACAGCACCCAAGCTTGTCGAAGGATTATTCGGAAGCCAGATAACAGAGGGGAAGAAGCTGTTCCGGAGTCTGGTGGTGTGCGCTTTCAAGTTCTGTTTTTTCGTTCATTGTCTCGTGTACCGAGGGAGAGTGGAAAGCTTCCTGTTGCGTGCTAACCAGTCAGCAAAAAGACAACACATGATTACAATTGTGCCACCCCCAGTGTACAGATACAGGATTGAGAGTATAACTTTTAGGGCAAAATAAAATCCAGTAAAGATAAGTCGGGGGGTCTTCAATGAGGTAGCTTAGGACTGCTCTTAAGTTAGTGAGAGGATGGTTCAGTTGCCTGATAACAGCTGGGTGGAAACTGTCCCTGAATCTGGAGGTGTGCGTTTTCATACTTCTGTTCCTCTTGCCTGACGAGAGAGGGGAGAAGAGGGAGTGACCCGGGTGAGATTAGTCCTTGATTATGCCGGTGGCCTTGCCGAGGCAGCGTGAAGTGTGGATGGAGCTCCTGCACCTTCTGCCGAACGGGAGCAGGGGAGAAGAAAGGATGACCGGGGTTGCGAGTGGCCTTTGGTTATGTTGGCTGCCTTCCCGAGGCAGCATAGAGTGTAGATGGAGTCAATGGTGGGGAGTCTGGTCTGTGCGATGGACTGAGCTCGATCAACAACTCTCAGCAATTTCTTGCCGTGCAATCTCTTATAGACAATAGACAACAGGTGCAGGAGTAGGCCATTCGGCCCTTCGAGACAGCACCACCATTCAATGAGATCATGGCTGATCATCCCCAATCAGTACCCCGTTCCTGCCTTCTCCGCATATCCCCTGACTCCCCTATCTTTATGAGCCCTATCTAGCTCTCTCTTGAAAGCATCCAGAGAACCGACCTCCACCGCCCTCTGGGGCAGAGAATTCCACACTCACACTCAGACTCAGTCTGAAGAAGGGTTTCAGCCCGAAACGTTGCCTATTTCCTTCGCTCCATAGATGCTGCTGCACCTGCTGAGTTTCTCCAGCACTTTTGTCTACCTTCCACAGACTCACAACTCTCTGTGAGAAAAAGAGAGTTTTCTCTTGTCTCCTTCTCCCCTTGTACTTTGTAGAGTTTAATAAACCATCCTTTGCGAGTGGCATATCTTAAACACGAGTGGCTGTTTAAAGCGGTACATGTATTATTTATAGATCAACACTTTATACACTTCAAACCATTACGGCCTTTTCTTCTTTGAGAAGGCCTGTGAATGGGATTTTGGTGGCATTGTCTGCATCCATCCCCCTTCTGCCAAAGTCTTCTGTGTATTTGAAGTTCTAAATGTGTACCTATCATTCAAAGCACACTTATTCTCGATATGCTTTCACATTATAATTTAATTACTTTTTGATCATAGGGTGGAGGCAGTCATACGCTATGTAAGACAGATAAAATTATCACTCACAGCCTTGTACCATTTAGCACGATTCTAAAAGTGTCATCTTTTAGGTTCTCTAACCCTGACACTATATATAATTCCCTATTGCATTTCCAATAAAGTAAATCTCGCTAAAACTGTACTGTCTGACCTTTGGATTAATAGCACAGCCTCTCGGCTGACACACTAATAGAGGGCTTGGGGAATTGGAACGACTCATCTGGTAGTGATAGAATTTCTTCTATTGTCTTTGTTTGATCACTAATGGCTTTTCACCAGCTTCTTTCACTCAAATGATGACACATGTACCTGCTCCCACTTCAGTTGTCTGTTTACTTCTTTCCGTAAGACACGCAAATTAGAAAAACCACACTCAAAAGATATATCTGGTTCAAAGTGAACAAATTATATTCCTTTAAACATTTCTGCTTCAAGGACTCTGGAGAGAGCTTTAGAATATTAAGAGGCACAAATTCTCATTCGTAAATTCCAACAACATTAAAGATCTGTTTTGTGATCCATCCGCCTGCCTTGAAATTGGCCTCAGTGCTAGATGTCGACAGGATTGTACAAGGACAGGACACCATTTGAATACCTGCTGATCCTTTTTTATTCATATCTTTAGATTGGAGATGAGGAAGTATTTCTTTTGCCCGAGTTTCGTTTCGTTTAAGGAGATAGGCACAAAGCGGGGACAGGCAGCATCTCTGGATAGAAGGAATGGGTGACGTTTTTCGGGTCAAAAACCCTTCTTTACACTGAGAGTCAGGGGAGAGGGAAAGACAGAGATAAGGAAGGGTAAGGTGTGAAAACAAGGCATCAAAAGAGATGCGGTTCAAGAAAAACGTAGAATAGATCATTGTTAGCAAGGAGAAGGTGACAATGAAGCATACAGAGATAAAATTTAATCAGGAGGACAGTCAGATTGGTCGGAGAACGAGGAAGGGGGAGGGGATGGAGAGAGAGAGAGAGAGAGAGAGAGAGAGAGAGAGAGAGAAAGCAAGAGCTACTTTAAGTTAGAGAAGTCAATATTCATGCCACTGGGGTTCCTCCAATTTAGTTTAGTTAAGTTTAGTTTAGTTTCGTTTATTGTCACGGTGTACCAAGGTACAGTGAAAAGCTTTTGCTGCATGCCAACCAGTTAGCGGAAATATATGTAATATATAATATATGATTACAATCGAGCCGTTTACAGTGTACAGATACTTGAGAAGGGAATAACGTGACTAATGTTTAGTGCTAGATATTATGTCCAGTAAAGTCTGACCAAAGATAGTCTGAGCATCTCCAATGAGGTAGACAGTATCTCAGGACAGCTCTGCAGTTGTTGGTAGGATGGTCCACTTGCCTGATAACAGCTGGGAAGAAACTGTCTCTAAATCTGGAGGTGTGAGTTTTCACACTTCTGCACCTTTTGCCCGATGGGAGAAGGGAGAAGAGGGAGTGGCCGGGCTGTGAATTTGTGGAATTCGTCCCCACTGTCCCCCAATGGCTTTGGAGGCTATTTTAAAGCAGGGATTGATACGTTGTTGATTAGAGATCGATACGTTGTTGACAATAGGTGCAGGACTAGGCCATTTGGCCCTTTGAGCCAGCACCATCATTCAATGTGATCATGGCTGATCATCCCTAGTCAGTACCCCGTTCCTGCCTTCTCCCCATATCCCCTGACTCCGCTATTTTTAAGAGCCCTATCTAGCTCTCTCTTGAAAGTATCCAGAGAACCTGCCTCCACTGCCCTCTGAGGCAGAGAATTCCACAGACTCACCACTCTCTGTGTGAAAAAGTGTTTCTTCGTCTCCGTTCTAAATGGTTTACTCCTTATTATTAAACTGTGGCTTACACAAAAAGCTGGAGAAACTCAGCGGGTGCAGCAGCATCTAAGGAGCGAAGGAGATTTCGGGTCGAGACCCTTCTTCAGACCTTCTTCTTAAACTGTGGCCCCTGGTTCTGGACTCCCCCATCATCGGGAACATGTTTCCTGCCTCTAGTGTGTCCAAGCCCTTAACAATCTTATATGTTTCAATGAGATCCCCTCACATCCTTCTAAACTCCAGAGTGTACAAGCCCAGCTGCTCCATTCTCTCAGCATATGACAGTCCCGCCATCCCGGGAATTAACCTCGTACAAGCCGATTTATTTTCCATAAAAATAAAAGCAATGCCCCCTCCTGTGACATTCCTCCCTCTAGCTTCGCAATCCACAACTCTTCAAACCTGTCTCACACCTTCTGCTCTTATCTCTGGCCTTTGTTTCAACCATCTGCCGATCAACAACTCCTCCTCGGCTACATCCACCTGTTACCTGCCTTTCCTCTTTTTCCAGCTTTCTCCAATTCTCTTACTCCGACAATCCGTCTGAGCTTGGTCGACCCGAAGTGTCACCTGACCATGTCCTCCAGGGATGCTGCCTGACCCGCTGAGTTACTCAGGCACTTTGTGCCCTTTGTGTCCTTAAAGTAATCTTGCCGCTGCTCAAATTGTGTTTATTATGCTAATGATACATGAAATCTAGAAAAGGCAATGCTGATGGAAGGTATTAATGAGTTTTATGGTGGTAGTAACCTGTAATTTATCCCTACATAAGTAACCACCATTTACTGTTCCGAGCATCTTTGCAATTGTGATTTACAGTACTGTAGTTATTCCTAAAGATCTACTTTTCCCAGTAAGTCCTGTCTATAAAATTAAACATCCCATTAGACTAAACACTTTGCACATAATTAATATTGGTTCTTGCCCGCACTTAATATATCTGCCTTTTGATAGTTTTGTTTAAGGATTGGGTAGAAAATAAATATAATATATGTTGTGGGGCAAGGTTAATGATGGCCTGTCTCCTGGGAGCAACAAGACATTGAATGCAACATAACACTGATTGTCAGCATTGACTTCTGTTGCTTTCTCCTACATGGTGGGGAATGTGTGGAATTCTTTGCCACAGAAGGCTGTGGAGGCCAAGTCAGTGGACATTTTTAAGGCAGAGATAGAAGGATTCTTGATTAGTATGGCTGTCAGAGGTTATGGGAAGAAGGCAGGAGAATGGGGTTAGGAGGGAGAGATAGATCCGCCATGATTGAATGGCAGAGTGAACTTGATGTGCTGAAGGGCCTAATTCTACTCCTATCACTTTATGACCTTATACCCTTTTGACATAACCTGGACCATCACGGGCCCAACCCATCCCAAAATTGCAGCGTTTTACACATCACTTATGTCTTTGTGCAATTGTCTATGTGTCTGCGAAGCTGCTGTAAGCACCATTAACAAAGCACCATTGAGGCATTGAAGCAAGACTTTCATTACACCTGTACCTCATCTCACTCGTGCAAGACGATAAACAATAAACTCAACTCGGCGTAAACTCTAAACCTAAATGAAGATGGTTTGAATGATCTTATAACGAGCTTTAGACTTATTACTTTAGACTTTACAGATGCCAAGAGTGGAAACAGGACCTTCGGCCCTCTGAGCCCACACCGACCAATGATCACCCCGTGCGCTAGCACTATCCTACAGGCGCTCTATCCTACGATACGATATGAGAGAACTTTATTTATCCCAGGAGGGAAATTGGTCAAAGTAGGAACAAATTACATTTTACAGAAGCCAATTAACCTAAAACGTTGTTAGGCTGGCAGCATCATCAAGGACCCACACCCTCCTGGCCACACACTCATCTTCCTGCTACCTTCAGGTAGAAGGTACAGGAGCCTGAAGACTGCAACGTCCAGGTTCAGAAACAGCTTCTTCCCCACAGCCATCAGGCTATTGAACTCAACTCAAACAAAACTCTGAACATTAATAGCCCATTATCTCTTTATTTGCACTTTATCTGTTTTATTTATTCATGTGTGTATATATTTATACAATGGTATATGGACACACTGATCATTGTCCTATCTGGGACACATGACAATAAACCCTCTTGAATCTTGAATCTTGATCATGCCATTATTTGTATTAATTATCTCCTTACATTTGACCTCATACTTGCTTGGATTAAACTTCATCGGCTATTTCTCTGCCCGTTTCTGCAGGTGATCTATATCCCGATGTGTACCTTGACATCCGTCCTCCCAGTCCACGACCCAGAAAGGACCAGCGACGCAGTTGATGCATTGGTTTTAAAAGTCCAAAATTGTACAGATTCGGGAAAGGTTGCAAAAGATTGAAAAATAGTAAAATGTAATTTCAGGGCAAATAGTTTAGAATCGCCAGCGAAAAAATGTAGAAGCTTTAGATAAGTTTAGTTTAATTTAGGGATACAGTGCGGAAACAGGCTTTTCGGCCTACTGGGTCCGCACCAACCAGTGATCCCCGCACACTAACACTACCCTACACCCACTAGGGACAATTTTTACATTTTATACCAAGCCAATTAACCTACAAGCCTGTACGTGTTTGGAGTGTGGGAGGAAACCAATGATCTCAGAGAAAACCCACGCGGTCACAGGGAGAACGTACAAACACCAGACATACAAACAACCATAGTCAGGATCGAACCTGAATCTATGGCCCTGTAAGGCAGCAACTCTACCGCTGCACCACCATGCATCACTGTTATTGAAGGGAAGGCAGGAGAATGGGGTTGAGAGGTACATCCAAGAAACAAACTAGAACACGGATGCAAAGGTTGAGGGATTTTTTTTTAAATGGGAGTTAGTGTTGGGGCGATTGCTAATTTGAAACAGGTACAGCAGGCAGTGAAGAAAGCAAATGGCATGTTGGCTTTCAATGCGAGAGGATTTGAGTATAGGAGCAAGGAGGTCCTACTGCAGTTGTACATGGCCCTGATGAGACCACATCTGGAGTATTGTGTGCCATTTTGGTCTCCTAATTTGAGGAAGGACATTCTTGCTATTGAGGGAGTGCAACGTAGGTTCACCAGTTTAATTCCCAGGATGGCGTGACCGAGATATGATGAAAGAATGGATCGACTGGGCTTGTATTGACTGGAATTTAGAAGGAAGAGAGGGAATCCTATAGAAACATATAAAATTCTTAAGGGATTGGACTCCCCAAAATGTTCCCGATGTTGGGGGAGTCCATAACCAGGGGTTTCAGTTTAAGGGGTAGGCCATTTAGGACTGAGATAAGGACCACTTTTTTCACCCAGAGAGTTGCGAATTTGTGGAATTCTGTGCCACAGAAGGCAGTTGGGGCCAATTCACTGGATGTTTTCAAGAAAGAGTTAGGTATAGATCTTAGAGCTAACGGAATCAAGGGATATGGGGAGAAGGCAGGAACGGGGTACTGATTTTGGACGATCAGCCATGATCATATTGAATGGTGGTGCTGGCTCGAAGGCCCGAATGGCCTACTCCTGCACCTATTGTCTATGTTTCTATGATTCTAGGAAACATAGGACCGAACGTCTTTTTCTATTAATGAAAAGCTGGGTCGCAGATGAGCCCTGGTGTGAATGAATGGTGGGATAGACTCAGGGGGACGAAATGGCCTACCATTGCTAATATGCCGTTGTTTGAAATACAGATTGGATTGATTGAAAGATATAGCCTGAAAATAGGCCCACAGAGTCCACGCCGACCATCGACCACACGTTCACCCTGGTTTGTATGTTTTCCCACTTTCCCATCCGCTCTCCACACACAAGGGACAATTTACAGAAGCCAATTAAGGTACAAAGTTGGGATTTAGTTTAGTTTAGAGAGAGTGCGCGGAAACAGGCCTTTCGGCCCACCAAGTCCGCACCTACCAGCAATCCCCACACATGTGGACAATTTACACAAACCTAACCCAATTAACCTACAAACCTGTACGTCTTTGGAGCGTGGGAGGAAACCAGAGAACCGGAGAATCCATGCAGTCACGGGGAGAACGTACGAACTCCGTACCGTCAGCACCCGTAGTTGGGATCGTGCCCGGGTCTGCAAGCGCTGTAAGGCAGCAACTCTACTGACGCGCCACCGTGTAATGTGGGAGGAAACTGGAGCGCCGGGGTGGAAACCCACACGGTCGCTGGGAGAACGTGTAAACTCCACACAGACAGCACCCCGAGTCAGGATTGAACCCGAGGCTTCGGCGTTGTGAGGTAACACCTCTACCAGCTGCGCCACCGACCCGCCCTGATACTTTCTGGGCCATTAGACCTCTATTGATTCTGTAAGTACTCCTTCACTCCACTAACACGGGGAATGCGCATAAACCAAACATCTTGGTATTTATCAAATATGAAATCTTAACACTGGCCGTAAATATCCATAGGATTTTCAAAGGGTTTGATCCAAATCTTCACATACTGAACTATTACCAGATGGAGCCTTGTAGGCACATTGTGATTTTATCTACCTAAATCAGTCTGTGGTATGATTCATTCTTCACTGTAAACTATTTAATAAGATTGGAAATAAAATAGTTGCACGATGCAGAAGGTATTGACTGATGTTGGCAACATATTCATACTATTTTGGGAAGTAGCTCGATCCCTCTCTGTATTCATGTTATTCATGAATCAAACGGTGCAGTTCTGGGTTTGATACAAGTCTACAAGCCCTTGTGCGACCAAAGATTCCTCGTCGGGGCCGAGAAACCCGCCCGAAGGCTCGTCGCTCGGCAGAACCGGGTGGGAGCTGGAGACGCCGGCCGGGATCTCAGGGTGGGCCGGTAGGAGGGTGAACCGGGGGAATGCCTCCATGTCGGCTGCGGGAGGCGACCCCGGGACACAAAGTTGGCCGGGCGACGAGAGGAGACGAGAGGGATCTGTATTATTCCCAGCCCCTTGCTTTCCCTCACTCTCAATCCCCTCCCCCTTCCCAGTTCTCCCACCAGTCTTACTGTCTCTGACTACATTTTATCTCTGTACCGCCCACTCCCATGATATCAGTCTGAAGAAGGGTCCCCACCCGAAACATCACGTTAAAGATTGTTAAGGGCTTGGAGGCAGAAAACATGTTCCCGGTGTTGGGGGTGTCCAGAACCAGGGGCCACAGTTTAAGAATAAGGAGTAAGCCATTTAGAACGGAGACGAGGAAACACTTTTTCTTACTGAGAGTGTTGAGTCTGTGGAATTCTCTGCCTCAGAGGACGGTGGAGGCAGGTTCTCTGGATGCTTTCAAGAGAGAGCTAGATAGGGCTCTTAAAAATAACTGAGTCAGGGGATATGGGGAGAAGGCAGGAACGGGGTACTGATTGGGGATGATCAGCCATGATCACATTGAATGGCGGTGCTGGCTCAAAGGGCCGAATGGCCTACTCCTGCACCTATTGTCTATTGTATATTGTCTATTGTCTATTGTCACCCATTCCTTCTCTCCAGAGACGCTGCCTGTCCCGCTGAGTGACTCCAGCAATTTTGTGTCGACCAACATCACTGATGTGTTTGAGGAGGCCCCTGCGATTTATCACATCAGCGCCTCTACTTCCAGAGAAGATTACGGAGATTCGGTATGTCAAAGAGGATTCTCCTGAACCTCTACAGGTGCGCAGTAGAGAGCGTACTGACTGGCTGCATCGTGGCCTGGTTCGGCAACTTGAGCGCCCAGGAGCGGAAAAGACGGCAGAAAGTTCTAAGCACCGCCCTGTCCATCATCGGCTCTGACCTGCCCACCATCGAAGGGATCTATCGCAGTCGCTGCCTCAAAAAGGCAGCCAGCATCATCAAGGTCCCACACCATCCTGGCCACACACTCACCTCTCCGTTGCGATCGGGAAGAAGCTGCAGGAGCCTGAAATCTGTAACGGCCAGGTTCAGGAACAGCTTCTTCCCTGCAGCCATCAGGCTATTAAACACGACCACCTCATAAGCTATGAACTACAGCGGACTATTATTATTATTATTATTATTATTATTATTATTATTATTATTATTATTATCATAATACTGTTATTGCTTGTTCTTTTTTTTTCTGAGTTTTTACTATATTATTTATTATGAATACATACTCTGTTGTGCTGCAGCAAGTAAGAATGTCATTGTTCTATCTGGGACACATGACAATAAAACTCTCTTGACTAATTCAGCATCCAGCAGCAAGCTTCGGGGAAGATGATTGACTTGTAGTCATCCATAATAACCTGCTGATCTGTGAGATTATGCTCCTTGTCTGTGCTGCACTGGGTAATATCACACTCTCTTAAGAGAGACTATTATCTGATGTGCCAGTTCATGGTGACGCTGTTCAATTTCAAACACTGCACACAAGAAAAGTATTATAAATGTCACTCTCTCACAAGGAGGGCTTTGCTATCCAAGCAGATCAGGTATACTATACATAAATACAATCGAGCGACACTCAAGTTTTTAGTTCCGTTTATTGTCACGTGTACCGAGGTACAGTGAATAGACTTTTGTTTTTGTGGTGTGCTATCCAGTCAGCGGAAAGACCATACATGATTACATAGAAACATAGAAACATAGAAAATCGGTGCAGGAGGAGGCCATTCGGCCCTTCGAGCCAGCACCGCCATTCATTGTGATCATGGCTGATCGTCCCCTATCAATAACCCGTGCCTGCCTTCTCCCCATATCCCTTAACTCCACTAGCCCCTAGAGCTCTATCTAACTCTCTCTTAAATCCATCCAGTGACTTAGCCTTCACTGCCCTCTGTGGCAGGGAATTCCATAAATTCACAACTCTCTGGGTGAAAAGGTTTTTTTCTCACCTCAGTCTTACATGACCTCCCCTTTATTCTAAGACTGTGGCCCCAAGTTCTGGACTCGCCCAACATTGGGAACATTTTTCCTGCATCTAGCTTGCCCAGTCCTTTTATAATTTTATATGTTTCTATAAGATTCCCCCTCATCCTTCTAAACTCCAGTGAATACAAGCGTAGTCTTCTCAATCTTTCCTCATATGACAGCCCCGCCATCCCAGGGATCAATCTCGTGAACCTACACTGCACTGCCTCAATCACAAGGATGTCCTTCCGCAAATTAGCAGACCAGAACTGTACACAATACTCCAGATGTGGTCTCACCAGCGCCCTAGACAACTGCAGAAGATTATAATCAAGCCGTACAGACACAGGATGAAGGGAATGACCCTCTTCGGATCATTTACCTTGTCGTGGTGAAGAGGCTCGTGTGACCCCAATGATTCCGAGAGCTATGCCGTCGGAAGCACCAGCATCTGGACGGGCCGCCCACGACGGTAAGGTCGAGGATGAGGCTCCAGACTAAGAACGATCCGACCTACAAGACCTCAACGGCGGACCAGGCGGACGAAGGTATCTTGAACTCAACGGATGAGAAGGCGGATGAAGGCTGCAACAGATCTATCAGCTCCAAGCGACTTGGTTCCCTTGCCATTGGAATGAGTCGATTGATTTGTGAAGGGCCGTGAGTGCAACATCAAGTACATGTTAAACAAACGCACGCACAGGCGTCTTCGTTCTGTGAGCTGCAAAGCCGGGATTGGACTCATAACCCAGCTGAGAGTCCATAAAAACCACAGAACGTAGACCATGATCGAGGGATGGCCACAACGAAAGGGAATAACATTTAGTGCAACGATCGCCAATGAGGCACATAGTAGCTCAGGACCGCAATCTAGTGGGAGATAGGATAGAAACATAGAAACATAGAAATTAGGTGCAGGAGCAGGCCATTCGGCCCTTCGAGCCTGCACCGCCATTCAATATGATCACGGCTGATCATCCATCTCAGTATCCTGTACCTGCCTTCTCTCCATACCCCCTGATCTCTTCAGCCACAAGGGCCACGTCCAACTCCCTCTTAAATATGGCCAACCAACTGGCCTCAACTACCTTCTGTGGCAGAGAATTCCACAGATTCACCACTTTCTGTGTGAAAAACGATTTTCTCATCTCGGTCCTAAAAGACTTCCCCCTTATTCTTAAACTGTGACCCCTTGTCCTGGACTTCCCCAACATCGGGAACAATCTTCCTGCATCTAGCCTGTCCAACCCCTTAAGAATTTTGTAAGTCTCTATGAGATCACCCCTTAATCTTCTAAATTCCAGCGAGTACAAGCCGAGTCTATCCAGTCTTTCTTCATATGGAAGTCGTGCCATCCCAGGAATCAGTCTGGTGAACCTTCTCTGTACTCCCTCTATGGCAAGAATGTCTTTCCTCAGATTAGGAGACCAAAACTGTACGCAATACTCCAGGTGTGGCCTCACCAAGACCCTGTACAACTGCAGTAGAACCTCCCTGCTCTTGTACTCAAATCCTTTTGCTATGAATGCCAACATACCACTTTGCTTTCTTCACAGCCTGCTGCACTTGCATGCCTACTTCAATGACTGGTGTACCATGACACCCAGGTCTCACTGCATCTCCCCTTTTCCTAATCGGTCACCATTCAAATAATAGTCTACCTTCCTGTTTTTGCCACCAAAGTGGATAACCTCACATTTATCCACATTATACTGCATCTGCCATGCATTTGCCCACTAACCAAGTCTATCCAAGTCTTCCTGCAGCCTCTAGCATCCTCCTCACAGCTAACACTGCCCCCCAGCTTCGTGTCATCGGCAAACTTCGAGATGTTGCATTTAATTCCCTCATCCAAATCATTAATGTATATTGTAAATAGCTGGGGTCCCAGCACTGAGCCTTGCGGCACCCCATAAGATCATAAGTGATAGGAGCTGAATTAGGCCATTCGGTCCATCAAATCTACCTCTCCCTCCTAACCCCATTCTCCTGCCTTTTCCCCATAACCTCTGACACCCGTACTAATCAAGAATCTATCTATTTCTGCTTTAAAAATATCCAAACTTTGCCTCCACTGCCTTCCGTGGCAAAGAATTCCACAGATTCACCACCCTCTGACTAAAGACATTCATCCTCACCTCCTTCCTAAAAGAACGTCCTTTAATTCTGAGGCTATGACCTCTAGTCCTAGCCTCTCCCACTAGTGGAAACATCCTCTCCACATGCACTCTATCCAAGCCTTTCACTATACTGTATGTTTAAATGTGGTTCAGTTGCCTGATAACGGCTGGGAAGAAACTGTCCCTGAATTTGGAGGTGTGCGTTTTCACACTTCTGTACCTCTTGCCTGCTGGAAGAGGGGAGAAGAGGGAGCAACTCGTCCTTGATTATGCTGCTGGCCTTGCGGAGGCAACGTGAAGGCAATAGGTACTGAGGCAATAGGTAGAGCAAAGGGAAAGATACAGAATGCGGAATACAGTTCTCAGCATTGTAGTGTGGTGTAGTGTAGCACTTCTTAATTATCTTGGCTGCATTTTCAAATGAAAAAGTATTTTATGTATTATAAGGTCAAAAGGAATATGAGTAGAATTAGGCCATTCAGCCCATCAAGTCTACTCCTCCATTCAATCGTGGCTGACCTATCTCTCCCTCCTAACCCCATTCTCTTGCCTTCGCCCCATAAACTCTGATGCCCGTACTGATCAAGAAAGATGCGATTATTGCTAAGAGATGCATTTCCAAACATTAACTCACAAGTTCACAAGTTATAGGAGTAGAATTTTAGGCCCTTCGGCCAATCGAGTCCACTCCATGGCTGATCTCTGCCTCCTAATCCCATTTTCCTGCCTTCTCCCCATATCCTTTGAAGCCCGTTGGCCATTTCTGCCAACTCCTGGCAAAAGCCTCTCATAATGTCTTTGTTTTGTATCAAACCTTTCAATACACTCACCACCCACCCATCCTTCTGAAGTAATCTGAGCACCATTTAGTAACACTGTCTTGTCACCACTTTTGTAATTTAGATATCGTTTTTTTTTTAAAAAAGCTCGATTAAACCATTTTTCAAAACTTCAAATTCCCGGGCGTGCGTATTTCCGAAGATCTTTCCTGGACCCAGCACACTGATGCAATTATAAAGAAAGCACATCAACGCCTCGACTTCCCGAGAAGATTACGGAGGTTTGGTATGCCATCTTTTCCCATGCAGAATTCTGATGTTCAGGTTTAGGATTCTGATGTTCAAATCCCAGGGCGAGAGAGTCTAAAACTAGAGGCTCTGGGAAACAGTGCTCATGGGCCTGAGCTACAGAGAGATGTTGGGCAGGCTAGGATTATATTCCTTGGAGCGCAGGAGATCCTAGTGAAGTGTATAAGTCCATGAGAGGAAAAAGATAGGATCAATGCACTTCTACCCGATGATCTTTTACCCAGAGTAAGGGTATCAAGAACTAGACGACATAGGTTTAAGGTGAAGGGGAAAAGATTTAATAGGAATGTGGAATTTTAAAATCTGTAAAATTGTCCCTAGGCTGTAAATTAGAACTAGTATACAGGGTAATTATCGGTCGTCACGGACTCAGTAGGCCCGAGGGCCTGTTTCCAAGCTGTGTCTCTAAACTAAGCTAAACTATAGGATCCTGAGGGGCAACTCTTTTACACAACGGGTGGTAGGAATATGGAACGAGCTGCCAGAGGAGGTAGTTGAGGCAGGTACTATCGCAATGTTTAAGTAACATTTAGACAGGTATATAAATAGGATAGGTTTAGAGGGATATAGGTCAAACGCAGGCAGGTGGGACAAGTGTTGGTCATTGTAGGCAAGTTGTCCGAAGGGCCTGTTTCCAAGCTGTATGACTCTATGCTTCTTCGATTCTAGAGCGCATCGATTTACGTTCAGCATGGAAAGATTTGAAGGGGACCTGAGGGGCAAGCTTGTCTCACAGAGGATGGGGGTACGTGGAACAAGCTGCCAGAGCGGGCGCAGTGGTAGAGCTGCTGCCTTACAGCGGCAGAGACGAGGGTTCGATCATGACCACGAGCGCTGTCTGTACGGAGTTTGCACGCTCTCCCCCATGACCGCGTGAGATTTCCCCGGGTGCTCCGGTTTCCTCCCACGCTCCAAAGGCGTGCAGGCTTGTCGGTTAATTGGCTTTGGTAAAGATTGTAAATTGTCCCTGGTGTCTAGTATAGTGCTGATGTACGGGAATCACTGGTCGGACTGGGTGGGCCGCAGGGCCTGATTCTGCATTGTGTCACAAAACTAAACTGAAAGGCAGTGGTCAAGGTAAGTGCAATTACATTGTCTCAAATATGTTTGGACATGGACATGGATCGGGAAGATTGAGAAGGATATGGGCAAAACACAGGCAAATGCGACCAGTCGGCGACATGGATGGCATGGACAGGTTGGGTGAAGGGGCACATTTCCATGCTTTTCTTGCTACAGTTGTCCATCTAGCTACAGTTGTCGGCCTCGCTGTCATCGAGCGTCCTGAAAAGGACGCAAGCCTTCCGGCGACAAACAGTGAAAGGCATCGCTTTTAGATTGGAGATGCAGCGCGGAAACAGGCCCTTCAGCCCACCGGGTCCGTGCCGACCAGCCATCCCCGCACATTAACACCATCCTATACCCACCAAGGACAATTACATTACATTTCCCAAGCCAATTAACCGACATACCTGTACGTCTGTGGAGCGTGGGAGGAAACCGAAGATATCGGGAAAAAAACCCGCGCAGGGAGAACGTACAAACTCCGTACAGACAGCACCCGGGTCTCTGGCGCTGCATTCGCTGTAAGCCAGCAACTCTACCGCTGCACCACTCCTCACTTGTTGCAATAGATGATGGTGGTGGCAGAATTAGCTCGGGATACTTCCAGTTTCCAGCCCTGCGATGTGGACGCTTCTGCTTTGGGGCCATTTCCATGCTGAATATCTCTGTGACTATAAATGCCAGGAGGATCATGATCAGCCATTAAGCTTGCGATAATTCATTGCCAACAGACAAAGGAGGGGTTTTCTTTTCCCTCTAATGCGGCTACTTTTGTTTTATTTGTTACAGGAATCTCCTCAGTCACCTATGACAATGACATTGATTCCCACTTGGGTGGGATTTGGTGTCTGACCTTCAGATAACAGGCCAGCTTTTGGCAAGTCTGCTCCAGCATTAGTTTATTTAATCCATTCACGGGACGCAGAGGTCACAGACGAGGGCAGCATTTATCGCTCCCTTCCCCACTCGTCCAGACCTGAGAGGTCAGTTAAAGGTCAACCACATCGGTGGGTCTGGAGTCGCCGTAGTTTGGTTTGGTTCAGAGGTACAGCACGGAAGCAGGCCCTTCAGCCCATCAGGTCCACGCCGACCATCGATCACCTGTGCACACTAGTTCTAGCTCACAGTTCACACCAGATCAGAGAGTCTGGAGAAGGGTCTCGACCAGAAACGCCACCCATTCCTTCTCTCCAGAGATGCTGCCTGTCCTGCAGAGTTACTCCAGCATTTTGTGTCTATCTTCGATTTAAACCAGCATCTGCAGTTCCTTCCTATGCACTAGTTCTGTGTTATCCCATTATGTCATTAATCCCCTACACACACGAGAGGGCAATTTTACATTCAATCATTGCCGATCTATTTTTCCCCTCTCAACCCCATTCTCCAGCCTTCTCCCCCTAACATTTGATGTCCTTCCTCCCCTCCAAACACAAGCAGTTGCAAGAGCCCCGACCCGAAACGACACCTATCCATGTTCACCAGAGATGCTGCCTGACCCGCTGGGTTACTCCAGCATTTTGTGTCTTTCTCTGTATCTTCCCCTTTGCTCGACCTCTTGTGCTCGAGTTTGACTTTAATGGTATTGATGTATCGTATTGTCTGATCTGATCGGGTAGCGTGCAAAAACAAAGCTTTTCACGGTACCTCGGTAAACGTGACGATAATAAACCTAACCCTAAACATAACCAACACAGAGCAAAATTGATTACAGGCCGCTGAAACGATTCAAGGGGTGTGGAGACAAGGCAGGGAAATAGAGTTAAGCCCCTGTCCCACTTAGGAGACCTAAACAGCAACCTCTGGTGACCTTGCCCACCACCCAAGGTTTCCATGAGGTCACCGGAGGTTTTGGTCACTCTCCCTAATGGTCGAAAGTGGTTTCCGCGTGGTCGAGGCTTCATCTAGGTTGCTGCTATTTTTTCATCATGATTAAAACCGGCCTCGATAGGTTGCCGTTTTAAAAATCGATAATTTTTTAGTCGCCGGTCTAGTCGAAGCTGGTTTTCTTCATAGTCGAGGAAGGTTTTCAACATGTGCGTGGGAGGTGGTAGGAGGTTGCAGGTCACCTCGACCTTGATTTTTTTTTTTAGGTGGTTGGCAAGGTCACCAGAGGTTGCTGTTTAGGTCTCCTAAGTGGGACAGGGGCTTTCGTGTAGAAGATCAGCAATGAATGGTAAAATGAAGGGGGTACACAAAATGCTGGAGAAACTCAGCGGGAGCAACAGCATCTATGGAGCGAAGGAGATAGGTAATGTTTCGAGCCGAAACCCTTCTTCAGACGGTAAAATGAAGGCAGGAAGAGTTGAATGACGAGCTGGAAAGGGTACAGAGAAGACGTACGAGGGAGAGGTTGAGTAGGCTGGGACTCTATTCCTTGGAGCGCAGGAGGATGAGCGGCGTAGAAAATCATGAGGGGAATAGATCGGGTACATGCACAGAGTCTCGTGCCCAGAGTAGGTGAATCGAGGACAAGAGGTTTTAAGGTGAAAGGGAAAAAAAATTGAATAGGAAATTGAGGGGTAACTTTTTGACACAAAGAGTGGTGGGGCGGGTATGGAACAAGCTGCCAGAGGAGGTAGTTGAGGCAGGTTTGGATGGATCTGGGCCTAACATGGGCAGGTGGGACTAGTGTGGCTGGGACATGTTGGTCAGTGTGGGCAAGTTGGGCCAAAGGGCCCTGCTTCAACACTGAGTCACTCCATGACTGCACGACCCTGTGACGACACCTATGGTGTACTTCTATTCTTACATTCTCAAAGGGAACCAACAGGAGAGGGTGGGGGGAAGGGGGCGGTCTTGGATTAAGAGCTATTTAACGAGCTATTTTCATTTGGTGCAAAGTACCTACTTTTCCCCCTCTGTCAGTTTAAAGTAACACAGTGAATGTGCAGGGATCACAGACACTGGAGTTTTAGTGCATTGCCTTTGCTAGAAAGCCCAAGTGTTTACAGATTTATAAGCACTCACTTTGATCGGCCTGTAAGCGAAGATGAGGTTTTACCGAGTGTTATGTCGAAGGATTAGAGCTTGTAACTTTTTATACATATCTCAAACCTTTTGAAAAAGCTTTTTCCACCGCTGTCTGAACTTCATAATAAAGATTAAGTTTGACCGGCACACTGGCATAATTCACTGTCGGCCTTGTCTAATTTAGACTCTCACTTTAACTATGTTTAAAATTGTAAACCTAATTTGGCATCTAAGAGGAAGGTGAAAGGGAAAATGGCAATTTGCAATAGAGTGTAACAGAATTAGTGCTAACTTCTTCAGAACTTCTAACCCCCATAGTTGGATCCTCCAGTTCAGTTTCTTATCAGGCAACTCACATTAAACATTTTGTAGGGGTTGCTCCTTTACAGAAAGAACACTAAAGACATTCCAGTGAAGTAAAAAATATATATGAACTTATCATTAAGGTGATGCACAATTGAAGTCAGACTTCAACTGTTGTTGGGTGGTGAATCTGTGGAATTCTTTGCTGTGGAGGCCAGGTCAATGGATATTTTTAAGGCAGAGGTAGATAGATTCTTGATTACTACTGGTTATAGAAACATAGAAACATAGAAAATAGGTGCAGGAGGAGGCCATTCAGCCCTTCGAAGCAGCACCGCCATTCATTGTGATCATGGCTGATCATCCCCATACAATATCCCGTGCCTGCCTTCTCCCCATATCCCTTGACTCCACTAGCCCCTAGAGCTCTATCTAACTCTCTCTTAAATCCATCCAGTGACTTGGCCTCCACTGCCCTCTGTGGCGGGGAATTCCACAAATTCACAACTCTCTGGGTGAAAAAGGGTTTTCTCACCTCAGTCTTAAATGGTCTCCCCTTTATTCTAAGACTGTGGCCCCTGGCTCTGGACTCGCCCAAGATTGGGAACATTGGGAACATTTTTATGGGGAGATGGCAGGAGAACGGGCTTGGGAGGGTCAAGTCAAGTCAAATCAAGAGAGTTTATTGTCCTGTGTCCCTGATAGGACAGTGAAACTCTTGCTTTGCTTCAGCACACCAGAACATAGTCGGCATGAACACAGAACAGATCAGTGTGTCCATATACCATTGTATAAATATACACACACATCAATAAATAAGCAGATAAAGTGCAAATAAATGGATAATGGGCTATTAATGTTCAGAGATTTGTTTCAGTTGAGGTTAATAGCCTGATGGCTGAGGGGAAGCAGCTATTCCTGAACCTGGACGTTGCAGTCGTCAGGCTCCGGTACCTTCTACCTGAATGTAGCAGGGAGATGAGTGTGTGGCCAGGATGGTGTGGGTCCTTGATGATGCTGCCAGCCTTTTTGAGGCATCGACTGCGATAGATCCCCTCGATGGAAGGGAGGTCAGAGCCGATGATGGACTGGGCAGTGTTTACTACTTTTTGTAGTCTTTTCCGCTCCTGGGCGCTCAAGTTGCCGAGCCAAGCCACGATGCAACCGGTCAGCATGCTCTCTACTGTGCACCTGTAGAGGTTAGAGAGAGTCCTCCGTGACAGACCGACTCTCCGTAATCTTCTCAGGAAGTAGAGTCGCCGATGTGCTTTCTTAATAATCGCATCTGTGTTCTCATAGTATCAGAGCTAGATCAGCCCTGATTGATTGGTGGATTAGACTTGATGGGCCGAATGGCCTAATTCTGCTCCTATTATTCATGACCTTATGAATTCAATTTCTGATCATTAAACGGAGGGTGCGCTGATCCCCCGTTCCCCTAGCTGCATGCAGGCAGCTGAGAACAAGGGAGGTACATCAGAATTATTAATTTGAGGAGATGTCATTTGGTCATCGCCTGCCAGCACTGCTTTGACGAGGACGTTTCTTGGCACGGAAAAGGCAGAAGAGCAGCTGGGGGGAAGAATCAAATGAAACTAAGCCTTGGAAAATTGAAGAAAGTGCGAGCTTAATAATATTTAATAATTGAATTTCCACAAACAATAGCGGCAAATGAAGTAATCTGCAAAGTGTGCAAACTCATTTGCATAATTGATGCTGGTCCCCCCAGTAAATGAATAATGATGATAATAAAGGATGTTGCTAAAAATGTTCACAATAACAGCAAATTTCATCAAGCTGCACTCTCTGATTAATCTGCCCTTCAAATCAGCATTGAGAGGGTAGTGTTATTAACCACACCAGGGACTGCACCAGTACAGAGAGACTTGCCCTCTCTGTCTCTCACTCTCCCTCACACTCTCTCTCGCTCCCTCTCTCTGTCCCTCTCCCCTTTCTCTCTCTCCCTCACCCTCTCCAGCTCTCTCCCTCTCTCTCTCTCTCTCTCAATCTCTCTCTCTCTCTCTCCCTCCCCCCTCCCACCCATTTTCTTTCTCACGCTTCTCTCTCCCCCTCACCCTCTCCAGCTCTCTCCCATCTCTCTTTCTCCCTCAATCTCTCTCTCTCTCTCTTCCCCCCTCTCCCTCCCCCCTCTCTCTCTCTCTCTCTCTCTCTCTCTCACACACACACACTCTCTCTCTCCTCACACGCACACTTTCTCCCTTCTCTCCCTCTCCCACACACTCTCCCTCTCCCTCTCCTTCTCCCTCTCCCTCCCTCCCTCTCTCTCTACCCCCCACTTTCTCCCTTTCTTTCTCTCCCTTTCCCTCTCCTGCTCTCTCCTGCTCTCTAAATCCATCTATCTCCCCCTCACCTCCCCCTCTCTCTCTCTCCTCTTGCACTCTCTCTCTCACTCCCACCCTCTCCCTCCCTCTCTTTCTCTCTCTCTCTCTCTCTCGCCCACCCTCTCCCCCTCTCTCTCGCTCTCTCTCGTACCTCCTCTCTCTCTCCATCCTCTCGCTCAGCCAGCAGGTGTGGTACAAAGCGCTGCAGAGAAGGTGGCCGGCCTTCCTGCTGCCACAGCAGTGATTCAGAAACGTAACCGATGCAGAAAGAAACACATTTACAAACCCGCTGATGAAACGTCGTCAACCCTGTACGAGTGATCTTTTGTAGCCCGACTGTCCCTGCAACTCTCTGAGCCCCGAATAGAAACCTGGATAGGAATGTACGTTGAGGCAAATATATTCCCTTTTCATGAACTAGCACCTGGGTTATTTTTCTTAATCTAACGACGTTTTCTTAATCAAATGATGTGCTATAAAGTCGTTGAAATGCCATTTAACAATCGTTTTTTTTTTAAACTATGTTCTTATTCAAGAGATGTTAAAAGTGAACACATTCCTTAAAGCTCAGAATGTGAGTAGTAGGCAATGCCAATTATGTGAAGGAAGTCAAGTTGTCCCTAGGTTAGACAATACAAAAAGGGCTTCGTAGATCAAATGTTATTTGGCAGAGGGGGAAAATGACCTAATCAGACTTCCATTGAACCTTGACAGAGGGCCAATTTTGTGTTATTTAAGGCTCTTTGCACTGAATTCGCTTTAATACTTCCAGCCATGGAATTATTAGCAAAATTGCCAAATGTGTTCTGGTATTGTAAGCTAATTAAGAGAACCAGTGACAAGGAGAAGGACAGCAAATTGGATAAAGCTGAGCTTAAATTACCATCTAATGTCTTTCCACATAATTGAGGCTTCATGTTAACTGTAGATTTCAAAGCGTGAATGGTTTGTACAAGGATGTACTCTTGTTTTAAACAATATCCTGTTGTAACCACACACACGTTCGGTTCTCATACCTTGGTCTAGGTTTCAGTATTTACTTCAACACCCTCTTGAATCTTCTCCGCATTCTTTCCAGGTTAATGACATTCCTTCCTATTGAGGGATGACCAAAACTAAACGCATTACTCCAAATGTAACCTCGCCAACGTCTTTTAGATTAGTTCAGTTTTTAATTTAGAGATCCAGTATGGAAACAGGCCCTTCGGTCCACCGAGACCGGGCCGACAAGCGATCCCCTTACACTAGTGCTATCCTACACATTAGGGACAATTTGTAATAAGAATAAGAATAAGGAGTATGCCTCTTAGAACGGAGATGAGGAAACACTTTTTCTCACAGAGAATGGTGAGTCTGTGGAATTCTCTGCCTCATTCATTCATTCAGCGTAACAGGCCCTTCGATCCAACTCATCCATGCCGACCAAGATGTCCTGTCTCTGAATCTCCTGCACTCCATGGTATAAAGTCCTAGCCTGCCCAACCCTCCCCTCCCCTACGGTGGAGGCAGGTTCTCTGGATGCTTTCAAGAGAGAGCTGGAGTCAGGGGATATGGGGAGAAGGCAGGAACGGGGTACTGATTGGGGATGATCAGCCATGATCACATTGAATGGCGGTGCTGGCTTGAAGGGCCAAATGCACCTATTGTCTATTGTCTATTGTCTATTTATAATTTTTTTACCAAAGCCAATTAACCTACAAACCTATGCGTTTTTGGAGAGTGGGAGGAAACTGAAGCATCCAGAGAAAACCCACGCAGGTGAAGGAAAGAATGTACAAACTCCGGGACAGACAGCATCCGTAGTCAGGATCGAACCCGGGTCTCTGGCGCTGTGAGGCAGCAACTCTATCGCTGTGTCACTGAGCCACCCCTAAAACTGTGCAACAGTAACATAGGGATGGAGATTCATAGAGCTATCAATCCAGCATGCAAACTGGCTCTTCAGCCTAATTCATCCATACAGATCAAGTTGCTTAACTGAGCCAGTCGCAATGAGTGAACCTTTCATATCCAAGTACCTGTCCAAGTGTCTTTGCTTAATTGGCTTTGGTAAAAAAAAAAATTGTCCCCAATGTGTAGGATAGGGCTAGTGTGCGGGGATCTCTGGTTGGCATGGAAACGGTGGGCCGAAGGGCCTGTTTCCGCGCTGTATCTCTAAACTAAAAAACAAATCTAAACTAAACGTCGTTGGTGAGGCTACATTTGGAGTAAACTAAATTAACTACATTTAAAACAAATTTATTTTGGCTTCCTGCTATAGGAACGATGTTATTGTTGGAAAGATTACAGAGGAGATTTAAGAGGATGTTACAGGAATCAAGGACCAGAGTTATAGGGGAGGGTTGGGCAGGCTAGGACTTTATACCATGGAGTGCAGGAGATTCAGAGACAGGACATCTTGGTCAGCATGGATGAGTTGGACCGAAGGGCCTGTTTCCCTGAATGAATGAATTAATTAATTAATACGTTTATTGGCCAAGTATTCACATACAAGGAATTTGCCTTGGTGCTCCGCCCACAAGTGGCAACATGACATACAGTGACAGTTAGGAATGACTCATAAAACATTAAACATTAATAATAAAACATTATCGATTAAAATGTGAAATTAAATGAAATGCCAGAGCAAAAGGAGGCTACAGATTTTTGGTTATTGAATAGAGCTACTACACGTGGAGAAAAAAGCTGTTTTTATGCCTGGCTGTGGCAGCTTTGACAGCCCGGAGTCGCCTTCTGTATGTCTCTATGACTCTATGACTCTTGGTACACCTGTGCAGATATGTAGACCCTCTCTCGGGCATGCCAGCCACTTCAGAAGGCAGGAACGGAAATGGAAGCAAGTCATTCTCGGCTTCTAAAGGACGGCCCAAGAAGATGGCAGGGAGAAGAAATTCAATCTACCCAGATATAAATATAACTTATTTATATGTGAGTTGTAAAACTTGTCATTTTGCTCTCTCACCTCACGTTAATGTCAATGTTAATACCGGTCTATGTAAATGTCAGGGGCAATAAAATGCTGCCTATCAGACTGGTGAACTATCAACAGCAGTCAGCATTATCGTGTAAGTGGTGTACATCAGCGTGTTTAGTTTTTATAGTTTGGTTCAGTTTGGAGTTGCAGCGTGAAAACAGGCCCCTCAGCCCATCAGGTCCGCGCTGACCAGCGATCCCCGCACACTAACACTATCCTGGTCATCGTGGCTACCCCTCAAGGTCGAGGATGATGGGCTACGTCCCGTTGTTTTTATGGACTCTCAGGTGGTTTATGAGTCCAATCCTGGCTTTGGACATTCAGGACAGGTAATTCCAGATGGAAGATCATCGGGCTTTGGTTGTTGCTGCCTCTCTTTCCGTTTTCTTCTCTTTTCTTCTAATTCTGCGCATCTCTTGGCTTTGAAGGTTGTAGCGGCAGATTTTTATATCGTTCAAGAGATTACTCCCTCTAGCCGCTAAATGGACTACATGGTTAAGGGGAATGTCTTTATACGCATGCAAGCTCACCGTCAGGGACCTTTTTCACAGACAAATCTTCCAAAACAGTCTTTTGATGAATAAATTATTTATTGTTGATGAAAAACAATAAGATACATCCAAACTTCTTCCGACTCGTTACTATAATCTTCATCGAACTCCAGCTTATCGCTTTAAACGTTAGAAAACTCCTCATGTCGCCGTTACACTTCGTATGGTCAAAGGGTAAACCTTCTCCATGCTGGTCCGAAACTAAACTAAAAACTAAGCTTCTGCACAAGAAACTTAGCTCCAAACACGGCCAAAAATACGTCATAAATCCCACCCACGATATAACTGGCTGTCTAAAATTTAAAGACACATGCCAACATCAATGACACACAAAACAAGTCAAATGGCCACTACAAAGGTCACTGTTCCTTCTTGGATGATGGTCCGCCAGAGTTTCTTGTCCTTGGCATTGGTTTCCCAATTGTCCATGTCGATTGCACATTTCTTCATGCTGGCTTTTAAGGCGTCGTTGAATCTCTTCTTTAGTCCGCCTCTTTTACGTTTGCCTTCTTTAAGCTGGGAGTAGAAGGTTTGCTTTGGTAGACGCTCGTCTTCCATCCGATCAACATGACCGACCCATCTTAGTTGGTTCTTGATGACGAAGGCTTCAATGCTAGATGTTTTTGCTTCCTTCAGCACACTGACGTTGGTTCTTCTGTCTTCCCAGCTATCCTACACACTCTAGGGACAATTTATATTTAATCATAGTCATAATAATAACCAGAATCAGAATCATATTTTATTAGCCAAGTATGTTTTGCAACATATGAGGAATTTCATTTGCCATACGGTCATATCAATAAAAAGCAACACACAAAATACATTTTAACACGAACATCCACCACAGTGACTCCTCCACATTCCTCACTGTGATGGAAGGTGGTCTCCTAATTTGAGGAAGTACATCCTTGTGATTGGTCTCCTAATTTGAGGAAGGACATCCTTGTGATTGAGGCAGTGCAGCGTAGGTTCACGAGATTGATCCCTGGGATGGCGGGACTGTCATATGAGGAAAGATTGAAAAGACTAGGCTTGTATTCACTGGAGTTTAGAAGGATGAGGGGGATCTTATAGAAACATATAAAATTATAAAAGGACTGGACAAGCAGGAAAAATGTTCCCAATGTTGGGTGAGTCCAGAACCAGGGGCCACAGTCTTAGAAGAAAGGGGAGGTCATTTATGACTGAGGTGAGAAAAAACTTTTTTACCCAGAGAGTTGTGAATTTATGGAATTCCCTGCCACAGAGGGCAGTGGAGGCCAAATCACTAGATGGATTTTAGAGAGAGTTGGATAGAGCTCTAGGGGCTAGTGGAGTCAAGGGATATGGGGAGAAGGCAGGCACGGGTTATTGATAGCAGACGATCAGCCATGATCACAATGAATGGCGGTGCTGGCTCGAAGGGCCGAATGGCCTCCTATTTTCTATGTTTCTATGGAAGGTGAAAAAACAGTTCAATCTCTTCCCTTCTTTGTCCTCCCGCGGTCGGGGGCCTCGAACCTTTGTTGACGGAGCGATCTTGGCTCCCGTAGCCGGTGGTCGGGCCCTCCGCATCAGGGCGATCGCGCTCCCGCATCTCTAAAATCTATAGATGATTCGTCTAAAGATGATCATTCAGGTGGAGACCCTTGCACAGACTCGACAAATGTCGACCTTTATGAAATCCACGCGTTCAGCACGGGTGCAGGAGGCAGCCTCGATACAGTCAGCGATTCAGTAGAGAAAGGGTACATAACGTCATAAGGAATAAGAGTAGAATTAGGCCATTCTGCCCATCAGGTCTACTCCGCCTTTCTATCATGACTGATCCATCTTTCCCTTTCATTCAAGGCTGATCTAGCTTTCCCTTTCAGCCCCTTCTCCTGCCTTCTCCCCATATCCTCTGACACCTGTACTAATCAAGAATCTATCTATCTCTGCCTTAAAAATATCCACTGACGGCCTTTCTCCCACCGTTCGTTAAAAATCTCCAGTGAGGGCCGTTCGCACATTCTCCCTGTGATCTCCTGTTTTCTCCCACATTCCAAAGACGTACAGGTTTGTAAGATAATTGGCTTGGGATAGAAATGCCCCTTGTGTGTGGGATAGTGCTGGGATAGTGGGATGGTGCTGGCGTGCTGGGTGATCACTGGTCGGCAAGGACTCGATGGGCCGAAGGGCTTATTTCTGCGCGGTATTTCTGAAGTGAGGTAGTGCGCAGGTTTGTAGGATAATGGGTTTCTGTAAACCACCCCTCGTGTGTAAGATAAGATAAGATGCATTTATTTGTCACGTGCCAATTGGCACAGCGATATTAAATCACCATACAGCCATACAGTAAAAATAAAGAACACAACATGGAGTAGATAGGATTCAACATAAAACATCCCCCCTCAGCAGGATCTACATTTCCCACTGTGAGGGAAGGCACCAAAGTCAGTCTCTTCCCCTGATGTTCCCCAATGTTCCCCCGTGGTCGGGGCCTCCCCGAGCCCCCTGCAGTCGCCGCTACGGGCGGCCCGATGTTCAGGCCCGCTCCCCGGGGTGATGGAAGTCGGACGTCGGGGCTGGGGGACGTCTCAGCGGCCTGGACCTCGAGTCGGCCCCCTCCTACCGGAGTCCGCGGCTCCCAAAGTCCACTGGCCGCGCCGGGTGGAGATGCAACGCTGGAGGCCCTCGGCAAAGGGCCCCAGGACCCTGCGATGACAGTCAGCGCCGCCCGCGTTGGGAGCTCTCCAGACCAGAGCTCCATGATGTTGGAGCGGCGGCCCAACGCTGCGGAGCTCCAAACGGCGACCCAGGTAGGCATCGCCCGCTCCGCGGTGACTCCAGCGCCGCCGCCGCTGTTGCTGCTCTGGTCCGGTTCCCGGTCCCCGGCAGGAAAGGCCACTCGGATCCAGGTGGTAGGCCGCGAGGTGGGGAGTGGATGGGAATGTGAGATAGCATGGAACTAGTGTGAAAAGGTGATCGATGGTCACGTGGACTTGGTGAGTTGAAGGCCCGTTTCCATGGTGTATCTTTCCACCAATACAACTAGCCTGTATACTCAGGATACAATATATATATATATATACAGTCTGTTAAATCACTCCTCTGACGAGATTCCGGCTATCCCAGAAATCTGCACTCCCTCCATTGCAAGCAAAGATACTGGAAGAGCTCTAGATCCTTGATTGCAAGAAACTCTCCCTTCATCATCATCAGCGGTCACTTGAAACGAGTATGACTGTCCTCTCATGGAGGACGCCTGTGCGTGACTTTGTTTAACGTGGGGAGACTGGTGCACAGACAGCCACCCCACGGTCCTTGACAGATCTGGGTCAGGATCCAGTGGCACGGAGTCCAAGACGACCGACCGGAGACCCTTTTCTGCCGCTGCCTTCATCCATCCGCCTTCCCAGCTGTTGTGTCGCTCCACTAAGGTCAGCCATCGTCCTCCGCCTGTTCCACCGTTGATTGGATTGCTCTTTGTCAGAGACCTCCCCCTCGACCTTACCGCCATGGGTGGCCCTACCAGGAGCATCGCTCCAGACGGCATCGCTCTCAGGACCTCTGGACCACACAAGCTTCTCCACCACGACAAGGTGACAATCCACGGAGAATCCACTCTCCCACACGTATGGAAGATGGCAAGAAATTGCAGAGAGTTGTATGATCAAAGATAGTCCCAGGGTCTCCAACGAGGTAGATAGCAGTTCAGGACCGCTCTCTAGTTGTTGGTAGGATGGTTCAGTTGCCTGATAACAGCTGGGAAGAAACTGTCCCTGAATCTGGAGGTGTGCGTTTTCACACCTCTGTACCTCTTGCCCGATGGGAGAGGGGAGGAGTGGCCGGGGTGCGACTCGTCCTGGATTATGCTGATGGTCTGGACCACAGGCAACATGCTGCATTCACGCAAAAAAGCTTGCAGACGTTAAATAGCCTACGATGTTGAAACACATTTGAATTTGCCCTGAGCATCTGACGACGGCCATAAGCATTTTCAACTGGCAAAATTTTATTTTTCAGTTCTACGATATCAAAATCTCCTCCTCAATAAAAGAAAATAAACGTCACAAGCGACGATAAATTGAAAACTGCAATGTTTGATCTGCACTGACTCATGCTTCCTGTTTTAGATTGAACTTCAGCAGTTTTTAATAGCAGTGGATTTTCATACTGGACTCCCTGTGTAATCAAGAAGTCTTTGAAAAGTTCAAACCGTTTACTCTGATAGCATCCTTGATGAAACAAATTAAAATTCCTGACGATCAACTTAATTAATTCCCATGCTCTCTGGCCCAGTCAGAGGATGTCACAGGTTTCTTGACTTTGCCTAAGGCATTCCAAGCAGCAATCGTATTGAAGAAGGGTCTCGACCCGAAACGTCACCCATTCCTTCTCTCCAGAGATGCTGCCTGTCCCGCTGAGTTACTCCAGCATTGTGTGTCTATCTTCAATTGGTATCAAGGGTTCATAGGTTATCAGGTCATAAGGGATAGGAGTAGAATTATGCCATTCGGCCCATCGTCTACTCCGCCATTCAATCCTAACCCCATTCTCCTGCCTCCTCCATATAACCTCTGACACCCGCACTAATCAAGAATCAATCTATCTCTGCCTTAAAAATATCCACTGACCTGGCCTCCGCAGCCTTCTGTGGCGAAGAATTCAACACTTCTCCTCATCTCCTTCTAAACTCTTGCACAGGGCACTAATTCACTGTTCATCCACAGCTCAGTCTGGGGTAGTGTCAAAAATAATCTTTCAGAGCCATCGGGACAAGTTTATTTTGAACGTGTCATAATATCGAAAGCACCAGAGCAAATACTACCACAAACTCAAACTGACGCAGGGGAACCTGCGACACAAAACGCTGGAGTAACTCAGCGTTTCTCTGGAGAAAAAGAATAGGTGATGTTTCGGGTCGAGACCCTGTTTTGCTTCCCAATGCCATAGCGCCCGGAGGAAACCCACGCGGTCACAGGGAGAACGTGCAAACTCCACACAGGCAGCGCCCGAGGTCAGGATCGAACCTGTGTCTCTGGCGCTGTGAGGCAGCAGTTCTACCAGCCACAACACTGTGGCTTCTGGGTGGTTTGCTCAGCCACATATTGTCCATGACAGACACATAATGCTGGAGTAACTCAGCAGGACAAGCAGCATCTCTGTGACACCTATGTTATGCATTGAGGATAGTATCAGATCTTTATTTTACTTTTTCCTATCTTGGTGCCTGTAATCAGTGTTTATAATGTCGTGGAGGAAACCAAGATATGGATCTGCCCCGATAAGGAATCATCAGTGTGGAGAATGTTGTTGCCCGAGTCTATCTCCTTGTAGGCTTGTGATAGCTGTTAGATACCGGAGACTGGGTCTCACAGCGCAAGAAACATGCATCACCTGAATTTAATTGTAATGGTTAATTGTTGCTGTATCAGAATGATCACTCTACATTCTATGGAGCCCACTATGACTGTTGTTACTAAGTTGTTTGTTAAATCACTTTCATGGTTTAATTAAGAATTACATTAACATGAGGCTCGAGTTCCACGTAAACCAAACCAGATCTTCTTAGGCCCGCCTCGGTCATGGCTGACCATGGGAGTCTCCAGGCTCGGAGGACGCAAGTGCGTGACTTTGTTTAACGCGGGGAGACTGGTGCACAGACGGCCACCCCACGGTCCTTGACAGATCTGGGTCAGGATCCAGTGGCACGGAGTCCAAGACGTCCGGAGACCGTCTTCTGCTGCAGCCTTCACCCGCCTTCCCAGCCGTCGTGACGCTCCACTAAGGTCAGCCATCGTCCTCCGCCTGTTCCACCGTTGAGGTCTTGGTTGGATTGCTCTTTGTCAGAGACCTCCCTCTCGACCTTACCGCCATGGGTGGCCCTACCAGACGGCTTTGCTCTCAGGTCCACATAAGCCTCTCCACCACGACAAGAAGACAATCCACGGATAGGGACAGTGTATATCTTTCCCAAATGCACAAACGTTAATTTATTTTTTTAGTTTAGTTTAGAGATACAGGGTGGAAACAGGTCCTTCGGCCCATCGAGTCCACAACGACCAGCGATCCTCGCACATTAACACTATCCTACACCCACTAGGGACAATTTATACATACACCGAGCCGATACATACAGCCACAGACCTGTACTTCTATGGAGTGTGGGAGGAAACCGAAGATCTCGGAGGAAAACCACGCGGGGAGAACGTACAAACTCCGTACAGACAGCACCCTTGGTCTGGATCGGACCCAGGTCTCTGGCGCTGCAAGCGCTTTAAGGCAGCAGTTCTACCGCTGTGCCACCGTGACCACAAAGTTGCCAAGAAGAAAATCTACAACTCTGTGGCCTCTACTGGACTGATATCAGATTTTTATTTCCCGGTTTCTTTTTTAAGGAAAATTTAAATTCTCAAGCCCAATCTCTGTGCTATTAAACCAGACTTCTGGTATTGTCGAGACCAAGCGCGGACTGGGCGATCGTTTCGCTGAACGCCTTCGCTCAGTCCGCCTTGTCCTACGCAATCTCCCGGTTGCCAAACACTTTAACCCCCCTTCCCATTCCCACACTGATCTTTCTGTCCTGGGCCTCCTCCACTGTCAGAGTGAAGCCAAATGCAAATTGGAGGAACAGCACCTCATGTTTTTTGCTTGGGCGGCTGGCAACCCAGCGGTATGAATATGGATTTTTCTAACTTCAAGCAACCCTTACATCCCCCCTCTCCGTCCCTCCCCCACCCTAGTTGTCGTACTAGTTTCACTGTCATCCTGTTGAGTTTCAACGTCTGCGTTACTCGTTATCACCTACCCCACAGCCAACAATGGACCATTGTGGGTTCCATCTTTCCATGATCATCGTTACTTTTTGCACATCTCTCATTCATTTGTTCTATATCACCGTCTCTGTCTCTCGTCTCCCTTTCCCCTGACTCTCAGTCTAAGGAAGGGTCTCGACCCGAAACGTCTCCTATTCCTCTTCTCCAGAGACGCTGCCCGACCCGCTGAGTCACTCCAGCTTTGTGTCCACCTTCGGTTTAAATCAGCATTTGCAGTTCCTTCCTACACACCTCTGGTTATCTTTCCTGGTTTCCCCTTCCTCCACGGATGCTGCTTGACCTGCTGAGTTACTCTCGCAAGTTGTGTCGATCTTCCGGTTACTGTGTTCGGTAACACAACTATTTTAGTCTCACCGTTGCCAAAGTGCCTGTTCGGAAATACGAGTCTTGCCTTTGAATTAAGATGCAGCAATGCGATCTTGGTAATGCCACAGTGCATAATTAGCAAGCATTTCCTGCCAGAAACTCCTCCAAACTCTGTAAATGAGAAATGGCAGACGGCAGGAGGAGATTAATGGGGCTGTCCCGCATACGCAATTTTTTTTTTGCGACTGCCGGCACCCGTCATAGTCGCAGCAGGTCGCCGAAAATTTTCAACATGTTGAAAATCCAGCGGCGACCAGAACAAGGTACGACTCTTTGGGCGACTACTCACGACCATACAGGCTTCACCCCGCGACATGTCGCCAGGGCGTCGCCTGTATGGTCGTGAGTCGTCTCCTCAGTCGCCCAAAGAGTCATAGCGCCTTTCTGGTCCGCCGCTGAATTTTCAACATGTTGAAAATGTTCGGTGTCCTGCAACGGGTGCCGGCAGTCGCTGAAAAAGTCGCGTAAGTGGGACAGGCCCATCGCGTGGAAGAATTAGATTTTTCACTATTATCTATAATAAATTTAGCAGGTTAGCAGCGAAATTCAGTCAGATAACCAAGTCACTGGGGAATGTGCTAGCCTGCCTCAGTATGTGCAGTAGGTTCACACCTCTACCCCCTAGTCCCAAGATTCTATCTTTAAAATTCATCTTATGGATGGGGTGTGTAGCTGATTACCATTCAGTGTACAACAGCAGTAAATGTGGGCCCCAGCTGCATTTATCTATATATAATAGTGATTGTACTGTAAAGGAAGTTGTGGTTTATGAAACGTTTTTGAAAGATCCAGTGAAATAATCTATAAATGCCATCTCTTCTTTACCACGGGCTTGTCACTGTCAACTGCTTTGGTCGTCACTTGAGGCATCTTAGTTTAGTTTAGTTTAGCGTAGAGATGCAGCATGGAAACAAGGCCCTTCAGCCCACCATCCATCGATCACCCGTACACACTATTTCAATGCTATCCCACACTTTCGCATCCACTCTCTACACACTGGAGGCAATTTCACTGAGGCCAATTAACCCACAAACCTGCACGTCTTTGGGTGTGGGAGGAGACCGGAGCTGCCGGAGGATACACACACAGGTCACAGGGGGATCCCGCAAACTCAGCACAGAGAGCGCCTGAGGTGGGGATCGAAACGTACAGAATGGTGAAAGGCTTGAATAGAGTGGATGTGGAGAGGACGTTTCCACTCGTGGGAGAGTCTAGGACTAGAGGGCACAACCTCAGAATTAAAGGACGTTCGTTTAGGAAGGAGATGAGAATAAATTTATTTAGTTAGAGGGTGGTGAATCTGTGGAATTCTTTGCCACAGAAGGCTGTGGAGGCCAAGTCAGTGGATATTTTTAAGGCAGAGATAGATAGAGTTTTGAATAGTACGGGTGTCAGAGGTTATGGGGAAAAGGCAGGAGAATGGATTTAGGAGGGAGAGATAGATCAGCCATGATTGAATGGCGGAGTACACTCGATGGGCTGAATGGCCTAATTCTATTCTGATCCCTTATGACCTTATGAACCGGGTCCTCTGGCGCTGGGAGGCAGAGACTCTACCAGCTGCGCTACTGTGGAGAGAGAAATCAGTCTTGGTAAGTTGGGCCAAAGGGCCTGTTTGCTGCTATATGATTTATGGTTTGTGATCCCAGGGTGGTGTGTCAGCATCGACCAAGAGGTGAGATGAACACCTACCCAGCTACATGTCCACCCCTTTGCCTACCCTGCTGGCTGCCTACCCTGCACTCACACAATACCATCCCTGCAGCTCAGAATGAGTGCCACCAGCACTTAACTGGTTAACTCTTGGCTGGTTTGCGTCAGACACTTACAGTAGGTGGACCCACAGTAACAGTGGCGCAGCGGTAGAGTTGCTGCCTTACAGCGCTAGAGACCCGGGTTCTATCCTGACTATGAGTGCTGACGGAGTTTATATGTTTTCCCTGTGATTGTATGGGTTTCCTCTCACACTCCAAAGACGTACAGGTTTGTAGGTTAATTGGCTTCGGTAAAAATTGTAAATTGTCTCTAGTGTGTGGGATAGTGGCAGCGTACGGGAATCATTACCACTTAATCACCCATTCCTTCTCTCCAGAGATACTGCCTGACACGTTGAGTTGCCCCAGCAGTTTGTGTCCATCTTCCGTGTAAACCAGCATCTGCAGTTCCTTCCTACACCCAGCCCTTGACATTAGCAAGATGAAAGAGGGCAGATGCTGGAATCTTAAGCAACAACAAAGCGATGGAGGGGATGGACGTGGGACATTTTGGGTCGGGATCCTTCTGCAGACTAATAGAGTATTGGGGGAGAAAGTTGGAAAGATGAGATGGGGTGGGGCAAAGGCTGGCGAGTGATAGGTGGATACAGGTGAAGGGGGGGGGTGATAGGTGGATACAGGTGAAGGGGGGGGGGGGTGATTAGCAGACAGGTGGAGCAGGTGACAAAGGCTAGAGGTGAAAAGGTCCTACATGATTTCCCACAGAATAAGCAGAAAGTACTTGTAATTTGTCATGGATAACAGGAGCTAATGAAGTGGAATAAAAAAGGAACTGCAGATGCTGATTTATACCGTAGATAGACACAAAACTCTGGAATACCTCAGTGGGTCGGGCAGCATTTTCTGGAGAAAATGGATGGGTGGCGTTTCGAGTCGGGACCTTTCTTCAGCTAATAAAGTGGAGCCATGCTCGTGCACCCACTCTATTTATGGCCTCTCCTTAGGAAAATGTTTTATCAAACATTCCTGCTATTTTTTTTCTTGTGAAGCATTAACCAACCATTAATTATTTAACCCAGTCATGTCACGGCACTTCCCAAGAGAACTGTGCTATTCTACAGCCAGCTGCTTCAACATCCAACAAGGTGACTTACAAAACTCGTGCACGTTTTTACCTGGCTAAAATTATCACAGAACGCAGCCAAAACAGAGTAAAAAGGTACAGTGGAAAGTGGTACATTAACTCACCAAGTCCAGTTCAGTGCAGTTTAGTTTATTGTCAAGTGTTCCGAGGTAGAGTGAAAAGCTTTTGTTGCATGCTAACCTGTTAGCGGAAAGACGATACATAGCTTCTAGCCGCGAGCGTGGCGTTGACTTACCATCGGAGCCTGGGACCCCACGCCGGGGATCGCCGGAGAAGAGCTCCGACCGCCGGCCTGCGGGCTGGAACATCCTGAAGCCGCGGTCTCCGGTAGGAAAGTGCCCATCCGGGCAATCCAAGCCGCGGAGTGCGTTCGACCGTCTCGACATCGGAGTTTCAATCATCCCGACAAGCGGGTCTGTACATCGGGCCGTCTGTAGCGGTGACTACGGATGGCTTATGGCCCCGACCACGGGTTGACAGAGGAGGAGGACTGGCTGAACTTCGTTGCCTTCCACCACAGTGAAGATTTTTTTTTAATTTCAATATAGACTTTATTCAGGTAATGAATATATACTATACATGAACCGTGCGAAGAATTAATCCGACATTTTGGGAGGCTATACTAATTGTTCAATGCAGTTTATATACATTTCTCAAATTTCACAAATCTGTCCCACACCTGTGCCACTCATGTGGCCCCCTGGCATGGGATACCTTCCCTTATTTCTGAGGGGCGTCTCCACCATACCGTGCCCCCCATGTCCAGCAGCGGAAGGACAGTGAAGAATGCTGTTTGTGTTAAATGTTATTGTGCGTTCTTTTTACGTGTATCGCTGCTGGCAAATTCATTTCACTGCACCTTCGGGTGCATGTGACGAATAAAACAAGTAAAATTGATACATGATTACAATCGAGCTGTTGACAAGTCTTCCCAATTTACAGGATGCATTACATTTAGGTTCCGGATTATTACTGTGACATGTCCCGACTGAAAAGGTTTGTTTCTCATGCTGTCCAAACAGATCAAATTATGGTGGTGAACCATCGGTGATGGCGATGGCGGGTTATGCAGTCTCAATGGTGACATTGCTCACGGCTCTAGCCAAGAGGGCTGCACAAAAACCTGTGCGTGAATGAGTTTAATGTGGACTGTTGCACTGTAACAGACCCACCCTCTCGCCCGCAGAAGTCGTCTTTCGTGCTCTGACTGGCCCTTCGCGTCCCACCGTGCGTTGCTCCATCGCCTCTCCAGCAGTTGGTTCATAAAGATCTCTTCCGCCTGGCCCGCCAAAGCAGACCTTCCATGAAGGATGAGCGCGTCCCACAGGTTGAACTGGATGTCATGGTACCAGTTGCAAGGCTGACCTGACAGTAAGATCAAATTATACTATGCACTAATACAATCGAGTCGAACTCAAGTAATTGATAGAGCAGAGGGGAAGAGACAGGGTGCAGTATATCATTCTCAGCATTAGTTTTGTTTAGTTTCGAAACACAACGCAGAAACAGGCCCTTCGGCCCACCGAGTCCACACTGACCACACAGATCCCTGCACACTTACACTATCCTACACACACGACGGACTATTTACAATTATACCAAGTCAATTAACCTACAAACTGCATGTCTTTGGATTGTGAGGGGGAAACCGGAGATCCTGCAGTCAGGATCAATCCCGGGTCTCTGGCGCTGTAAGGCTGCAATTACCGCTGCGTCACTCTGTCACCCGGATGTAGTGCGTAAGCTGTAGAGACAAAGTCCAATGTCCGCAATGTGGTAGAGGTGAATCGGACAGTACCCTAGCTACCCTTGTGGAAGGACTGTCCGGAAGCCTGATAACTGAGGGGAAGAAGCTGTTCCTGAGTCTGGTGGCGCGCACTTTCAAATTTCTGTACCTTCTGCTGGAGGAAGCAGGAAGAATGAATGACCGGGCTGGGACAAGTCTTTGACTACGTTGGACTATTTTCCGAGGCAGCGTGAAGTGTAGATGGCGTCAATGGTGGGAAGTCTGGTTCTGTGGGATGGACTCTCTGTGAGTATAGGTTCCATTAGGATAAGTATAGGGGTGGGAGGTGGGGGTGGGGTGGGGGGGGGGGGGGGGGGGGCAAGGGGAAGGGGACTTCTGTAGTAACATTATACCTAGATGTTCTGTACATTTCTGCAATAAAATTGCTGGGAAATTGGACAAATAGTCATGGGTGGCGAATCTGTGGAACTCATTGCCACACAAGGCGGAGGAGGCCAAGTCATTGGGTATTTTTAGTGCAGAGATTGATACCTTGATTTGTAAGGGCGTCAAAGGTTACTGGGAGAAGGCAGGAAAATAATCAATTTTTTTTTTTTTTTAATATTTAAAGGCATCAATTTTTTTGTAATCAATTTTTTTTTCCAAAAAAAAATCAAACAATATATCAAACAAAACATATTCAGATGGTGGAGCAGACTCGATGGTCCGAATGGCCTAATTGAGCTCCTATCTATGTCTTATGAGCTTATGGCCAGGTTAAGACCCTGCATTTTTTGACAACTTTGGACATGAATCTAACAAAATGGTGCGGGAAACGTGGCCATTCTCGTGCACCGTCTCAGTGTAACCTACTGTTCCATCACTCTAATACTTACAGTATGATTGTGCCAATGTATAGCAAGATTTATACTGAAATGTACGCAAAAACGGAATTTCACCGAACCTAGGCACACGTGACTACAAAGTATCATGGAACCATTAATTACACATTAGAATTACGTGGTGGCACGGTGGCGCAGCGGTAGAGTTGCTGCCTCACAGCGTCGGAGACCCAGGTTCGATCCTGGCTACGGGTGCCATCTATGTGGAGTGTGCTCGTTCTCCCCGTGACTGCGTGGGCTTTCTCCATGTGCTCCGGTTTCCTCCCACTCTCCAAAGGCGCGTAGGTTTGTAGGTTAATTGGCTTCGGTAAAGATTGTAAAAAAACTGTCCCAAGGACAGTGCTAGCATACGGTGTGATCGCTGGTCGGCACGGACTCGATGGGCCGAAGGGGGCCTGTTTCCGCACTGTATCTCGAAACGAAACTAAAACTAAACACATAAAATAAATGGTAGGTAGACAAAAGTGCTGGAGAAGCTCAGCGGGTGCAGCAGCATCTATGGAGCTTTGCCTGTAAAAGCATTTGGTTGTGCTGAAGATATGTAGGATGCTATTGGGGTTAGGAGGGTGAGATAGATCAGCCATGATTGAATGACGGAATGGACTTGATGGGCCGAATGGCTTAATTTTGCTCCTATCGCTTATGATGTTATAATGCAAAAGAATCTCAATTCTTTTTTTTTCCACCAATGCAAATCTTACTTGGGTTTTTTTGCAAAGTGACTCCGTCTAGCATCCACCCGCAAACCCCTAAGCAACAAACTGCACCGTGAAAATTAATAAATGAGCAAAGACTTCTGGAATGCTTACCTTTGCCAGAGTTTACTTTTGTCAGCATATTATGGTTTAAAACTGTGCTTTTTTTAAATGCTGTACCTTGGATGACTCTACCCAATTGAACCTTATTTATTGCCGCAATTTCAAACACTTTAGATTTATTCTTTTTTTTTTTAAAAGGGTTTGTTAGAGTATACAACCGGCACTGGAGTACACTTGTAGCTGCCTCGTATTCAGCAACGAACAATTAAGTTTTAACCGCATGTCAACAAAATTGTTTAAGTTGTAAATTCCAGTTAAATAAATACTCTGCTTACCAACATCCACGCTGATGATAATTTAAACCAGAGCGTTTTGGAAATATCGAAAGGTTACCCAAGCGCACGCATGTGTGTGTGTGTGATCTTTTGAAAGAAGAATAAGGTGGTTCACACTTGGCTCACCCCTCCCCAGCTTCCCGCTGTGTGTGCCCGGCTGACTCTCACTCAAGTTTGTCCTCCAAGTTATTTTATATTTGATGCCTTATTCATTCTTGCGGCTAGTCTGCACATTGCTCTTTGATGCAATTAGTCATTAATATTTTCTTGCAACATTTTGTGGACTTGCAGCATTCCACTACTTTGCATTTGTATTTAATGTCATATTGATCATTGATCATTAGATATAGCTCTTGGGACTAAAGGAATCAAGGGATATGGGGAGAAAGCGGGATCAGGGTACTGATACTGGATGATCAGCCATGATCATATTGAATGGCGGTGCAGGCTCGAAGGGCCGAATGAACTACTCCTGCACCTATTTCCTATGTTTCTATGTTTCTATTACCATATGTCTACTGTTTACTCGAAGATGGACACAAAATGCTGGAGTAACTCAGCGTGACAGACAGCATCTCAGGAAAGAAGGAATGGGCGACGTTTCGGGTCGAGACACTTCCACAGACTTTTGACTGTACAGAGTCTGAAAAAGACCCTTCTTCGACCCAAAACATCACCCATTCCTTCTCTCCTTACTCCTTAATCCATGCTCTTCATGTGAACAAGGAATTTAATTGCAGCCAGCGGATAACCTTTTGCCACTTTTTGCCCGGTTGCCAAACACTTTAACTCCACCTTCCTCCACTGTCAGAGTGAGGCCCAACGCAAATTGGAGGAACAGCACCTCATATTCCGCTTGAGCAGCTTACACCCCAGCGGTAACTTCAAGTAACCGTGGCATCCACCCTCTCTCCCCGTCCCTCCCCCACCCAAGTCGTTTTACTAGGTTCAAAGCCGTCTTGTTGAGTTTCATTGTCTGTAACTCGTTTTCACCTAGCCCACAGCTAACAATGGCCTGTCTCCTTTACCATCGTTACTTTTTTTTGCATATCTTTCATTCATTTGCTCAATAGTCTCTCTATATCACCGTCTATATTTCTCGTCTCCTTTCCTCTGACTCTCAGTCTGAAGAAGGGTCTCGACAAAAAACGTCACCTATTCCTTTTCTCCAGAGACATTGTGTGACCCGCTGAGTTACTCCAGCGTTTTGTGTCTATCTTCGACGACTTTTGCAGCTCTCCTAATGGGAGAATTTCACTCCACCTGCTGGCCTGTCTGTTGAATGCGGGAAAGAAAATCAGTCTGGACTGCAACTTTAATTCTGACTGGTCAAGTCTAGTTGAGTTTATTGTGTAGGGAGGAACTGCAGGTGCTGGTTTATACCGAAGATAGACGCAAAATGCTGGAGTAACTGACATTAATCCGAAAATAAATAATTAGAAAAAAAGTTGACGGCGGTGTACGAGGCGGTCTGTAACGTTCCATTGCTGTGGTAGGCTTATGCCCCTGTCCCACTTAGGAAACCTGAACGGAAACCTCTGGAGACTTTGCGCCCCACCTAAGGTTTCCGTGCGGTTCCCGGAGGTTCCCGGAGGTCTTTGTCAGTCTCCCTAATGGTCGAAAGTGGTTTCCGTTTTAAAAATCGGTAATGTTTTAGTCGAAGCCGGTTGCGATGCTAGTTGAAGGTGGTTGCCGGAGGACAAAAACCTCCGGGAACCTCCGGAAACCGCACGGAAACCTTGGGTGGGGCGCAAAGTCTCCAGAGGTTTCCGTTCAGGTTTCCTAAATGGGACAGGGGCATTAAGGTTTTGCAGGTCGGTTCACGAATCAGATGGTTTATTTGAGAGAGGGTTTGAGGGAGGAAACAGCGAGGATGCAGAACCACCAGCCCACTGAGCCCATGCAGAGCATCAATCACTTGTCCCCACTAGTTCTCTCTTAACCCACTTTCTCATCCACTCATTACACACTCAGGGTAATTTACAGATGCCAGTTAATCTCCAAACCAGCGTGTCTGTGGGATGTGGGAGAAAAACGGAGCACCCGGAGGAAACCCCCAGGCGGTCACAAGGAGAACATGCAATCTCCAAATAGACAGCACCCAAGAGCAGAATTAGGCCACTCGGCCCATCAACTCCATTCCACCATTCATCCATGGCTGATCTATCTTTCCCTCTCAACCCCATTCCCCTGCCTTCTCCCCATAACCCCTGACATCCGTACTATTCAAGGACCTGTCAAACTCCACCTTAAAATGATCAATTGATTTGGTCTCCACAGCCTTCTGTGGCAATGAACCCCACAGATTCACCATCTTCTAACTAAATAAATTTCTCCTCATCTCCTTTCTAAAGATTTTTTATTCTGAGGCTGTGGCCTCTGGTCCTAGACTCTCCTACTAGTGGAAACATCCTCTCCGCATCCACTCTATATCCAGACCTTTCATTGCTTGATAGGTTTTAATGAAGTCCTCCCTCATCCTTCTGAACTCTAGTGAATACAAACGCAATGCCGTCATATGTGAACTCCCTCATTCCTGCGATTATTCTGGTAAACCTCCTCTGGACCCTTTCCAATGCAAGCACATCCTTCCTTCCTCATATACGGGGCCCAAAACTGCCCACAATAGTCCAGATGCAAATTTGAAATTCGTATTGTGAATTTCTTTAGACCTCTAAGAAATGAGAGGCGCTGGGGCACCTTCTTCATGAAGGCAACATCTATGTGCTGGGACAAGGACAGGTCACCTGAGATGTTTAACGCCCAGTTATTTGACATTTCTAACTCTCTCCAGCACGAGACCCATTGACGAAAATCTGGAACTATTCGAACTCTTGACTCCATTTACACTTCACGCTGCCTCGGCAAGGACAGAGGCATAATCAAGGACAAGTCTCACCCCGGCCACTCCCTCTTCTCCCCTCTCCCACCAGGCAAGAGGTACAGAAGTGTGAAAACACACACCTCCAGATTCAGGGACAGTTTCTTCCCAGCATGCCCATGCTGACCAAGATGGTCCATTTAAACTCATCCCACCTTCCCCGCATTTGGCTTATATCTGTGCACCTACTCTATTTATTCCCCTCTTGATCTTATACACCCATAACAGATCACTTCTCACCCTCCTACGATACAAGGAATATAGTTCAAGCCAGTCCAACCTGTCCCACATCGCTCAGACCCTCAGGTCCTGGCAACATCGTCTCTGCACTCTTTCCGAAAGCAGGGTGACAAAAACTGAACACCATACTCCAACTGTGGCCTCACCAGCGCCTTGTGCAGCTGTAACATAACGTCCCAACTACGGTACTCAATACCCTGACTGATGAAGGCCAATGTGCCGAAAGTCTTCTTGACCAGTCCCGGTATCGAGGCCTGGATAGAGTGGATGTGGAGAGAATATTTCCACTCGTGGGAGAGTCTAGGACCAGAGGTCATCGCCTCAGAATTAAAGGACGTTCCATTAGGAAGGAGACGAGGAGGAATTTCTTTAGTCAGAGGGTGGTGAATCTGTGGAATTCATTGCCACAGAAGGCTGTGGAGGCCAAGTGAATGGATATTTTTGAGGCAGAGATAGATAGATTCTTGATTTAGTATGGGTGTGTGGGGGAATGAGGAGCAGGCAGGAGGATTGGTGATAGGTGGGTGAGATGGATCGGCCATGATTGAACGGACCGATGAGTAGGCTTGATGGGCCGAATGGCCTAATTCTGCTCCTATCACTTGCGACCTTATTCAAAGCATATTCAACAGAACTCCAATCCTTGCTGAGTCTGCACGACTTGCTTTAAGAATTAATTGCTTTACGAAGGGTCTCGACCCGAAACGTCGCCTATTCCTTCTCTCCATAGATGCTGCCTCACCCGCTGAGTTTCTCCAGCATTTTCGTCCACCTTTAAAGAATTACCAAGGTCCCCCTTTGTTTGCTTTGCAGTCTTTCCGAAGTGCAGCCTGTCGTTCCTTTGTTCACTGATTAACTGCGAGCTCTCTTGCCGCTAGTCAGTGGGCAATTAAGAAATTAAAGATATGACGCTGGCCCTGTTTTGTTGTCTGTCTCCAGTCCTGTAATCCATTATTCTGCGCAATTAAATGAAAACTTAAGTGTATGTATTCACCTGATTGATGGGGATCTTATATCTTCGGAGGAATAGCACCAGAGGTACAGCTCAATAAGGAGACATGCTTAATATTTCAGTCGAAGTCCTGTTGAGAAAAAAAAATTAACAAAGAAGATGTTGTGTAAGTGGGCCATGCATTGTCAATGAAATTGCCAATGATTGTGCTGCACTGTAATGTTAAAAAGATAGTGCCCTTACTCCCTCTACAGGCAGTTTAGTTCAGTTTAGTTCAGAGATACGGAGCGGAAACAGGCCCTTCGTCCCACCGCGTTCTCCCCGACCAGCGATCCCCGCACATCAACACACAAGGACCAATTTACATTCATATCAAGCCAATTAACCTACAAACCTGTGCGTCTTTGGAGTGTGGGGGGGGGGGGGGAAACCGGAGATCTCGGAGAAAACCCACGTGGGTCACGGGGAGAACGCACAAACTCCGGACGTACAGACAGCACCTGTGGTCGGGATCGAACCCGGGTCTCTGGCGCTGTAAGCTTCGTAAAGCAGCAACTCTACCGCTGCGCCACCGTGCCGAACAAGAAACATTGTGAATTATTCCTACTGAACACATTGACAATTTCCAGTGCCAACTTAAAAAAAACATTTTTAACTGTCGGCTCTTTATTGTTTTAACTATTAACTATTGCAAGGATGGTGCCAGGACTCGAGGGCCTGAGCTTTAGGGATAGGTTGAGTAGGCGAGGTCTGAAGAAGAGTTCCGACCTGAAACGCCATCTATTCCTTTTCGCCAGAGATGCTGCCTGACCTGTTGCATTGCCCCATGAACCTTATATATTGATGTACCTGTCCAAGCCTTTAATTCTGTTATAGTACCTGCCTCCACTAGTTCCCTCGCCAGCTCATTCCATACACTCACCACCATCTAAGTATCCCATTAAATCCCTTTGTTGCGCGCTAACCAGTCAGCGGAACGACAACACATGATTACAATCGAGCCATTCACAGTGCACAGATACACGATAAAGGAATAACGTTTAGTGGCAGATGGAGCCAGTAAAGTCCGATCAAGGATAGTGTCACCAATGAGGTAGACAGTTGTTCAGGACTGCTCACTAGTTGGTGGTAGGATGGTTCAGTTACCTGATAACAGCTGGGAAGAAACGGTCCCTGAATCTGGAGGTGTGCGTTTTCACACTTCTATGCCTTTTGCCTGATGGGCGAGGGGAGAAGAGGGAGTGGCCAGGTTGCGACCCGTCCTTGATTATGCTTCGGGCCTCGTCGAGGCAGCGCGAGTTATAAAAGGAGTCCATGGAAGGGAGGGTTGGTTTGTGTGATGGTGTGGGCTGCGTCCACAAATCGCTGCAATTTCTTGCGAAACCAAATCCGCCTGACCTTGGACCTGATTTCATGCACACGGCCTTGGGCCAGTTTACTGGAGACATCCTTGGACCCGTGCATGCACACTCAACTTCAACCCTCTTGAGATGGAGACAATCTTATGGAAACCATATCAGCCCTCTCCCTCCGTTACCTGGGGCCTGTGCATACACCCACTCACCTGGTATACCTGTGCATACTCACCTGACCTCAGATCATTGTGCACCCAGGCTGTGGCCTACAGCCTTCAATGGGTGCCTATGCACCCATTGTTGAATGTCAGCAACCAGTGTGTGTGCCTGTTGAAAACTGGAAGTTGGCGTCTCAGAGTAAGCTTGTGTGTAAACGCCTGTGTGTGGATGCTCACTGAAGTAATAGCCAGCACAGATAGCGACACAGTGGTGCAGCGGGTAGAGCTGCTGCCTCAAAGCCCTGTTCAACGGTACGAGTTCATTCCAAGAGTTC